>BSBK01002090.1:0-447500 GCA_027943335.1 Chamaecyparis obtusa | reverse complement strand
TTGAACCTCTAGAGAGACAGGTTTGTTTTCTTCAAATCTTGGATGCATAAACTATACAACTTCGATCGATAAGATTGGTGGAGTCACTTCTTAAGTGGACCTCTATTTTTAACAAGTGTTGTAGTCTTACTAGACTTGTGGCGTCTTTGAAGTGGATGCTTGATTTTCAAAAACCAATTCATCCCCATCAGCCATCTAGGAGAACAAAGCATGGTTAGGATAAATTATTGACTCTTGTTCTAGAGACATCCCCTTCATCTGAGTTGTTATCATTGAATTCTCCATTCTCGAGGAAGAAAAAATATAATTACTAACATCAGGGGTCATCCCTTGGCTCCTCTATTCTACTAGCTACTTTTGTATATTTCCTCTTGGGAAATCTTAGGGCATATGGGTGTCATTACATGGAAAAAACCATGCATTCAAATTTTCAATAAATTTATTATGGGTGGCCACCTATTCTTTGTTAGAATTAGGTGGAATAGACTATAATGGTGCCATTGGAGGAGGAACAATGACCAAATGTTTAGAATTTTGGCCCTGTCCATTGTTACTCTAATTATTATTTCCTTGCTTATTTATATTCTATCTTTGACATTGATTTGGCTAGTATAGGGGCCTTCCATTCTAGCAATTTTGAAATTTATGATATGAGGGATTCTAGGGTACGCCATGCTTCCTCTTCAAACTAGTAAGCTCATTTGATACCATCCTTAATAGGCTCTTCATATCATTTATTTCTTCTAATAGGGAAGGGGGAGCTACTTGTGGTATTGAGCATTTAGGTAGACATACATAGATTGCATGGTAGTGGTAGAGCTAGTAGAGGTCTCACCCTGAGTGTATCCTGAGTTTTATAGGGAAAACTCAAGAAACACTAGAAATGAAGGCCTTGATGGAAATTTACATACATCAATCAAATTATTCTCCACTCTTATGGATATATTATTAGTAGTTGGAAAGATTACATCCCCTAGGCTTTGTATAGTTCATTCTATATCTACATTGGAAGATTTTAAATAGAAAACAAAGGCCATGACAAATGGATAACATGCAGCTATGGGGATCTATTCCATGTCCTATGAAATGTGCTATTAAAACCAAGAACATCTTCTTCAGGAGATCTCTTGATGTTAGTTAGTTGTTGGAGTAATGCATGTTGGATTTTTTACATTAATTAGTTAGTTTAGATTAATAAAATAAATTAGGTGTGGGAAGTTTCTTTCCCATAGTATGTTAAAAGAGTCTTCATATAAATCCTAACTAACATTGAAAGATGGCATTTATGTGATGTTTTATTGAAGTGTCTAAAAGGTGTTCTATTGTCATTCAGTCTCACCTCCAAGGTGTATCTTTTCTATCATCAACTTCCTTCTTTATCACAAAATTATACTTTCTACAGACATTATTGTAAGTATAGAAGATTGCAAATATATGGTTGAGTGTGGAGGGTTATTTCTTCTATATTTATGATAAAGTATCTTTCATCACTTAAGCACAAATGTGTTCCAATTATTAGATATTTGGCATAGGAAATAAGTTTCCACATAGTATTCTTACAAAATTATTATGTTCTCTACTCTTATTTTGTTACTATATCTGTTAGAAGTCATTTTTTATTAGGTTTGAACTTTGAATCATCAAGACGTCTAGAGGAATACATTGCAATCTATGATTTTTTGAATTAGAATGTACATTATAATGGATGTATATTTATTTCACCTAGTAAAAGTGTTTTCATCTTTTCATAATTTCAAGTTTGATCACAAGCATGTGCTTTTGGAGAACATGATGTATAGAATGTAAACCAATATTACATGAGGCTGGAGGAAATGGAGGCAGAAGGGCACCTATCATCCAAAGATATCTTCTTTATTAGGGATGATTCACCACATGAGAAGAAAATTATCTGTGTTCCTAAAATGATGAGGCTTGGAAGATTCATCCCTGAAGAAAAGAGGGGGCTTGAGATATTTGTGTCCCTAAAGAGAAGAGGGGGCTTGGCAGCATCACTGTCCATTCAAGGAGCAAGGGGGGGACATGATTTGAATATATTTTTTTGAGCACTTGAGGAGACATTAGACACACTCGAAGGAGATGTGGAATTTTAGAGGAAAGGTGTCTCATGTGTAGGAATATCAATGGTGATTGTTTCCATAGCATTTGATGAGGTGTTAGATACACTTGAAGGAGATGTGGACTTCCAGAGAAAAGGTGTCTCATGTGCATCACTAGAAGAGGAATTAGACACACTCAGAGGAGATGTATAATTTCAAAGGAAATGAGTCTCATTGTGCAGGAGAGGTGGGAACACTCATGTTGTGCGGGAAGCTTCAATTTTTACGATCAGGAGATCCACTGGTGTAGTTAGTTCGGTGTTTCATGAGTGAGGGAGGAGGATTGGTGAAGGAAATTCTTAAAATTCTCTAGAGGGTTGGGTTAAAACCCTTGTAGCCTCCACTCTTGTTCAGATTAATGTAATAATGGGTGAAATGTTGGAGTTTTTATGTTAATTAGTTAGTTTAGATTAATAAAATAAATTAGGTGTGGGAAGTTTATTTCCCATAGGAATTTTTTTACTAGAATAATGGCCTTATATAGAAAAATTTGAATCAATGTAATTATCATTTTGTTTACATCAATATCAAGTTTTATATCAAATATTTCATCTCTAATCTCTCAATCAATAGTAGTCACCCTTCACACAATAGGAGTTATTAAATAGGTTACCCTAGTTATCCCAGGTAGCTATGTTATTTGGTGCCATATATTTATACCAATACAATGTTAGGAATAAATGTTGAAACCTTTGGCAGTCATTCTATAGCAGTGGTTGTTGCATTCATGACTATGATTGTCATTGATGTCAACACAGTGGTATTTTGGAGTTTCGTAGAGAAGCAGGCACAATTTTGTTTTGCACACATGTTATATTGCAAATTGAGTTATGTGTAGTTGATGGTATGTTATTTGATGTGTTATTAGCCTATGGTTAACAATGCAAAAATAAATTCATTTATTCATGAAAGTTATAAGCATTTTGGTGGAAGCAATATTATGGCAGTGTTCCTAAGTAGCAGTTTTTGGTAATCAGAGGATATCTCCTAACCGGGATGGAATCTAATTATGTGTAGTTAAACGGAAGTTTGAGACTCATTGGTGGTGATGTGGTTCATAGCACAAACTTTGAGGTCACATGATTGGAAAGATATTGTATCTGGAAGCTGACAATTTTTATGTAATTTTGATGTAGCATGTTGAAATTATTATTTTATATTTGGATGCTGACTCATTTGTAATTATTTGAGTGTGGTATAAAGGAAGGAATGTTTTCCTTTTTGTAAGATGAGATTTTAATAGTTGTGATATGAAATTGTGAAAGTTGTGATGAGAATATATGCATGAGGTGAAGAATAGAGCTAATTCAGTGGTGAAGGAAGACTTGCAAAGTACAGAGATTTGGATTTGTGATATTGTGTAGCAGAGAGTGTAGTTTTCATACAGTGTGAAGGAGGTAACATATTTCATATTATTCTATTGAATAATCCTAAGATCTGTTGGACGGTGAGTTCAAAGATCTTGCCTTGAAGCTATTTGGCCAGTGAGTCCTTCTGTCTTCCATAACTCCTAACAGGGTTAGAATCTTTTAATAGGGATTCAAAATCTCCTAACAAAGATTCATATGCACTGAATGTATTTCATAAGACTCCTAATAGGGTCCATCCTCTCACAAGGAACTTTCATATTAGTGCATCATTTTGTGGGCATCATTCCCACCAGGGTTTACTCTTTGATCAAGAGGTTCCCTAGTTAACATATCTTGTGTTATTGTGTCATTGTGTATGATTATCTTTCTATGGTTGGTTACTACATTGATTATATGGTTTAAAGTTGTTGAAGTTGATATTGAAGTTGATAAATGGTTTAATTATCAGATAACTGATTCACCCCCCCCCCCCCCTTCTCAGTTATCTTGGGGATCTTTGCTTTTTAACAATTGGTATCAGAGTGGCAAGTCCTTGAAAGAGAAGTTTAACAACTTAAGGAGATCTATGGAAAATTTCAAAAAAGAAAGCCCTAAGTTTGATGGAGTAAATTTTGACAACTGGAAAGAAAAGATGAAGACACATCTCTTGTGTTTAGGACCAAGTTATTGGTTGATTACAAAAAATGAGAGAACTATAATTGAAGAAGATAATCTTGAATCAAGTTCTAAAGATGAGGTAGATCTATTCACGTGTAACATACTTACAAGAGAAGCACTTTTATCAACACTTCTGGAGAATGAATATAGTCAGGTAAAAGGTTTAACTAGATCTTATGATATTTGGAAAGCTTTACATTCTACTTTTGAAGGTGATGAACATGCAAAGAAAGCTAGGTTACATAATTGGATTTGTGCATTTGAAGACATAAGAATGAAGGAAGATGAATCTATTAGAAGCTATATTGGTAGAATGTCAAAAATTGTTGCAGGAATAAATTCTTGTGGAGGTGAAAAGATAGAGAATGAAGTAATATGGAAGATTTTGAGAACATTGACACCGGTATTCAGGTAGACTACAAAAATGATTGAATAAGTGATACCTTGTACACCAAACTTTTCAAGAGAGACTCTTCTTGGAAGATTGGAAGTAGCAGAGATGAATTTGAGATTATCAGGAGAACTACCTAGAGTGGAGACAGCATTCAGTGCTCTTAGCATCAGACCTACATTATCTAGAAGTACAAGTGTGAATGGAGATTATGCTAGTAGTAGCAAATCCAAATCTTATGAAGATAAGAAGATTGAAGAAGGTATTTCCTTGCTTGTGAAAAGAGAACCAGATGGTAAGAAAATTTTTAAATGTTGGGCATGTCAATAATATGGTCATTTTGCATCTAAGTGTCCTAAGAGAGTTAAGAAGTATAGAAACAATTTTAAGACTAGAAGATCTAAAGAATGTTATTATGCAAATGATGAAGAAATTGAAGCAGGACTTGAAAGATGTTTGAGTGACAGTGATAATGATAACTTTGATGACATAGGATTTGTAGCAATTAAGGAAGAAAATTCTGAATCTAATGTTAAGGAAGAGAAAGCCTTATTTTCCCAAGTTGAAAAGAAAGCTAATTGGATTATAGACAGTGGTTGTTCACATCATATGACTGGTGATAAAGGAAAGTTCATAAAATTTAACAATTATGATGGAGGAGTTGTAAGAGTTGGTAACAATTCACCTTGTTTGATTAAAGGTATAGGATCTATTACTCTTGATGGAAAGACTAATACTAATGAAGTTTACTTTGTCGATGGATTGAAACATAATCTTTTGAGTGTTGGACTATTAGTGGATAAAGGATATCAAGTTTAGTTTACTGAGAAAACTTGTGTGATTAAGGATAAAGATGGAAATCTGATTGGAACATGATCTAGAACTAGAGGTAATGTATTTTAGTTGAACCCTACTAAGATGACATGTTTTATGACTAAGATTGATGACAGTTGGTTATGGCATAGAAGGTTCTATCATATAAACTTTGATAATATTGTGAAAGTAAGCTCTACACTTGTAGTAAGAGATTTATCTAAGATTATGAAGCCTACTAACATGATTTGCAAGGAATGTGTGATGGCTAAGCAGACAAGGAGTTCATTTCCTAGTAAGAAGTTCACATCTAAAGAAAATTTGGAGATTGTTCATACAGACTTGAGCGGTCCTACTAGGACTAGAGGATTCTATGGAGAAAGGTATTTTATGATTCTTGTTGATGATTTTACAAGAATGATGTGGATTGCATTTTTGAAAAAAAAATCTGAAGCATTTGATAAGTTTAAGGTCATGAAAAATAAAGTTGAGAATGAATCAAGAATGAGGATTAAATGTTTGAGATCTGATAGAGGTGGAGAATTTACATCTAAAGAGTTTAACACCTTTTGTGAAGTAAATGGTATTAATAGATAGTTTTTAGCCTGTACAACACCTGAACAAAATGGTATTGCAGAAAGAAGGAATAGATCAGTGACTGAAGTAGCTAGAGCTATGTTGTTTGAAGGTGATTTGGCAAAGACTTTTTGGAGAGAAGTAGTGAATACAGTAGTATATATAATGAACAGAGTACAAATCAGAGCAGATACAGACAAGACACGTTATGAATTGTGGTTCGGACATGCACCCTCAGTTAAGTATTTTAGAATTTTTGGAAGCAAATGTTATATTAAGAGAGATGATGATATAAGAAAGTTTGATCCTAGAAGTGATGAAGGAATTTTTCTTGGATATTCTTTGAAAAGCAAAGCATATAGATGTTACAATAAGAGAACTAAGACTATTGTTGAAAGTGCAAATGTAAAAGTTGATGAGAAGTTTAAAATTCAGGAAAGAATGCTTGATTATGAATCTGATGAAGGAACTAACCCTCAGCCTAACATTGAAACCATTGAACAATTTTTTAAGATTGACAGTGAATTATTGAATGAAAGTCATGTTGAAGAAAATAGAGAAGAATCTACAGTTGAAGAAAGATCAGTGACTATGACACCTAACAAGTATATATCAAGACATCATCCTATTGAACAAGTGATTGGAAGTTTGGACAGAGGAGTTCTGACTAGAAAGAAGGTACATTTATGTTTGATTTCTCAAATAGAACCTAAGTCTACTAATGAAGCTTGTGAAGATGAACTTTGGATTAAAGCTGTCAAAGAAGAATTGGATTAGATTGAAAAGAATAAGACATGGGAATTGGTCCCTAGACCTAAAGACAAAAATGTGATTGGAACTAAATGGGTATTCAGGAACAAGATGAATGAACAAGGAGAAGTAATTAGAAACAAAGCAAGATTGGTATGTAAGGGATACTCACAGCAAGAAGGAATTGACTATGAAGAGACTTTTTCCCCTGTGGCAAGACTTGAAGCAGTAAGAATATTTTTGGCTTATGCAGCATTTAAGAAATTCAAAGTGTATTAGATGGATGTGAAGTCAAGATTTCTGAATGGTGAATTAGAAGAAGTCTACATTGAGAAACCTGAAGGTTTTCCTTTGACTCAAGAAGGAGACATGGTATGTAAACTAAAGAAAGCATTGTATGGACTAAAGCAAGCACCTAGAACTTGGTATGCTAGATTGGATAAGTATTTGTTAAAATTGGGATTTGCAAAAGAAACAGCTGATAGTAAGTTATACACAAAAGAAATTGAGAATGGATTGTTAGTTATAGTTATTTTTGTTGATGATATTATTTTTGGAGGAGAAGATGAAGCTAGTGACAAATTTGCTGATGAAATAAAGATAGAATTTGAAATGAGTATGATTGGAGAAATGAAGTACTTTTTGGGATTACAGATAACACAAAATAAATATGGTATCTTTGTAAGTCAGACAAAGTACTTGAATGATTTGTTGAAAAGATTTGGTATGGAGAATTGTAAACCAGTTGCAACACCTATGGTTATAGGACATAAACTATCTAGTAAAGATGAAACACCAGTAGTTGAGCAGAAGAAATATAGATCCATGATTGGTGGATTGTAGTACTTGACACACACTAGACTAGATATACAAAATTCAGTTGGAATGGTAGCAAGATTTCAAGCTAAACCTAGAGAGTCACATTATGCAGTAGTAAAGAGGATATTGAGATATCTTAGAGGCACAATGGACTATGGATTGTGTTATGAAACTTCTGATGATTTTACCCTATGTGCATATATTGATGCTAATTGGGGAGACAATGTTGATGATAAGAAAAGCACCAGTGGTGGAGCCTTTTTTCTTGAAGGAAGATTAGTTTCTTGGTTGAGCAAAAAAGTAGAATTGTATCTCATAGAGTACAACAAAAGCAGAGTATGTAGCAGTAGCAAACAATTGTAACTAGATAATTTGGATGAAGCAGATGCTGATGGACATTGGAATCAAGTTTGATGAGCCTATTGTCATACATTGTGACAATACAAGTACAGTTAGTATGTCTAAGAATCATGTATTACATTCTAAAAATAAGAATATAGAGATTAAGTATCATGTTGTAAGAGAGAAAGTTGTTGAGAAAGAAGTCAGACTGGAGTACATAAGCACAAAGGAGCGGATAGCAAATATATTTACAAAGCCTTTGCCTAAGGATACATTTGAGTATCTAAGAGGTATGCTTGGGGTTATGCTCCAATCTACTCTTGAGTAAAGATGTAGATGGTTTCATCCATCCAGTGGTTTATGGCCCTATCTATTTTCTAGATTGGATGTTGGTACTTCCTCTATGGGGGAGTATGTGTATCTGAGCTGAGTCATGAGGACTCTTGTGAATGTATTTTTTGACCAGTGTCTTTTGACATTGAGCTATTGTTTGACATAGTGATGGAATTTCTGTCATTGATGTCAATGGGGGAGAGAATCATGAAAAACATTAAGGAACTACATTTGTTGGAGAGATTGAATAGGAAAACAAAGCAAGATTTGATTGATGAAGAGTAGCAAAGTAGTTGAGTAGCAGTGATTGGATTTTTGGAACATTGGATGTTTTTCATCTATGTTGCCATCAATGTCAATGGGGGAGATTGTTAGGAATGAATGCTGAAGCCTTTGATAGTCATTCTATTGCAGTGGTTGTTGCATTCATGACTATGATTGTCATTGATGTCAACACAGTGATATTCTGAAGTTTAGCAGAGAAGTAGGCACAGTTTTATTTTGCACACATGTTATATTGCAAATTGATTTATGCACAATTGATGGTATTTTCTTTGGTGTGTTATTAACCTATGGTTAATAGCACAAAAAGCAATTCATTTATTCATGAAAGTTATAAGCATTTTAGTGGAAGCAGTATTTTGGTAGTGTTCCTGAGTAGCGGTTTTTAGTAATCAGAGGATATTCCTAACCAGGATGGAATCTAATTCTACGTAGTTAAAAGGAATTTTGAGACTCATTGGTGGTGACGTGGTTCATAGTGAAAACTTTGAGGTCATGTGATTGGAAAGTTATTGTATCTGGAAGCTGACAGTTTTTATGTAATTTTTATGTAGGGTGTTGAAATTATTATTTTATATTTGGATGCCGACTCATTTGTAATTATTTGAGTGTGGTATAAAGGAAGGAATGTTTTCCTTTTTGTAAGATGGGATTGTAATATTTTTGATATGAAATTGTGAAAGTTGTGATGCGAATATATGCATGAGGTGAAGAATAGAGCTAATTCAGTGGTGAAGGAAGACTTGTGAAGTACAGAGATCTGCATTTGTGATCTTGTGTAGCAAAGAGTGTGGTTTTGGCATAGTGTGAAGGAGGTAACATATTTCATATTATTCTATTGAATAATCCTAAGATCTATTGGACAGTGAGTTTAGAGATCTTGCCTTGAAGCTGTTTGGGTAGTGGGTCCTTTTGTCTTCCATAACTCCTAATAGGGTTAGAATCTTTTAACAGGGATTAAAAATCTCCTAACAGAGATTCATATGTACTAAATGTATTTCATAAGACTCCTAACAGGGTCCATCCTCTCACAAGGAACTTTCATATTAGTGCATCATTTTGTGGGCATCATTCCCACCGAGGTTTACTCTTTGATCAAGAGGTTCCCTAGTTAACATATATTGTGTTATTGTGTCATTGTATATGATTATCTTTCTATGGTTGGTTACTGCATTGATTATATGGTTTAAAGTTGTTGAAGTTGATATTGAAGTTGATAAATGGTTTAATTATCAGATAACTGATTCATCACCCCCCTCTCAATTATCTTGGGGATCTTTTCTTTCTAACATACAATGCTTTGCCCTTGAAATATGTGGCTAGATGACACAAGGGAGAGTAGGACGAGCCAAGGAATGGCACACCCTACCTGATCCACCTTGCTCAAGAACACACAGAAGTAACAACAACATAGTGAGATAGAGAAAGTAGGATCATATATATATTATCATTCAAATTGATTCATACATGTCGGGTTGTAAGGCCTTTCTAGTTTTGGCTAGATATTACAATGAATTATAGAAGTCCTCCAACATGTGAGGATCTTCCAACAATCTTAATTCTACTATCTTCCAACTTCTATCCCCAAAACTGACTTGCTAAACTCTAACCAAACAACTATACATATACAAGAGGCTACTAAAGTGAGTTAGCCTTCAGATCCACAATCAACGGAAGGAATGGTCAGATCTGGGACCACATGCTTCCCAATGATGGATACTAGCATTAAATCTATAGCTCATAATCAATGCACAAGTCGGCCTCAATAGAAATTCAAAATAAAATACTCGGTAAGAAAGGATGACCGAGCAATAGACAAGTGTCATCAAGTGCTAGTGAAACAATCGACTGCCTAGGAGATAACTAACCAAACTCAGTAACCAAAGGAAATTGACCAACTACCAAGCCAACTTAGTCAAAGAAGGAACCAAGAAACACAAACAAACTTCAAAATGTTTTTGGTGACACAGGATTGCCAAGGACCTGAGATGCTCCTACATTAGACACCTAGGGTTATTTAGAAATGATTCTCTAAATCATTCAGTAGGTATGATCTGAGCTGCATCCAACTCAGACTATGAAATCCATGAACTATCTTCCATCGGTTTATTCTTCCACTTTACCAGATATTCCATATATTGTTTAACTCTTATTCTTTTGCTAACTCTTTGCTCCAAAATAAGTTCAACTTCTTCATTCTAGTGCTTCTTAGGATACTCCATTGGTACTGTCATGTCTTCATTAGGTTCATGATACTCATACAAATCAGAAATGGTGAAAATTAAGGATATGTCCATGTCATCAGTTAACTTGATCTCATATGCATTTCCAATGTCAAATTTCTTCAAAATCTTGCAAAGTCCAAACTTCTTCATGTTCAGCTTCCCATATGTTCCAATAGGAAATCAACCTTTCTTCAAATGAACCATCACTTCATCACCAACATTAAAAGTCTTATGTCTCCTTGATCTACCAGCTTTGCCTTTGTATTTCTGATTACTCTCTTCTAGCTTGATTTTCACATCTTCATGCAATGTCTTCATGTACTCAGAAAATTTCACTCTTTCAACACTTCTTTTTCTTTCATCACCAATATCCCTTAAATCAGATATACCTCTCAGCTATATGTCATTCACAATCTCAAAGGGTGTTTTTCCAGTACTCCTATTCACTAAATTATTGTATGCAAACTCTGTTTGTGCCAACACAAAATCCCAATTATTAGGTCTTTCTCCAACTAAACATCTCAAAAGATTCCCCAAACTTCTATTTATAACTTTTGTCTATCCATTGGTTTGTGGGTGAACTGTAGAACTATATTTCAACTCAGTGCCAAACTTTCTCCAAAGGGTCTTCCAAAAGTATCCAACAAATTTACTATCTCGGTCAGAGATAATACTCCTCAGTAATCCATGCAATCTAAAAATTTCCTTAAAGAAAAGATCTATTATATGTACTGCATCTGATGTCTTTCTACAAGGTATAAAATGTGCCATCTTTGAAAATCTATCTTCCAGAACAAATATAGAATCATTACCTCTTACTATCTTTGATAAGCCAAGAACAAAATCCATACTGATGTTAGTCCAAGGTTCCTCAAGTACAACAATCGGTGTATACAATCTAGTATTCTGACTTACTCCTTTTGTAACTTGACAAATTCCACAACTTTTCACAAGTTTCTGAACATCTTTATACAACTATGGCCAAAAGTATTTCTCGTTAAGAAAATTGAAAGTTTTATCAATACCAAAATGTCTAGCCAAACCACTACTATGTTTCTCCTTTATCAAATTAGTTCTCATTTGTCCTCTCAATATACATAACTAAATACCTTTAAACAACATAATTTCTTGAATGAAATACTCTTCCCATTTTGTACTTGGTTTATCTTGAATAGGTGCTCTGCACTTTCTCCATAGTTTAGAAAAATCAAGATCAGTTTCATACAAATCTCTCATCTCATCAAAACCAACAAATTCAATTTTCATCTTGGTCATCAAAGATCTTCTTCTACTCAATGCATCAGCAACTCAGTTAGTGACTCCACTTTTATGTTTTATCACAAATGTATAAGGGTATGTGCAAGATCATGGTATACAAAACTATGGCCTTAAGTGGCAATGAAAAATCAAAAAATTAGGGTTACTCAACTTGACATAAATGGTTGAACATCTTATGAACCTTATGTGAAAAAGTTGTAAGAATAGAATCTGTAGGAAATTAAATGTAGTTTCTAAACTACTAGCCCTTGTTTGAAATTTTTTTTGTCTAATTGTTCAAAATTTTGAATTTCAATGCAATACTACGGAAATTATAGGGAAAAGATAAAAAGTACATGTATGTCTGACCACCTTAATCACAATCAAATGATGATATATTTTCCCAAGTTTCTAGATATAAGTAGTAGACTCATGCCCAGATGTGACGCATATTTTTTTGTAAGTTTTGGTCAAATAAATAATTAATTATGAATTTTCTGTTACAACTTTTTCAAAATAAAAAAACTCTTGTGTTTGACCACCTTAACTAATTCAAAACTTTTTTTTTTCTTATAATAGTCAAAGCATAGAATGTGACGCATGTTTCAGATTTCAAAAAGATTAAACGGTTAGAAATTTATAGTTGTTTTTTAATTAGTATGTCAGTTATGACTTGAAAGATAACTCAATTGAAAAATAAGTAATAATTACTTATAGAACTTGAAATTTGACAGTAATTATATCGATGGAAAGCTGATAATGTCTTTAAAAAACCCTTTTCATTTCATCAATTTTGAGTGAAAAAATAGTCGTCAGCTATGTTGGTTCCCCTTTTCATTTCTACTTGCAGGTTTACACTATGATTGACAACTTAATGTCACTAACTCTATCACCACTCCAAAGTCTACAAGGAAAAGGGTCAATTAACAAGGATCAAAGAGATCCTCCTACACTTTGAGCCTAGATGCTCAGGTAGGTGTACCTTTGATTGACTTCTTGAAAGGAATCACAAAATATTGTGCATTATACCCTTTACAAACTAATTGAAAGATTTTATCATTTATATGTATGGTGGATGATGATGAACTGCTTCTAGAGAATATATTGGTGCCTTAACCTAGGGCATAGAGTCACCCAATAACACATGTCAATTGAGAATCCTAAATCAAATACTCCTAAACATAGAATAAGTGTTTTGCATATTATCCCTCTCACTCCCAAACCTGATCATCAAATTCCTATCCAACCATGAACTCACTGAAATCACCTTGAAGACTTTAATCCTAACTTTGTTAGGAACTCAAAGATAATCCCACAATACTCTTGTTTACCATATGCTGACCCACTTTGTGATATTAACATATATGAGCCCAAGATTAAAACAAGAAGACAAACATAAATCTGAGATTGTAATCCAAGTGTATTCTCATTAAAATTTGCAGAATCAATACATTACCAGAATAACAAAATGTTAGGAAAAAGACCTAAAATCCAGGCTCTCCTTGTTCAGTCTTTACATTGATTTTCAATATACATCAACAACAACCTAATACAGAAAAACTTCTGCAAATATATACCCCTAGTCATCTTCGGATCTAGAAATAGGATGCAACAAGCTATGGATGACTAGGGTTAGGGTTTCACCCACAAAACCAACTAGAATCAGTCATAATTTAATACAGGGGAGGAAACCCAAGCAACCTGGAGAAAGCATATCCTAGAATGATCCTCATAAATGAAAAATTCCCTAATTTGTACTGAGGACCATGAATTCATTAGACCCATCGATCTGATTGTCCACCTGCAACACACCTCAAGCAACACTATCATGGTACAAACACTCTGTAATCAATTATCAAACCCCTGGACCACTCTGCAATAGTCGACAAAATCAAATCCTACCAAACTGAGCTGCTAAAGCATTAAAAATCAGTCCTTCTTGTAATACCCCAAAAATGGGCTATAAGTTCATTAATCTCCTACATCTTCAATTCAAACGAAATCGACATCAAAGTCCTAATCTAAGGCACATCTAAACATCATTGAATCTTAATTGATTATCTTAAATTCTTCATTGGGGAATATTCCTAGTAATATTCCTAATCATCATAATTATCTTTAATTTTATAATTATTTGGCAATAAATCACATTTATCCTAAAGTTTGATTAATTGAATATTTTCATATTTAATTAATTAGATTTAATATTTGCCACTTAATTTTGTAATTAAATTTAATTCTATCTATTATTAATTGTATTATTTAATTTTGACAATAAATCTAATATCATATGAATAATTGATTAAATTTTTATTTAATTAATTAAAGCAAGTTGTCATTATTTAATAATAAAGTTTTTAATAAAAGTTTGATTAAATAATTGATTAACCCATAAATCAATTGTTTTATTTTTAAAAGCAGTTAAGTTGGAAATAAATCACTTTATTATTAAATTAATTCATAAATAAAACATGCACAATCATAAAAGCAGACAACTATCAATTATCAATTAAAGCTAAACTCTATTTTGAGTTAAAACTTAGCTTTTGCAAGTTTTTGTGAGTTAATTATCCTTTATTTAAAAATAACTCAAAAATCAACCTGAGTTATTTGAGTGATTTATGGCTTTTTTTCCCATGCACCTCCAAAGCCCTAGATTTCTATAAAAACAAGGCTCAGCTCTTCATAATTCATCTCTCAATCATCTCTCAAATTTGCATCCACAAGATCTCATAATTGCACAATCACGCTGGAGAATTGGAGGCTGAGGAATGAACTTGCGAATCAACATCTTTGTGAGATCAATCTTTTTTTTTCATATCATTCTTAGATAGTTTCATATCAAGTTTTTCATTCTTATTGCATAGAAAATCCAAAAAAATAGATTAATTGCATTCAATTTCATATCCATCTTTTGCATTCAAATCTTTCATTTAGGTGTCGTCTAGGTCACTGATCTCGATAACAATCTGAGAACATTAATCTCTCACCTACTAGAAGGCAGTAAATCGCTTGGTTAGATTAGATTTCAAATTTGCATGATTTTGATTATCACTAACCTCTAATGTTTTACTGAGTGTTGCGTTTATAGATCAGGTACAATTTTCACACACAACATTTCTGGTGCCCACCGTGGGGCAACCCACCTTTACATGCTAGTTTTGATTTTTTTGGGAGCTAAAACCCCAAAGTTTCAAAGATTTAATTTTATCTCCCAAACGGCTTGGAGTTTTGGTCTAAAAATTTTTTTCAGGTTGCAGCCACATCAGGAAAGCTACAAAAAAAATTTAGAATTTTATGAATTATTTTGAATTTTTAATAATTTTTTTTTTATTTTTCATAAAAAATTAATATCTAACGCAAATCATCATATTTTTTTGAAACTTTTATATTTTCAGAAAGCTCTTCAAATTCTATAAGGGGTCTATTCTTTGTATTTTAAATTTGGATGCAATTTAGTAGCTCAAATAGTCAATTTACAAAAACTGGTCTATTTTGATAAAATAGGTCTCTAGGGCACAAATGAAGATATTTTTCTAAAATTTTTGCATTTTTGGAAATCTGTTTATTTTTTAGTAGGGGTCTCTATTCTAAATTTCTATTTTTGTGGCCAAAATCATATCAAAAAAATTAGATCTTGTTGACTAGGTCAAATGCAGTGCAAACAAATTAAAATTTTATGATGGGTATGCACTTATTTTTCATATGATTCAATGCATGATATGAGTTATCATTTGGATTAATTTATGGTTATTATTGCTCCTAAAAATTGATTTTTAGAGCTAACCCTATGGTTTTCATAAGTTGAATATATTTTGCATATCTTGTTTGCTTGTTTGCTTGTTGGAGAGTTCGTCACTTGCTTGCATGGAAAAGCTCAACAAAAATTGCTAAAAATTAGGTAGAATCTACTAAGCACATTGTGAGGATCACGAGGTATTCTCCTTGTTTTGAAAACATTTTGATTTGGACTTAAAATAAATCTCTTATGTGTCAAGCTTGTGTGCATCTTTTCATGCTTTTGATCTATTTCTACACACTTGCATAATTTGATACTAGGTTGTGATCCCTTAAGGATTCATTAAGTAGTCTTAGAATACTTGTGATTGATCTTGATTGCTATCTTGGGTTATTGGACTCGCTAATCCACCGGCCCCTCATTTCTACCCCGTGGTTGCAATCTCAGCGCCATAAAGGGGAGGGGTCAACAGGACAGAAGCGTTAAGTGTTCCACTTGGCAACCCTTTTGTGCTTTTAGGAACTCACTTGTTTTCTAAGTTGGGGACTCATTTTCAGCTTGTGTGAGGTGTTAAGTGTTCCACCTTGTGGACTCATCTCATATTTTCTTTAAGCGTTAAGTGTTCCTCTTTCTACTTTTTGGATGCTTTTGGTAGATTTGCTTTCGGAACATACATTTGTGCTCACATAGTAATTAGGCCCTATGAACACTATTCGTGATTCTTGAGAGATTGGATTCCTAGCGAAATCCTTCCTTGATGATGAAATCCTTGTAGGTAGCGAGGATACTTAGTGCGTTTCACATTCAACTTGGTTAGTGAGTCTTCTCTTATTGATCGACACATTCTCTCTCCGGAGAGGTTGATAGATCACGTGGGGTTGATATCACGAGCTTTGGTGAATCAAAATTGGTTAGTGTGTCTTCTCTTATTGATTGATACATTCTCTCCCCAAAGAGGTTGATAGATCACATGGATTTGATATCACAGACCTTGGTGGAACAAAACTTTGTCTTAGCATGTCGGATTAATCTGCTTGCTTTGTTTGAGTTAAAAGTGAAGACGTGTCAAAACCTTGGATCTGGAGCCAAGTCCCCTTGTGGTATAAATCTGTGAGTCACCTTTAGAGAGGGTTAACCATAGCGGACAATCCCTTCATAGGGAAAACTATGTTGACAGAACCTCAAGCGGTAATAGCCATTTTCACCATGGTAGTGACAGCCGCTATATAAATGTCCTTGTGGAAGAAATCTCCACAGGTATGGTTCATTTTTGGGTTGTCAGATCTCCCTAGCAGCTCTTGAAGATTAAGTTCTCAGACTATGTCAAAATCTTGGTGCGCTGGGATTGGAGTTCACCCCTTTGAATCATAAAAGTTGCAGAGTCAAACCATTACTAAAAACCCTAGAGAGGCCAATTTTTCATTCTTAGGTATATGTGTGTTATTGCAAAACTTTTCAGAACATACACAATTAGAACTCTCAGAGATTAGCACAATTTGGTCACTTGATTGTTGATGGGAAAGGTTTCTTTTGCCCTTGTTCATTGTTTTTAGAAGTGCTTGGAATCACTTGCTTGCTATTTTGTGTGCTTATTTATCTACTTGGCTATTAAAAATGATCAAATCTCGTATAACCTTCAAAATCTAGATAGTACAATTTGCAAACAATCCAAAATTGAAGACCTTAAATTTTGCAAAAATTGATGTAAAATCTTTTCTGGAGTCAAAAGTCATTTCAGGAAGTCAAAAGTTGTACGAGTTTTGTCAAGTGTCATTTCAGTATTTCCCATCTGTCGTATGATTGAGAACCCAGTGTCATATGAGTTTTCAAACCAACAAATTCAAGAAAGTCAAAACCCTGTTAGCAACTATCGTATGATATTGACAACTGTCATTTCATTGCTACCCAACTGTTGTATGAGTTTAGCAACTGTCATTTCATAGACTACCCAGTGTCGTACGAGTCTGCAGAGTGTCATTTGGAAAAATTTGAGAGAGTTGTCAGAAATTGTCAAATTGCAAGATATCCAATGTTTCCAGCCAAGTTCCAGAATCTGTCAAAAATATCATTGTGTCAAGAACAAATCAGTAGCTATTGAAAATCAGTACACATGTCTCAAAGAATCAGTACACATGAGGAAGAAATTTTGATCGCCGCTATGATGAAGCAGCTGCAAGCTATGCAAGTTGAACTTAACAATCTTAAGAAAGAGAAGGAACCTAAAGAGTTATCCATGGAAGCTCTATACTCTTTTTCATTTGATAAAGACTTGTACATGTCACCATGCCCCTGAAAAAAATTTGAGCAATATGATACCTCTTCCACGGAGAGTGACACATCTAGCTTTGGAGACTATGATGACTATGATGACAGACAATGTAATGATACCTATGACACCTCTATTCCTAAGAGTCCTCCTCATCGTTCATTCCTACTTACTACAAATGGGCCGTCACATTGGATAGATCGTGATGGTGATCCATATGATTCTAATTTTAAAAGAGACTTTGATGGCTTTTGTGGACAATACCTTGATGATGATCCATCTACTATTGCCGAGGACTATAAAATACATCGTGCTAGCTTGAAACGTCAATACTATAAGGATCTCTCCTCTAAGAACTCTCAAGCTGAAAATAAACATTACACTCTCAAGCAAGATCATGTTAATGCTGAACCTTTGTCTTGTGATGGTTCCCTTCCATCCCCTACTTCCTCCAATACTCGTACATTTCCTAAAGCTTCTGAGTCTTCCAAATCTTTCACAAAACCTTCATCCGACACAAGCCTTGATACTTTTCATGCGGTTCCCTATAGTTATCCTCTAGGGCTACCTCTTAAAGAAACTCAAGCTAACCTTCACTTGGCTGCAAATACTTTCAATAATGCTAAACCTAAAGAGCCTATGCCTTCATATGCTACAATGCCTACTTCAACTAGTCCTCCACCATCTCTTCCCAAGTCATCCATACAATCCCAACATGCTTCCTTGTCCTTAGAAGTGGCTCCATGTCAAGAGGATTCCAAAAATGATGAAGAAAAGAACATAAAGAAAGATCAAGATCAAGAACCCTCCATGTCATCCACTCCTTTTCATGATGTCTCTTATCTACCTCAGGATTCTTTTGATCCTATACCCCTTTTTTCATGCATTCCACCATGTCTTAAGTCTTCTCCTAAGCAAGATCAAGCTACTACTTACACTGTTGAGCTTATTGAAAATCAAAATAACCTTACCCCACTTCCAATTTCCAAAGATGATACTTCCATTAATGTTGTTAAAAATGGTGTTGATACTTCCAATGTTAAGCCTATTGAAAATCAAAAGAAAAATTTATGTGCTTGTGTTATCCAAAGATCCTTGTCAAGATCAAAGTCTTCCATCTTCTTGTTCTACCACTCCATGTTCGCTTCCACTTTCTACTCTTCCTAAGTCTTTGCAAGCTTTGAACAATCCTATCAAAGAAGGTGCTCATATTCAAGATGTCCACAATTCTATTGAAAATTCTAATGCTCACTCTAAAGATGTTGATATCCTTGGTTGTCATATAGATGCTGATGAACTTATTGATTATCCTTTTGCATCTTCCACTTCCATCCTTGGACCTCTTCCACCACTACTAAGGGCTTCATGCCTTCCTTCCATCTTGGGTCCTTATGTCCCTTCACTTTCCCCTCCTAACTCTCCTGATTCACCATCCATCTTGGGTCCTTACATACCTCCATCTCCCATCTTTCCTCAAGATCAACATAGATGCATACCCTTGAATCCTTTTCATCCACCCACCCATCTAAACCAGTCATATCCTCCCTCTTCCACAAATCCCAAGTCTTTTGGAAGTAACTTGAATGTTCAATACAAGAAAAAGAAGCAATGCAAGAATCCATAAAAAAAAGAAGATCACCATGTCTCCTCTAATCAACACGGAGGCATAAATTCAAAAGAGATATCTAAGAAAAAAACTACAAGACAAGTATGGGTTCCAAAATCCATCATTGAAGATATTATCTCTAAATCATCAAAAGGAAATAAAAATCCTATGACTATATGGATTCCAAAGTCTCTCTTGAAAGAGTCTGGTGTTGAACAAAAAGTGAAATTGACATTCAAGCTTCCAAAGGCTTCCACTACATCTCCTTCCAAAAATATTCTTCCATTTCATGCGCCCAAACCTCAACCTCTACTATCCATTCGCCATATTCCTTCACGTATTCCTTCATTCATGTTTCCTCCACCCTCTTGCCACCCTTCAAGGTATGTTTTGATGTTGATCTTGCCTTCCTTTCCATCTACCCTTTCATAATCCTTCCATGCATTATCCTTCTACCTTCTATCATTTTTCCTCACTTGCCTATTCCTCCTATCTTCCAACCTCACTCGCTTTAAATAAAATCTTATCCTCCATTTTTCTCTTTCATCTCCCTTTCCCTATCAGCATCTTTGAGCGTTTCATTTTGAATCCTTGGCATATCATGGTTTATCTTTTCAAGGAGCATTATCTAAAAAGCTTGCCTTCTTCCAAAAAAGAAATAATAAAATTAAAAAAAAAATTAAAAATGTGCCTTGGTGAAAACCTGGAAATAGGCGCCTTGGTAACAAAAGTAAAGAGAAATAAATTCATCCTATGGTGAAAACCACTCCCTTGTGGCACCTTGGATAATTACCATGATGAAAACCTAGCAATCAGGCATCATGCGTAGTTCTTCTACATATTTCATCCATTCCATCTTCTCTCTTTGATCTTGACAATGTTGATCTATACATGTATATTTGGCTATTTTGTGAGCTATCTTACGGTGATCTTGCTTTCATTCCTTCCATGTTTAGCCTTCATATCCATCTTCCTCCATTCATTTTCGCCTATCGCTATCCTTTTCCCCTTTGGTCTTGATCTAATAAAAAAAAAAAAAAAGAGTAAAACACAGTGCTATGAAGCCTCTTGACATGTCTACTCCTTTGGATTGCATTCTTTCCTGCTCTTGCATCACGCTTTTGTGACTTATCCTATGCTAGCCTTTCATTACTTGTCTAAATGCACTTTACATGACAATTTTTCCCTAGCTTGGGTATTCTTGAGGAGTTTTCCCTTGAGGATTTCTTCCCTTCATTATCTTTTATTCTCCTGTCTTCCATCTCTTCCACTAGCTTGCCAATCCCTCTTGTTCTCCACCTTGCTAGACATTGGGACTACACGATATGATCTTGCTTGGGAGTTTGCAATGGAAAAAGATGCTATCAAGTATCCCAAGTATCAGAACAATTATCAAAATTAGTATCAGAACCAGTATCAGAACCAATATCAAAACTAGTATCAGACAAAATATCAGAACAAGTATCAGATCAAGTATCAGAACTCCCACTGGGGCTACACCTTTCTCTTTAGTTTATGGGTCTAAAGCGGTACTACTTGTTGAGGTCAAAATCCCATCACTAAGAATTAGAATGCATGGTCTCGTAACTGATGATGACTATAGAGCATCTAGGTTACAAGAACTGGAACTACTAGATGAGCGCAGACAAGCAGCGTATGATCATCTCAGAGTGTATCAGAAAAGAATGTCCAAAGGCTACAACAAGAAAGTCAGACACAGAAAATTTCAAGTTGGTGATCTAGTCTTGAGAGAGAATCCTAAAAATCAATCACATAGAGAACGCAAGGGGAAATTTGAACCCAACTGGCTGGGTCCCTTTGTAATCACTACTACTTTTGGCTCTGGTGCCTATCAACTCTCAATGACTGAAGGAGAACAGCTCTGAGAACCAATCAACATTCTCCATCTGAAGAAATTCTACGCCTAAGGCATTCAATGCTTGGTAAATGTCCTGAAAAAAAATCTTAAAAATTAGAAAAAGTCCTGAAAAAATGAACATCTTGGTGAAAACCTAGCAATAGGCACCTTGATTCACAAAAAAATAAAAAAATATCAAAAATTCAAAAAAATCAAAAAAATGAAAAATACAAAAAAAATGAAAAAAAAAAAGTGCCTTGGTGAAAACCTGGAAACAAGCACCTTGGTAGCAAAAATAGAATCTCTGCCAAGATGGTGAAAAGCCAGCAAACGGGTGCCACTTGTTCCAAATGCTCCATCTATTAGCACAATCTTGGTCTTTCTCAGCTTTCAGTCTTGCTTTAGTTTGTACATATCTCCCGGTTTGTTTCTGCATTTTTAGTTTTCAATAAGTCAGTCTGTACACCAATCAGCTCAAGCGTCTGTATCCTATCAATGTTCAACTTGGGGGAAATCAATGTCATATCCTATGGCCTCCAATGTATCTTAGACATGTCCTATCCAGTCAGAATCTTTTAAAGCTTCATGTGAGTCAGTCTGTCTGTCTTGTCTCCAGAAAGGATTTTGCATCTACAACAATGCAAACAAACATCAAAACTCAATTGAAAACAATCTATGCTTTTTACATGCTTTTATCTCCTTGTATGCTTACTGATTCGCATTGAGATTTTTGCATATTGTGTCCCTTCGAGCTCTTCAATGATGTCCTTTATAGGATTTAGAGAGTGATGACTGGGGGCATAATCTTTTCTTTGTCTTCTACTTGTATGTGAAAATCTAACAACTTTGAAAATTCTGGATTGAAATGGTGTCCGACTATAAGAGCCTCTATCTCGAATTGGATGGCCATGCGTACCTCGACCATTGATACCCAAAAAATTCAAAGAAGTTTGATCTAACTATTGTCTTTTTGAGTAAGTTCTTTCTCCTACTGTGGAACGTAATCTTGCCTAAGGATGTGAATGATAAAGGGTCACTACGGGTAATTCACATTGGATTTAGAATGATCTCTTGACTATTTGATGTGTTTGCAACGCAAGGCGTACTCAGGTCATCACCATGTTTATGTTTTGATACTTGTACAAATTGCTATATCAAAATGGACATGATATTCAAGTCATCCTAGCATTTGTGCCTTGGTGCTTATATCTACTCTAACATTCCAAAAACAAAATCAATATTCATATGTCCATGGTTGCCTAGCCAGTGGGTGTTGTATTGATTCTTGTGCATACAACTCGATATTCATATGTCTATGGTTTCATAGCTAGTGGGCATTGTATTAATTTATCCGGTTACCTAAAAGTTCAATGATGATAACAAATCGACATATGATTAGTGACTAGGTCCTAGGTCTTAGGTTGCATTTCATTTTGCATGTCTCATTGCATTTTGCATGTTGCATGATCTCACAATGACTAAATGAACTTCAATGCTTCAACAATTCTTCAATCACCTCTTCCAATCTAACAAGAGCTAAATCCCACACGAAGGTTCCTCCAAGGAAATAGGCAAGTAGAATCCTTTTTCGGGATCAAAATTCAAATCTGAGATCATTCATATTATTAATTGCTTGCATAATCAACCTTCAATCATCACAGAAATCTAGTATTCAACTTAACTGATTATCTTACATCAAACTATAAAAAATTCAACTTGGTCAACCATGGTCAACTCATGGTCAAACCTAGTCAAACTTGGTCTTTTGGATCTCCAAACGATGCAAAATGCATTCCCGGACGTGTTTTAACCACTTCTCAAATCAATTAACATGCTTCTAAGCTATCAACGCTGACTTTTCTTGTCAGATTTCAATTTTAATCTCGAAGGGGGCATGGTATGGCATATCATTCAAAGTCCGTAATCAAATTTGAAATCATATCTTTATAGAAATCATATCTTCCTCAGTAATCAAGACAACAATCACGTCTAGTTATTGATTCATCAAAAGTCCTCATTGCTCGGGGCAAATCTATCATCACTTGGGGCATATCAGATTCATCAAGATCCATATCAATCTGGTATTCTCCTAATCTTGTAAACTTTATCAGTTTTTGCACTCATCAGTTCATCAATGTTCTTCCCTTGGTTCTTTGGCAACTGAAGGATTCGGATGTGATACCTGCTAGTTCTGCTAAGACAATCGAGTCTAGAACGGGTCACTCACTTCTTTGCAATCCTAAGGTTTGGAATCAGGTGTTTTGACACTCTTTCACAATCATAGGTTCATTTGCTGCTATAGTGAACATTATCTTTGGTCATTCAGGACCTATTATCTCCATATCAATTCAATATCAATCAGCTTCTATCTCGTATCAATTATCAATTTCAAACTTCAGTTTAATATCTTTATCAAACACAGACTATCTTTGAACCACTGCGCTTCGCACAGTAATTCAAAGAGGGGCAAAATGTAATACCCCAAAAATGGGCTATAAGTTCATTAATCTCCTACATCTTCAATTCGAATGAAATCGACATCAAAGTCCTAATCTAAGGCACATCTAAACATCATTGAATCTTAATTGATTATCTTAAATTCTACATCGGGGAATATTCCTAGTAATATTTCTAATCATTATAATTATCTTTAATTTTATAATTATTTGGCAATAAATCACATTTATCCTAAAGTTTGATTAATTGAATATTTTCATATTTAATTAATTAGATTTAATATTTGCCACTTAATTGTGTAATTAAATTTAATTCTATCTATTATTAATTGTATTATTTAATTTTGACAATAAATCTAATATCATATGAATAATTGATTAAATTTTTATTTAATTAATTAAAGCAAGTTGTCATTATTTAATAATAAAGTTTTTAATAAAAATTTGATTAAATAATTGATTAACCCATAAATCAATTGTTTTATTTTTAAAAGCAGTTAAGTTGAAAATAAATCACTTTATTATTAAATTAATTCATAAATAAAACATGCACAATCATAAAAGCAGACAACTATCAATTATCAATTAAAGCTAAACTCTATTTTGAGTTAAAACTTAGCTTTTGCAAGTTTTTGTGAGTTAATTATCCTTTATTTAAAAATAACTCAAAAATCAACCTGAGTTATTTGAGTGATTTATGGCTTTTTTTTTCCATGCACCTCCAAAGCCCTAGATTTCTATAAAAACAAGGCTCAGCTCTTCATAATTCATCTCTCAATCATCTCTCAAATTTGCATCCACAGGATCTCATAATTGCACAATCACGCTAGAGAATTGCAGGCTGAGGAATCAACTTGCGAATCAACATCTTTGTGACATCAATCTTTTTTTTTCATATCATTCTTAGATAGTTTCATATCAAGTTTTTCATTCTTATTGCATAGAAAATCCAAAAAAATAGATTAATTGCATTCAATTTCATATCCATCTTTTGCATTCAAATCTTTCATTTAGGTGTCATCTAGGTCACTGATCTTGATAACAATCTGAGAACATTAATCTCGCACCTACTAGAAGGTAGTAAATCGCTTGGTTAGATTAGATTTCAATTTTCATGATTTTGATTATCACTAACCTCTAATGTTTTACTGAGTGTTGTGTTTACAGATCAGGTACAATTTTCACACACACCACTTCTATCACTAGGAAACCCTCTAAAAATTTGAATTTGAATTACAACGGCTAACCAGATAGAGTTTAAAATGTGACCGTCGATCCTTGTGTTTTCCTCGTAGATCGAGCGGTTCTTATTAATCACATAACAATCCACAAACCGTTGAAAAGTCTTTTCCACATCACCACCATTCGGCCAATCAAAATCAAGCACGTTGGTGCCACAAAGCATATCGGACCCACCATAATGTATCTGCCTCTAGATGAGATCAATGACTCTCATTATACAGCACACTTAACCATTGTGCATCTTACCCCAGTGCTATAACGACAACCGCAAGATCCTGTAGTGCTTTACCCTCTTTGGAGAAATCGGCCCTATTGACATCATCCCAGTCACAAACATGTCGACCAATCAAAATAAAACAACTCTGCAACACCTGGCAATGGGCCCGCTGCATCGTTATCCCTTCTGCCAATGAAAATCACACACGTCAACTCCAACTATTAGAGGACCCACCCTCTTTTGTCACCTGAGAATAAAGTAAAATCAATGGTTGGCCTAAGATCTCGTAGGCCTAACAAAACCCATAAGATCATATGCCAACCATAGATCTTCTGCAGATGTCAAGACCCTCAAGGACATGCTAGCAACCAATTCCCACTGACATACTTCCACCACACCGCTCTACAACCAATAATCAACTACCACCCATGCACACTTGGCAGTGGACCCACTCCAGTCGGCATGAACATGACGAAGGATCTGACAGCCGGTGCATGATCTCATGGGGGAAGAAGATTCCATGAGATCATACACCCACTGAAGATCATGAATCTTAGACTGAGATACTGAGCCCGCCAGGACAGATGGCACTTATCGCTATACCGCTTGTTAGAAACTCTGACAACCTACAGTCTTGTGAAACAACAATAGCCACACAATTCTTAAAGGGTGGAACTTAGGAAAAATTATTGCAGGAGACTTAGGCTCAGAGAAATCTATTAAAAGGGGACCCCGACATGAAACCTAACTGTAAAACATGTAAAGTGAATCTAACCTTTTTGCACATGGGTAATTTAGGACTTAGTGATTGAAAAAGGTAATGCAAAATTAGAACAAGGCTAGAGCAGGCTAGGGTTTCATATCCCAACAGCTAGATTTGGAAATTTTGAACTAGGGTTTGAGGCTAGGGGCAAGGAAAAACACTGCAAAGACCAAAGGAAAGATGATGAAGCCATGAAAATTTTTCTAGGTGCTAACAGTGGTTCTGTCTGGGGATTTATGCCTCCTACAAGCATAGCAAGAATCTAGAATCACTGGTTAAAGCAGACCACCCATAGGAAAAAACTGAACAACAAAGAGCAACAGGACAAAAACCCTACAAAACAAGATAGGGGGCAGGCCACTTTACAAAATCTACAAAATATACAGACCTAGCTATTGTTCATGGAAAAACAAATACCTTCAATTGAAGTATTTCTTCAAGAACTATCCATGAACTGGCAATTCCTGAACATCACCATTTAGTTCCTTTACAATATAAGATATGGCCCTAGCTAGATTGGGTCAAATTTTCCATGTTTCCCCTTATCCTCCAATCAAGGCATTCCAAATTAATACCAAGTCACCAGGCTCAAACCTCCTATCAACAGTCCTTTTTTTATACAGATTCTTAACTTGTAACTGCAACCTGGCATTTTTTGAAAATGATTCTCTTCTGGTTTCATCCAGCTTGATGAGGTCTTCAATTCTCAACTACATTTCATCATCTATATCATCATCATATAACTGGACAAATTTATACATTTCCAATAGATTATTTTGATGCATCCTTGCATGTATCCCATACACTAAATCAAACGGTGCACAACCAATTGCCTTCTTCACAGTTACCCTATCAGCCCATACAACTAATGGAAATTTTGAACTCCATGCTCTTTTATTCTTATCAAGGATCCTCCTAAGGATTTTTATCAGACTCTTATTTGTTGATTCTACCTGTCCATTCCCTTGTGGATGATAGGGTGAAGAGTATGACATCTAAATTCCTAGACCTTGGTAGAATTCCATGTACTCAGCAGACCTGAAACACATTGCATTATCACTAACAATCCTCTCAGGACAACCAAACCTTGTTACAATATTATTCAATAAGAAATCAGTCACCACCTTACTAGTTGAATTCCTTGTGGGGATAGCTTCTACCCACTTTGTGAAATAATCAGTAGCAACCAAGATCCAAGAGTGTCCTCCACTTGACTTGTTTGGTATTTCTCCTATAAAATCTATTCCCCATTGTTGGAAAGGAACCTGCACTTCAACTAGTCTTAAAGGTACATTGCCTGAAAACTTAAGCTTACCAGAGAACCTCTAACAAGCATCACACTTACCAACTACTCTACATCCTTGAAGATTGTGGGCCACCAGAATCCTTCTCTCAAGACTTTTTGAGCAATAGTTTTACCCATATAATGTCCTCCACAAACTCCCTCATGCATTTCTTTTAATAGCTTGTTAGCCTGATTTTCATCAACACATTTCAAAAGTATGCAATCTAAATTTTTCCTATACAATTTACATTTCACAATCACATACTTGATGGCCTATAATTTTAGTGTCCTTTTCTTATTATCATTCATCCCTATTGGACATTTCATGTTCCTTAATTAAAATATAACATCTTGATACCAGATACAATCATCCATATCACAAGTGTAATCCACCTTAGCTTGATTTATCTGATTTGCATCAAGATTCGATTGACCCATCAATTTTGCCAATCCTTTTCCTCTAACCAATTTGGTAATCTGGATATCAATATTGAATTCTTGGATCCTATTTATCCATCTACATCTCCTTCTAGACACCTCTTGTTGTGAAAAGATATCCTTCACTGCAGCACTAGGCACAAAAGAAATCACAACTACTCCCATCAGATAACATCTAAAAGCCTTGACAGCCCTCACAAGTGCATAAGCTTGTTTTTCATTGATATCATATTTCAACTCAACAGCTTGCAAAGATCTACTAAAGAATGCAATAGGTTGCTCATAACCTTCACTATTTTTCTGCAACAATACTGCAGCAATAGTATGAAAAGATGCAAAGGAAAAGATATGCATTGGAATATTGTAATCAGGTGCCTTAAGTATAGGTGCATCTTTAATAGCCTGCTTGATATTCTTGAAAGCTTCATCAAGCTAACCTTCCCACTTGATCTCAGATCCTTTCTTCAACATCTTGGATATTGACCTGGTAACCTCAGCAAATTTTGTAACAAATCTTCTCAAGAAATTTACCTGGCCAAAGAAAGATTGAATTCCTTTAACATTTTTTGGCCTTTGAATCTTGTCAATGGCTTCCACCCTCTTAGGATCAATTCTAACTCCTTGCTTTCCAACCAAATGGCTAAGCAACTTACCCACAATGACACCAAATGCACATTTCCTTGGGTTTAATGAAATGCCATATTTCAAAGCCCTCACAAATATTTTCTCTAAATGAGTACAATGGTCTTCTTCCCTCTTGGAATAAGTAGTTAAATCATCTTGATAAAAAACAATGAAATCATTTATAAAATCTAAAAAGGTGACATCCATTGCCCTCTAAAAAGTTGCACCAGCATTTGTGAGACCAAAAGGCATTCTCACATAAACATATGTCCCCCAAGGTGTAGTGAAAGTTATTTTAAACTGTTCTGATTATTTCACAATTACCTAATTATAACCAGAGAAACCATCTATCATAGACATTAATTCAGATCCAGTCACTCTCTGCAACATAGCCTCCATATTAGGCAAACAATAGTTATCCTTTAATGAGTTGATGTTCAAATTTCTGAAATCTACACAAAGTCTGATGTCACCATTCTTCTTTCTAACAAGGACTAAATTTGAAACCCAAGAAGAGTGCCTAATTGGCTTGATAATTATAGCATCTCTCAACTTCATTAATTCTTCTTGCATCTTAGGTGCCAAGGTAGGATTAATTGGCCTTTATTTTTGCCTAAAGGTTTTGGCATCTTCTTTCAAAGGAATAACATGTTGGAACAAGTCTTCTCTATAAACCTTTAGGTCATCATATGACCATGCAAAAACATGTTTGAATTTTTTTAATAATTCAATCAATGACTTTCTTACATTGTGAGACATGTCCCTACCAATGTAAACCTTCTTAGGTGCTTCTTGTGTTCCAAGATTTATTTCTTCCAAATTTATATGATCCTCCTTTTTGGTGCCTATCTGAACTTTGTCTTGATTATCAAATACAGTTTCTAGAACAAGAAGTCCCTTAGGGACCTTGTTAGTTCTAAGTTGAATGACCTCATTACTGAGGACAACCTCCTTTCCTTCTGCAATCTAAACCAAGGCCGAACAATCTAATTCCTGACCATGATACTGATCTTCATAATTCATAAATTTCAAGATATCCCAGTCATCCTCAAAAACCTGCCAATTCTCAACATTGTCTGGTATACTAGGCCTAGTCTAAATTTCAACTTTAGAGAGGCCAGCAAAAGTAACATCACTAGGATTGATTGCAATATTGGCTAACAAATCAGCCATCTTCTTATTACTTCTATCCTTCCACTCAATATTGAAGGCATCAAAACACTCAATGAAATCCCAAACAACATTTTTATATTGCTTAAACCTCTTGTTCTTGGAAGCATACACTGACCTGACTTGAGACACCATCAATTCAGAATCCCCAATAAATTTTATATATTTAATTCCATTCTTTTGTGCTAACCTCAACCCTACCAATAATGCTTCATACTCTACTATATTGTTGGTACAAAAGAAACTCAATGTCAAAGAGAATTTGTAAGTATTTCCATCAGGAGAAATAAGTAAAATACCTATTCTTGCTCCATCTTTGTAGTTTGCACCATCAAAGTACATCACCCACAAATCACCCTTCACAGACCTAGAACCAACTTCATCAGCAATACATGGCAATATAGGCTCCTTTTCAAGTACAATGACCTTATCTCTAAAAGCATTGATGTCAGTATCTACAAAGCAGGTAACCTCATTATCAATATTCCTTTCAATCATGTAGGTTACCCTTGGTTCTCTTTCAATCTTAACAAACTGATCATCAATCTTGAAAGTTGCAGAAGAGAGATCACACTGCAAACATCCACCCATGGAAGCACTCCATTTCCTAAATAATAGCATAACATAATGGGGTGGAATGCCCACCACCAAGACACTCATGGTCAATTCTTTCTCTGGATAGGCTACCAATCTGTATGGCATTGCATTTATAGTCCCAATGACTGGTACTTCCCTCTGATCCATTGCATAACATCTACCTTGATCTATATCAACCTTGAGACCTAAATTTTCCATGATCTTAAAAGGCATAATAGTATTGGAAGCAACAGAATCAATCATACAATTTCTTAACTTCATTCCATTCACAATGATACTCAAGAAGAATGGATCTATATTCTCAAGGCTAGCATTGATAGAATTATCCAAGTAAATAGGTGGTATGTGAGATACCAATCCTTGGACCTCCACTTCTTTCAAAAATTTATATTGAGGTTCATTACATGCAACATCATTGTGATGAACATTATCTACCCATGCAATAGCCCTATCTTTATGTTCAGGGATCCTCAATAATTCTGACAATGGAACCTTAACTATGATCTGAGACAATACAACTAACATATCAACAGGAGCAAAGGGAGGGACCTCAATTTGCATTGCTTTATTATCCTTTTGTTTATCGGATATGTTAGTTGTAGCTGTGACCTTCATCTTTTCATTCTTAGCCATTGTGTTAACTAGCTTCTCTATCTCATTGGAAATTTTTTCAACTCCAACTCCCTTAGGTTCCCACTTCTTACCTTTTACATTTTTGAACCTTGTTGAATGATCATCCTTTGATCTATTTCCAGCAACTTTCTCATTTGTATTCCTTGCCACCATGCCTCTAGTTTGCACTTGGGCTATCATTTCTATAGTAATTCTATCCATTTCCTCCTTTGAAGGTCTTCTTAAATTTACTATTTCTAAGGAAGAATTCATGTTACATGTCTTTTCATCAATTTCATCATTATCAAAAAAGACCTCCTAATGGAACAAGGCCCTATTGTGTCTTTTCAAACACACATCTACTTCTTCATCAATATCAAAGTCATCTTCGTATCCTAAATATGAAGTTGCCATGTTGCACCCAATGCCATCATGAGTTTCTTCTTGATCTAACTCCTCATTGTTATCATCTTGATATGCTGACATGGATTGTGCAACCACACAATGCTCTACAAAATGAGGGGACTGACATGCTATACACCATGGTCTATCATCTATAACATTTACATAGGATCTTTGTAAAGGATCAGGGACAAATTTATCATTACTTCCTCTTGCAATAGGGACAATAGGTTTTCCATCCTTCCATTGGGTGTTGTAGGGATAATTCTGCAGTCTATTCTCCCTACTGAAATTGTTGTTGAATTGAGGCTTTTCATTGGCAAGAGCATTGTTAATTTTATTAGCAAGTGCTCTTAAATCCTTCAATGCATTCAGAACCTTATCCAATTTATCTTCCTCTTGTTTCTTATTTCCAACATTCCTTTCATTATCCCTTTTGTATTTTTTATCCCCAAATAACTTTGGATCATCTCTTTTTCCACCCAATTTTCCTGATATTTTCATATTGTTTTCAATGTTGATAGCAATCCTAAAAGCATCTTTGAGAGTTCTTGGTTCCTTTTCCCTCAACAAATATCCCATTTTTTCCATCAAAAGCATTGAATTATGTGGTTAAACAAACATTGTCATCTAACCACATAACTTGAAACAACTTATGCATGCCCTTCTGAAATCTTATATTTAATTCAGCTACAGATTCATTCTAATTTTTCCTTATGGTGTTGAACTCATTCAACATGAAACTAGCATTAGGCCTATCACCATACTATTCTTTGAAACATCTCTCAAAAGAATCCCAAGTGTCAATACAACGGTCAGGGAGTCTCTTAAACCAATCTCTAGCATCCTCCATCAAAGATTGAACATATAATTTCATGACCACATCCTCATGCTCTACCTCATAATAATTTAGCATATCGACAAATAACCTAAGATGCTCCTCACAACTAATGGCATTGTTATCAACAAACTTAGGTACCTTATCTCTTATATCATTTGGAAAAACATTTGGGTAGCCAGGAATTCCATCAAAGCTAATTTTCCTATAGCCTTCTAATTGCATAGGTCTTCTTTGAAAACTTAAACTAATGTTGACCCTAGAATCAAAGTTTACATGTACATTTCCATCTACTTGTGCATTTCACTATTGCCTAGGATCAATACCTATCTTAGCAAATGAAGAAGGAATTGAACTAGTAGTAGCATTACTAAGTGGAATAGTAGTAGTCATAGATGGCATACCTAGTTCAGTAGTAGATGGGCCAAGAGCATTAGCAGATAAAGCCTTCAAGAACTAGATTTTTCTTCTCTTTTCTGCAATGGAGGCTTCAATTTCAGCCTTCTCTAATTCTCTTGTAAGGTCCTCATCTTCTTTTCTTCTTCTTTCTATCTCTGTGTCCTTATTTGAATTGGGTGGTGGGAGCCCTGGTATTGTCAATGATTTTCTTGTTTGATGTCCCACCATCTTTTGCTTTCCTTTTTCACTAGCAGTAACAACAGACCTAGTGATCTCATGTCCATCTTTATCTTTAGGGAGGGAAGCATAACTTTGAACCTGTCTAACCACAGGGCCCTCTTTATCAAACTCATGATCTTGCAACAAGCACTCCTACTCACTTCTCAATGCATTAAGATCACCAAAGACATCATGCTGCAAAGTTTTAGGAGCTGAAGCAAGCATCTTGTTTCTCTCCTTCAACTCATTAATCTTTCTAAGAAGAGACTATCTTTCTATTAGAGCATTCACCTTTTTAGCTTCTCTCTCCTTTTGTAACCTCTTATGTATGGCATCCTTCTCTGTTGACTGTAACCTTTGTACACTCAAATCATCTGGATCTATCATAATATCATCAGAACCTGATGACACATCCATATCGGTGACATTTTGATATGGGAAATGGACCTGTCTCAGTCTCATGGGTTGCCTTATGAACATATCCTCATCAGGATCTAAATCTAGTCCAAAACCCCTTTCTCTGGCTTGTTCATCCTACCCTGTAGGTAATGGACCCTTATCTTGAAATGCTGCCTCTAGGGTATCATAAAATTTATCTTCAGAGCGGCCACTATCTGATCTAGAACTCTTGAGTTGTGAACCTTCATCACTTGAGGAAACATGCGATGCTCTACCTCTGGTATTTCTTTGTTCTCTCATGGGAGCACTAGTAGACTCACCATTTCTTCTAATCCAACTCTTGTTTTCCTATCTAGGCAATTGTTCCAGAGTAACCTCTAGATTTTTCTTGACAAAGGACCTAGTATTCCTTCTTTTTTCCATGATTTGTAGTCTATAACATTAGTTCTAACCCTTTTGAGTCACCACCCACCAAAGTGGGAAATATTTTCAAGCTCACAAGAAAACAACTGAAAACAACAGGAGCAACACAAAAGTCCTACACTAACTTCTATCTCTAGACTCTCCCCAGTAGAGTCAGCATTTTGTTCATTCCCCTTTTCATTTCTACTTGCAGGTTTACACTATGATTAACAACTTAATGTCACTAACTCTACCACCACTCCAAAGTTTGCAAGGAAAAGTGCCAATTAACAAGGATCAAAGAGATCCTCCTACACTTTGAGCCTAGATGCTCAGGCGGGTGTACCTTTGATTCACTTCTTGAAAGGAATCACAAAATGTTGTGCATTATACCCTTTACAAACTAATTGAAATATTTTATCATTTATATGTATGGTGGATGATGATGAACTACTTCTAGAGAATAGATCAGTGCCTTAACCTAGGGCATAGAGTCACCCAATAACACATGTCAACTGAGAATCCTAAATCAAATACTCTTGAGCTCAGAATGAGTGCTTTGCCTATTATCCCTCTCACTCCCAAACCTGATCATCAAATTCCTATCCAACCATGAACTCACTGAAATCACCTTGAAGACTTTAATCCTAACTTTGTTAGGAACTCAAAGATAATCCCACAATACTCTTGTTTACCATATGCTAACCCACTTTGTGATATTAACATATATGAGCCCAAGATTAAAACAAGAAGACAAACATAAATCTAAGATTGTAATTTGCAAAATCAATACATTACCAGAATAACAAAATGTTAGGAAAAAGACCCAAAATCCAGGCTCTCCTTGTTCAGTCTTTACATTGGTTTTCAATATACATCAACAACAACCTAATACAGAAAAAATTCTAAAAATTTATACCCCTAGTCATCTTGGGATCCAGAAATAGGATGCAACAAGCTACAGATGACTAGGGTTAGGGTTTCACCCACCAAACCAACTAGAATCAGTCACAATTTAATACAGGGGAGGAAACCCAAGAAACCTAGAGAAAGCAAATCCCAGAATGATCCTCATAAATGAAAAATTCCTTGATTTGTATTGAGGACCATGAATTCATTAAACTCATTGATCTAATTGTCCACCTTCAACACACCTCGAGCAATACTATCATGGTACAAACACTCTATAATCAATTATCAAACCCCTAGACTACTCTACAATAGTTGACAAAATCAAATCCTACTAAACCGAGCCGCTAAAGCATTAAAAATTAGTCCTTCTATCACTGGAAAACCCTCTAAAAATTTGAATTTGAATTACAATGGCTAACCAAATAGAGTTTAAAACATGACTGTCGATCCCTATGTTTTCCCGATAGATCGAGTGGTTCTTATTAATCACATAACAATCCACAAACCATTGAAAATTATTTTCCACATCACCACCATTTGGCTAATCAAAATTGAGCACGTCGGCACCATGAAGCATATCAGACCCACCGCAATGTATCTCCCCCTAGACGAGATCAAAAGCTCTCATTATACCATGCACTTAACCATCGTGCATCTTACCCCAGTGCTATAATGAGAACCGCAAGATCCTATAGTGCTTTACCCTCTTTGGAGAAACCGGCCCCATTGACATCATCCCAGTCACAAACATGCTGACCAATCAAAATAAAACAACTCTGCAACACCTAGAAATGCGCCCACTACATCGTTATCCCTTCTTCTAATGAAAATCACACACATCGGCTCCAACTGTCAGAGGACCCACCCTCTTTTTTTGCCTGAGAATAAAGTAAAATTGACGGTTGGTGTAAGATCTTGTAGCTCTAACAAAACCCATAATATCATATGCCAACCATAGATCTTCTGCAGATGTCAGGACCCTCAAGGACATGCCAACAACTAGGTCCCGCTGACATACTTCCACCTCACCGCTCTGCAACCAATAATCAACTACTAGCCATGCACACTTGTCAGTGGACCCACTCTAGTCGACATGAACACGATGGAGGATCTGACAATCGGCGCATGATCTCATGGGGGAAGAATATTCCATGAGATCATATGCCCACTGTAGATCATGAATCTTAGACTGAGATACTGGGCCCATGGGATAGATGGCACTTCATCACTATACCACTTGTTAGAAACTCTAACAACCTACAGTCTTGTGAAACAACGATAGCCACACAATTCTTAAAGGGTGGAACTTAGGAAAAATTACTGCAGGAGACTTAGGCTCAAATAAATCTATTAAAAGGGGACCCCGACATGAAACCTAACCACAAAACATGTAAAGTGAATCTAACCTTTTTGCACATGGGTAATTTAGGACTTAGTGACTGAAAAAGGTAACGCAAAATTAGAACAAGGCTAGGGAAGACTAGGGTTTCATATCCCAATGACTAGATTTTTGAAATTTTGAACTAAGGTTTGAGGCTAGGGGCAAGGAAAAACACTCTAGAGACCAGAGGAAAGATGATGAAGCCATGAAAATTTTTCTAGGTGCTAACAAGCTAAATGGTCGAAGTCTCGGTATCAAGAACTATCTCCTGAAACATGCCTAAAGGGTTGACCACCCACGTTGGGTAATGTCGATGCAAATACCAAGCCTAATTAGATATCTGATAATATCGGATATCTGATAATATCGGATATCCAATATTATAAGATATCTAAAAAATATTAGATATCCAAAAAATATCATATATCCGAAAAAGCCCGCCTATTTTGAAATTTCAATTAACCCGCTTTTCCCAAATTCAAGTTTCAAAAAAAATGTATTTTTTTAATAGTAATATTAATTGTCTTATAAATTAAGTTGTATTCTTTTTATGTTAATATTAATTGAAGTTTGATATTAAATTATATTTTTGTTAGGTTAATATTAATTTCATTTTAAATATTAATATTAAATAATAATAGCATAGCATAAATATTATAATATAAATTTTTATATTAGCATCTATTATATTACAAATGATATACAAAATGATTTTGAAAAAATACCTACACAATTGATTTGAGGACAGACAGTTTCAACCCAAATCCTCTTGAAAATATCCAGCATGGGATTTTTCTACAGACTCCTTGTAATTTCGGTAGTCTAACTCTACTTAAGTAGATTTCAATGGACTTCCCCTTGATTGAATACAATCAATTAATTTTTTAACTCTCAAAAAGAAATTTCACATAGTAGAAGAACCACCATACACCAATCATATGTTCTAGAAACTAACAGTGGCATAAAAATTGATGTAAGACCATTTAAGGTACATTTTCCACAAAAAGGTAAATGAAACCTTTAAATATACATTGAAAAGTGGAGGTGAAGGCTCTAGATGTGAGAGAGAGAGGTCATGAGGACTTCCTAGGTGTCCTAACGTGTGATAAGGGATACAAGGACACCTAGGAAGTCCCCATGACCCCTTTCGACACATTAGAACCCTCAAATGTGTCCTCAGGGGTCATACAACCCCATAGGACACACTTGAGCATTCAAATGTGTCGAAAGGAGTCATGAGGACTTCCTAGGGGTCCTAGTACACCTTATCACATGTTAGGACCCCTAGGAAGTCCTCATGAACCCTTTTGACATATTTGAATTCTCAAGTGTGTCCTAAGGGGTCCAACGAGCCCTTAGGACACACTTGAGCATTCAAATGTGTTCAAAGGGATCATGACGACTTCCTAGGGGTCCTAGTATGCCTTATCATGCATTAGGACCCCTAGAAAGTCCTCATGACCACTTTCAACACATTAGAACCCTCAAGTGTGTCCTAAGGGGTCCTATGACCCTTTAGGACACACTTGAGCATTAAAATGTGTTGAAAGGGGTCATGAGGACTTCCTCGGGGTCATAGTACACCTTATCACATGTTAGGACCCCTATGAATTCCTCATGACCCCTTTCAACACAGTAGAACCCCTTAGGACACACTTGAGGGTTGTAATGTGTCGAAAGGGGTCATGAGGACTTCATAGGGGTCCTAACACGTGACCCCTTAGGACACACTTGAGGGTACTAATGTGTCAAAAGGGTTTATGAGGACTTCATAGGGGTCCTAACACATGATAAGGTGTACTAGAAGCCCTATGAAGTCCTCAAGACCCATTCCAACACATTAGAACCCTCAAGTGTGTCCTAAGGGGTCCTACAACCCCTTAGAACACACTTGAGCATTCAAATGTGTCGAAAGGGGTCATGAGGACTTCTTAGGGATCCTAGTATTCCTTGTCACATGTTACAACCCCTAGGAAGTCTTCATGACCCCTTTTGACACATTAGAACCCTCAAGTGTGTCCTAAGGGGTCCTACAACCCCTTACGACACACTTGAGCATTCAAATGTGTCGAAAGGGGTCATGAGGACTTCTTAGGAGTCCTAGTACACCTTATCATGTGTTATGACCCCTATGAAGTCCAAATGACCCCATTCAACACATTACAACCCTCAAGTGTGTCCTAAGAAGTCCTATGACCCCTTAGGAAACACTTGAGTATTCAAATGTGTCAAAAGGGGTCATGAGGACTTCTTAGGGGTCCTAGTATGCCTTATCATGTGTTAGGACCCCTAGCAAGTCCTCATGACCCCATTCCACACATTAGAACCCTCAAGTGTGTCCTAAGAGGTCCTACGACCTCTTAGGACACACTTGAGCATTCAAATGTGTCGAAAGGGGTCATGAGGAATTCCTAGGGGTCCTATTATGCTTATCACATGTTAGGACCCCTAGGAAGTCCCCATGACCCCTTTCGACACATTTGAATGCTCAAGTGTGTCCTAAGGGGTCCTACAACTCCTTAGAACACACATGAGAACTGAAATGTATCAAAAGGGATCATGAGGACTTCTTAGGGGTCCTAGTATGCCTTATCACATGTTAGGACTCCTACGAAGTCTGCATGACCCCATTTGACACATTAGAGCCCTCAAGTGTGTCCTAAGGGGTCCTATGACCCCTTAGGACACACCTGAGTATTCAAATGTGTCAAAAGGGGTCATGAGGACTTCCTAGGGGTCATAATATGCCTTATCACATGTTAGGACCCCTAGGAAGTCCCCATGACCCCATTTGCCACATTAGAACACTCAAGTGTGTCCTAAGGTGTCCTACGACCCCTTACAACACACTTGACCATTCAAATGTGTCAAAAGGGGTCATGAGGACTTCCTAGGGGTCCTAGTATGCCTTATCACATGTTAGGACCCCTAGGAAGTCCTCATGACACCTTTCAACACATTACAACCCTCAAGTGTGTCTTAAGGGGTCCTACAACCCCTTAAGATCCACTTGAGCATTCAAATGTGTTGAAAGGGGTCATGAGGATTTCCTAGGGGTCCTATTGTGTTTTATCATGGATTAGGACCCCTATGAAGTCCTCATGACCCCTTTCAACACATTAGAACCCTCAAGCATGTCCTAAGGGGTCCTACAACCCCTTACAACACACTTGAGCATTCAAATGTGTCGAAAGGGGTCATGAGGACTTCCAAGGGGTCCTAGTATGCCTTATCATTTGTTAGGACCCCTAGGAAGTCTACATGACCCCTTTCAACACATTAGAACCCTCAAGTGTGTCCTAAGGGGTCCTACAACCCCTTAGGACACACTTGAACATTCAAATGTGTCGAAAGTGGTCATGAGGACTTCCTAGGGGTCCTAGTATGACTTATCACACGTTAGGACCCCTAGGAAGTCCACATGACTCCATTTGACGCATTAGAACCCTCAAGTGTATCCTAAGGGGTCCTACAACCCCTTAAGACACACTTGAGCATTAAAATGTGTCAAAAGGGGTCATGAGGACTTCCTAGGAGTCCTAGGATGCCTTATCATGCATTAAGACCCCTAGCAAGTTCCCATGACCCCATTCGACACATTAGAAATCTCAAGTGTGTCCTAAGGGGTCCTATGACCTCTTAGGACACACTTGAGCATTCAAATGTGTTGAAAGGGGTCATGAAGACTTCTTAGGGGTCCTAGTATGCCTAATCACGTGTTAGAACCCCTAGGAAGTCCTCATGACCCCATTCAACACATTAGAACCCTCAACTATGTCCTAAGGGGTCCTACAACCCCTTACAACACACTTGAGCATTCAAATGTATCGAAAGGGGTCATGAAGACTTCCTAGGTGTCCTACTATGCCTTATCACACGTTAGGACCCCTAGGAAGTCCTCATAAGCCCATTGAACACATTAGAACCCTCAAGTGTGTCCTAAGGGGCCCTATGACCACTTAAGACACACTTGAGCATTCAAATGTGTCAAAAGGGGTCATGAGGACTTCCTAGGGTTCCTAGTATGCCTTATCACATGTTAGGACCACTAAGAATTCTCCATGACCCCATTCGACACATTCAAACCCTCAAGTGTGTCAAAAGGGGTCCTACCACCCCTTAGGACACACTTGAGAATTCAAATGTGTTGATAGGGTCCATGAGGACTTCCTATGGGTCCTAGTACACCTTATCACATGTTAGAACCCCTAGGAACTCCTCATGACCCCATTCGACACATTATAACCCTCAAGTGTGTCCCTAGAGGTAGGACCCCTTGGGACACACTTGAGGGTTATAATGTGTCGAATGGGGTCATGAGGAGTTCCTAAGGGTCCTAACACGTGATAAGGTGTACTAGGACCCCTAGGAAGTTCTCATGACCCCTTTCGACACATATGAATGCTAAAGTGTGTCCTAAGGGGTCCTATGACCCCTTACGACACACTTGAGAATTCAAATCTATTGAAAGGGGTCATGAGGACTTCCTAGGGGTCCTAGTATGCCTTATCAGGTGTTAGCACCCCTAGGAAGTCCTCATGACCCCATTCGACACATTAGAACCCTCAAGTGTGTCCTAAGGGGTCCTACGACCCCTTACAACAAACTTGAGTATTCCAATGTGTCAAAAGGGGTCATTTGGACTTCCTAAGGGTCTTAATATGCCTTATCATGCGTTAGGACCCCTAGGAAGTCCTCATGAGCCCATTTGACACATTAGAATCTACAAGTGTGTCCTAAGGTGTCGTACAACCCCTTAAGACACACTTGAGCATTTGAATGTGTCTAAAGGGGTTATGAGGACTTTTGAGGTCTCCTAGTATGTCTTATCATGTGTTAGGACTGCTAGGAAGTCCCCATGACCCCATTTAAGACATTAGAACCCTCAAGTGTGACCTAAGGGGTCCTACGACCCCTTAAGACACACTTCAGCATTTAAATGTGTTGAAATGGGTCATGAGGACTTCCTAGGGGTCCTAGTACACCTTATCACGCATTATTTCCCCTAGGAAGTCCCCATGACCCCATTCGACACATTAGAACCCTCAAGTGTGTCCTATGACCCCTTATGACACACTTGAGGGTTCTAATGTGTTGAATGGGGTCATGAGGACTTCCTAGGGGTCCTAACACATAATAAGGCATACTAGGAGCCCTAAGAAGTCCTCATGACCCCTTTTGACACATTTGAATACTCAAGTGTGTCCTAAGGGGTTGTAGGACCCCTTAGGACACACTTGAGGGTTCTAATGTGTCGAATGAGGTCATCGGGACTTCCTACGGCTCCTAATGCATGATCAAGCATACTAGGACCCCTAGGAAGTCCTCATGACCCCTTTCAACACATTTGAATGGTCAAGTGTGTTTTAAGGGGTCGTAGGACCCCTTAGGGCACACTTGAGGGTTCTAATGTGTTGAGTCAGATCATGAGAACTTCCTAGGGGTCCTAATGTGTGATAAGGCATACTAGGACCCCTAGGAAGTCCTCGTCAACCCTTTCAACACATTTGAATGCTCAAGTGTGTCCTAAGGGGTCGCAGGACCCCTTAGGACACACTTGAGGGTTCTAATGTGTCAAAAGGGGTCATGTCAACTTCCTAGGGGTCCTAACATGTAATAAGGCATACTAGGACCCCTAGAAAGTCCTAATGACCTCTTTCGACACATTTGAATGCTCAAGTGTGTTGTAAGGGGTTGTAGAACCCTTTAGGACACACTTGAGGGTTCTAATGTGTTGAATGGGGTTATGAGGACCTCCTAGGGGTCCTAACATGTGATAAGGTGTACTAGGACCCCTAGGAAGTCCTCATGACCTCTTTCAACACATTTGAATGCTCAAGCATGTCCTAAGGGGTCGTAGGACCCCTTAGAATACACTTGAGGGTTCGAATGTGTCGAATGAAGTCATGGAGACTTCCTAGGGGTCCTAACATGTGATCAGGCATACTAGGATCCCTAGAAATTCCTCATGACCCCTTTCAACATATTTCACTATTCAAATGTGGTTTAAGGGGTTGTAAGACCCCTTAGGGCACACTTGAAGGTTCTAATGTATCGAATGGGGTCATGAGGACTTCCTAGGGGTCCTAACATGTGATAAGGCATACTAGGACCCCTAGGAAGTCCTCATGACCCCTTTCAACACATTTGAATGCTCAAGTGTGTCCTAAGGGGTCATAGGACCCCTTGGGACACACTTGAGGGTTCTAATGTGTCAAAAGGGGTCATGTTGACTTCGTATGGGTCCTAACATGTGATAAGGCATACTAGGACCCCTAGGAAGTCCTCATGACCCCTTTTGACACATTTGAATGCTCAAGTGTGTCGTAAGGGGTCATAAAACCCTTTAGGACACACTTGATGGTTCTAATGTGTCGAATGGGGTCATGAGGAATTCCTAGGGGTCCTAACAGATGATAAGGAGTACTAGGACCCCTAGGAAGTCTTCATGACCCCTTTCGACACATTAGAACCCTCAAGTGTGTCCTAAGGGGTCCTATGACCCCTTAGGACACAATTGAGGGTTCTAATGTGTCGAAAGGGGTCATGAGGACTTCCTAGGGGTCCTAACATGTGGTAAGGCATACTATGACCCCTAGGAAGTCATCATGACCCCTTTCAACACATTTGAATGCTCGAGTGTGTCATAAGTGATTTTAGGACCCCTTAGGACACACTTGAGGGTTCAAATGTGTTGAAAGGGGTCATGAGGACTTCCTAGGGGTCCTAGTACACCTTATCACGTGTTAGGACCCATAGGAATTCCTCATGACCCCTTTTGACACATTGAAGAGAGAGGAGAGAGAAATGTGAGTGATCTCTCTCTCTCTTGTCTCTCTCTCCTCTCTCACTCTCTCTCTAGGTGAGAGAGAGAAAGAGAGGAGAGAGAAAGGTGACTATGATCTCTCTCTCTCTCTCTAGTTGAGAGAGAGAGGGGAGAGCAGAGAAAGAGAGGAGAGAGGAGAGTGAGAGTGAGAGTGAGAAAGAGTAAGATATCAGATATCTGATAATATCGAATATCTAATATTATCGGATATCTGATTCTTTTCATTGGTGTTAAAAAAAACAAGATTCTCTGGGTCCCTCCAGAGAGTCATGTGTTTTGCCTAAATTATGGGATTTGAGTTGCAGTAAGAAGACAAAAAACCACTTTTTGGGGTGATTTTCTCTATTACCAAAGGTATTTCATCTTTTTTTGGGGTGATTTTCTCGATTACCAAGGGTATTTCATCTTTTTTTGGGGTGATTTTCTCTATTAGCAAAGGTATTTCATTTTTTTGTGGGGTGATTTTCTCTATTACCAAAGGTATTTCATCTTTTTTGGGGGACATTTTCTCTATTACCACTATATTTTCATTTAGTTTTTGGTCTAACTATGGGGAGTAGTAGTCATCGAAAGCATAAATAGAAGACGAGACTCACAAATGAAGATGTTTAAGTGTATAGAGAAATGGATAGGGTTGCCCATCGAAATAAAAGACAAGGAATGTTAAATATGAATGAAGATGTCAGCATAGACCCACCTTTGAATGTGGTTTCAAGTGAAGAACATGAATTTGAATATGAAAATGTAGGTTTTGAAAATGAACATGTAGATGTGGCCAATGGAAGTGTGGATATTGCCAATGATAGTCCACCAATTGAATATGAAGGAATTGACAATGATAATGGTGCAAAAGAACCAAATCAATGTTACACATCTCCAAATTACATGAGAAATGAAGTCCCTTCGGAGGAAGAAAGACAAACTTCAAAATTGAGACCTTCAAGAAGAACTAAATGGTTACTTGAAATTGATGAGAAGATAATGAGAAATTTCAATGGCAAGAGATCATAAAGAACCGTTCGGTTGTGGGTTTCAAAACTTTTTGATGAATTTTTTAGGCACAAAATGTTGGTTGAGCAATATCAAATGTTTGTGCAATTGTTAAAGATGCAGAAGATGAGACGTATACTAGTCAAATTGAAGATTAGTGTGAACAAGAAAAAGGAGCGGAATGCTATTATTGTGAGAAATCTTTTTAGTGCTCTGAATTCCATTGAGAAGACTACCAAAGAAAAAGATAAGAGAGCCACTAGGAGGGTTATTACAACCTCTTTGGTAAGTCATCATTTGAGAAAGGCTCGTTTGATGAGACAAACTTGTGTTGACTTGAATCTAAATCGTAAAACTTTGTATAGAGCACTTGCAAGAAGAGAAAGACTTGATGATCCTCTTCAAAATGATACATGGTCTTATGGTGGGAGACTTTCATGTTGTGATAAGAAGCTTACCGATGATGTGAAGGATCAAATTCAACTATTTTGTCAATCTAACTCAAGAGTGTCACAGAATGTGAAGGATGTCTTGAAGTTGAGAATTGGCATTCGAGACCACACCCCACATCCCAAACATTATTTGGAGGTGAGTCAAACAATGTTGTTCAAAAAAATTTGTGAGACACATCCAACATTGCAAATATCACAAGGAGCTTTTGAAGCCGTGAAGCCTTTTTTTTGTGTGCCTCTTAAGATTTGAAATACTTGTTGCAAATATCATGTGGAGTTTCCAATGCACCATGAATTGTTACGATCCATTCATTCTACTTTGCATAGTAGTGAAATGTTGGAGGAGTGTGGTGCAAGTGCTCTTCCAAAATAATCAAGAGACTTGCTAGATCATTTTTTATGTCCTAGAGATAATGGATGTTTCTTTTATATCTAAAAGATTGCTTAAATGACAAGTGCTCAGAGTGTGGTGAGCTAGTGAAGTTTTTTGAATGTTTTCATGAGGACTGCAAACATGATTTTGGAAAGACAATTGTCCACAAAAAGGTATATGAAACTATTAAATATACATTAAAAAGTGGAGGTGAAGGCTCTAGATGTGAGTTGGTTACTAAAGAATGCAAGGTAGCTGATTTTATTTCAGATTTCAGGAAGAATCTTTTTTACAAGTATGTAAGGCATAGTCACAGGTCTCAGTGGTTGGATCAACAATTCAGGATGTGTAAGGACACTTTCTTGATTGGCACTATTATATCAGTTGTTGACTTTGCAGAGAACTATACAGTACAGCCCCAAAATGAGTTGCAAGCTCAATATTACAATTCTATTCAAGTTTCTATTTTTGTGCACATAACATATAGATATTCCCCTGATAGTACAAAAGATGACCAGAAGATAATCAGAGAGTACCATTTTTATATGAGCAATGATAGATTGCACTCATCCGAGTTTTTCCAACATTGCTTTGAGAATTATTTTGAGTGGGTGCGGGAAAATAATATTGCTATGGATAGACATCTCATTTGGTTAGATAATTGCACAGGTCAATTCAAAAATGCTCGTATGTTTTATTGGTTATGTAGAATGCATGTAGAGATAGGTGTACCTCATATTTGGAGTTTTTTTGAGGCCAGTCATGGAAAAGGGGAGCATGATGGAGCAGGTGCATGCATAAAGAGAGTTCTAGTTAAGGAGCAACTGAGGATTTTAGGTGTAGAACTCATTGATGCCCATTCTATTATTGATTGGTGTACTTCAGCATTGTCATAGGGGGGGACTCTTGATTCAGCGGTGCACAAATTATTTTGGTTGGTTGAGTTGGGCACAATAGGGGATAGGTTGGATTGTCAAACTATGAAAGATTCTTCAAAAATACATTCATTTCAAAGCTCAGATGTTGGTACATGGACAATTTGGACACGATAGTTGGCTTGTTATTGTCCGATTGGTCTTCAGTGTGATTGGGATCAGTGTGAGTCAAGTGAGTGGGTTGATACATGGGTTCCACATTATCTTACTCCTTTATCTCTCACAGTCTCTGTAATAAATGATGACATGGATTGTTCACTTGACTATGACCATCTTTCAGATCTTCTATAGCCAGGCCATGTTTTTACATTGGTTGCACTTGTAATACCCCAAAAATGGGCTATAAGTTCATTAATCTTCTATATCAATAATTCAAACGAAATTGACATCAAAGTCCTAATCTAAGGCACATCTAAACATCATCAAATCATAATTGATTATCCTAAATTCTACATCGGGGAATATTCCTAGCAATATTCCTAATTATCTTAATTATCTTTAATTTAATGATTATTTGGCGATAAATCACATTTATCCTAAGTTTGATTAATTGAATATTTTCATATTTAATTAATTTGATTTAATATCTTGCCACTTAATTATGTAATTAAATTTAATTCTATCTATTATTAATTGTATTATTTAATTTTGACAATAAATCTAATATCCTATGAATAATCGATTAAATTCTTATTTAATTAATTAAAGCAAGTTGTCATTACTTAATAATATAGTTTTTAATAAAAGTTTGATTAAATAATTGATTAACCCATAAATCAATTATTTATTTTCAAAAATCAGTTAAGTTGGAAATAAATCACTTTATTATTAAATTAATTCATAAATAAAACATGCACAATCATAAAAGCAGACAACTATCAATTATCAATTAAATTTAAACTCTATTTTGAGTTAAAACTTAGCTTTTGCATGTTTTTGTGAATTAAATTATCTTTATTATCAGATAACTCAAAAATCAAGCTGAGTTAATCTGAGTGATTTATGGCTTTCTTCCATGCACCTCTAAAGCCCTAGATTTCTATTAAAACAAGGCTCAGCTCTTCATAATTCATCTCTAAAATCTCTCAAATTTGCATCCACGAATTTGCATTCTCACGCTGTCGAATTGGAGTATGAAGAATCATCTTTGCGAATCCAAGCTATTGTGAGATCTTTCTAGTTTTGAGCATTGCATATCATTTAGCATAAATTCATATCATTGTTAGATCAATTTCCATATTAGCATAGATTCATATCATTTTTCATATTATTGCATAGAAAATATCAAAAATATAGATTAATTGCATTCATATTTCATATCAGTTTTGCATACAAATCCTTCGTTTAGGTGTCGTCTAGGTCACTAATCTTGATAAAAATTTGAGAACATCAATCTCGCACCTACTAGAAGGCAGTAAATCGCTTGGTTAAATTAGATTTCAATTTTGTATGATTTTGATTTTTTCTAACCTCTAATGTTTTACTGAAGTGTTGTGTCCATAGATCAGGTACAATTTTCACACACACATTTTTTATGAATTATTCATATCAATTCTTCACATCTAACGTGAGCTGAGTCTCACTCGAAGGTCTCTTCATCAAACCGCGAGCAGTAACCCTCCAGGGTTAAACATCCTTTTGACATAAGATTGAGTACTTGTCTTCATCAACTTGCAAAAACATATCATGTGTATTGCTACATTTACATCTTATATCATTATCATTTGTTACCATACATTACATTCATTGCATAAGCATAAATCATACATACATCTTTTCATAATCAATTACATTTGCATAACATCCATACATATGAAAGAAATCATTGCATTGCATCGATCCATACATACATTCTACACTAATCATAGCATAAGCATAGCATGATATCATCATAAATCCACATCATGATAAGTACAAATGAAGTCACAATCAAAATATCGATCTCATATATATCAAAAATCTTGAAATGTGTCAGGGGTGCACTACTGGCACAATGTACAAAAGAATGAGCTCCAAAAAGCTATCAGAATCAGAATGGTATATCAATGATAAAAAAGAATAGAATATATCAAAACATGACCATAGGAATCAACTCTCAGCATGCTCCTCAGTATCTGGTGGAGGAGGTGATGGTGCATCTGGTATGACCTCTACCCTCGGTGCCCTAGCTCCCTCTGAGGTTGCAATGTACTCAGAGTATGTAGGTACTCTCTGCTCAGCTAGGACAACAGCATAGTATGCAGACACATAATAGGAGGCCCGTGAGGTCTGATGGGTCACCTCTATCTATAGTCTTCAAACCTCTAAGTGAAGCTCTACACGAAGCTCAATGCACTACCTGTCTACCTCCCAAAACCTCTCCTCTCATCTGGCACTCTGTACCTTTAGGTCTCGGACCTAAGCTCTAAGTTGTCTAATCATCTCTGATGAAGTGAGAGGAACAGTAAGCTCTACTGCAGCTGCTGGCATCTTTGTATCCTATGCTGGCTGCTTTGGTTGTTGTCCAGTGGTCTCTGATCTACATGCCTTACAGCATCTAACCTTTGCACCCAAATCAAACGTAGTGTCTACCTATGTGGGATCTACATCACCACCTACAAACTGCTCACCTGCCAACACCTCATCTGTCACACTAATACTACCCAAAGTACCCCTCTCACCCCGCGATCATCTATGTGACCCTGTGGATGTACCTATGGGAGAAGTAGAAGGATGAGGAGGCCTCATATGCCCAGATGATCTCTGCAATGGAGTTGTCACTCTTTGTCTAGGCGGTGTAGGATGCACTGCCTGTGGTCTCGGGCCCTGTACCATAGGAGCACCTGTATGCAGACACGCAATGTTTCTGTCTATCACTCCTGCATCGACAACCTGTGGCCAGTAGTCCCAATCTCTTCCTATAATGACACTATACTCCTCTACACATAAGGAATAGGAGAGCCTTGGTGTCCATCTGAGCCCGATCTCACGTACAATGCAAGCATATGTAGTGTACTCTCGTGGGGTATCCTATCTGTGTCCATACTGACGCCACACTCTGCTAATCAAAAATCTCTCCAAAATAGTGGGAGAGTGGCCAATAAGCACTCGACTCTGAAAAAGAAAACTATACTGCTCCCTTGCAGTGAGCCAGACCTCTATCTGCAAATATGGCCTCCAATGAACAAAAGTCATGTCATCTAGATATCGTCGGAAGTACTCAGTATGACCCATCTAGACCTGTGTGACATAACTAGCATATGTATATATCACTGGCTCCTGTGGCTACTGTTGTGTCTAAAAAATTGGTCTCAATACTGGGATATGCTCCCAGGCCCATATCTGTAATACAAGAGCTCCTAAAGCAAAGCTCTTGCAATCCTGATAAACAATCTCATGCATCTCTGAAAACATATGTGCCAAGAGGCACTGACCCCAGGCAAGTTCAGTGGGCGTAGCCATAAGAAGTGCTACCATTGGAGCCCATCCCATCAAAAATCCATTCTGCTAATGGCCTGGCATGATGAGCTCCTCTATCATACTGGCAATAATGCACTCTAAACGGTGCATCTGACCATATTGGTGTACAAGGGTCTCCCAGGAAATGGACCCCGTCAACTATGTATCATCTCCAAACAGACACCTAAAGGCATGAAGACCACCCTAACCAGAACTCACATACTCAGGATGCCGACTGCTATGAAATGGAATGCGTAGTATCCTATAGACATCCTCTGGAGTCACGGTCATCTCTCTAGTAGGTAAATGAAATGTCTATGTCTCCGAATGGAATCTCTCAATCAAGGCTGTCAAAAGGCCATGATTTACCCTAATGTTGGGTAAATGAATCAAATACTTGAATCCATAGGCAACAAGATGAACCCTCATCGGGTCAGGAAGTGCGACACATAAGCTCTAGGTAGCCAGGTATGAATGTCAGACGTGGACATCTGGATATGTCACCTATATCATACAAAAATAGGGCATTCTATCAGAAATTGGGTTCAATAACAGGCTAATAATATAGATATTGGATAGTCAAGTACTTCAAAAGGTAGGTCAACCAGTCAAATATTAGCATCAAGCATCAGAAAAGTCAAAATTTGGCCCTAAAAGTCAATTTTCAACACTCTATTTTTCATACGATAGTCCAGACTGGCATCAAATGTCATACGACACTACACAGTATACCAAATGACAATCCATGGTCATATGACACTGCGCCCGAGATCATACGAGTTTCGAGGGACCCGATGAAATATCATACGACATAAGGGTCCCTCTCATACAACACTTGGGTGGACTTGAAACGACAGAGGAAATTCAGATGAAGTGTCATACGAGTCTGGGTTGAGACTCGTACAAGTTTTCAAACATGTAAAAATTAAAAAAGCAAAACGCATATGAAAAAAATTTAAAAATGCTAGGAACATAAAAAATTTGCATTTTCAGAGGGGCACAGAGGTCCACCTACCGGATGTCCATATTGTCGGGGTCTCTGGTATCTCCAGCTGCGCTCAAATCGATGCAAACTCACAGGAACCTTCAGATCTCGCTGTTCTACCATTTTCTTGCTCAGAGGGCTCCGCACAATTTCCAAAGTCAAATGGTTGAAATGAATTGAAAATGACCCTTCAGGCCTTTATATAGCATTTGACCTAATTTTCAAAAGTGCTCCATTTTTCATGAAAATTGCACCCCTGGCTAATTTCGATGTTTTGAATCCATTTTCAGGATCAAAATTCAAATCTGAGATCGTTTAATATGTCAAAATCACAATTTAAAATTTTGGGCCCAGGACGGTCTACTGCTTGCATAATCGACCTTCAATCATCATAGATATCCAGTATTCAACTTAACTGATTATCTAACATCAAACTATCAAAATTTCAACTTGGTCAACTATGGTCAACTCATGGCTTAACCTAGTCAAACTTGGTCTTTTGGACCTCCAAACGATGCAGAATGCATTCTTGAACGTGTATAACCACTTTTCCAATCAATTAACATGCTTCTGAACTATCAACGCTGACTTTTCTTGTCAGATTTCAATTTTAATCCCAAAGGGGGTAGGGTATTGCATATCATTCAAAGTCTATAATCAAATTTGAAATCATATCTTTATGGAAATCATATCTTCCTCAGTAATCAAGACAACAACCACATCTAGTTACTGATTCATCAAAAAAGACCTCATCGCTCAGGGAAAATCTATCATCACTTGGGGCATATCAGATTCATCAAGATCCATATCAATCTGGTATTCTCCTAATCTTGTAAACTGTATCAGTTTTTGCAACCATCAGATCATAGTGTTCTTTCCTTGGTTCTTCGGCAACTGAAGGATTCAGATGTGATACCTGCTAGTTCTACTAAGACAATCGAGTCTAGAACCGGTCACTCACTTCTTTGCAATCCTAAGGTTTGGAATCAGGCATTTTGACACTTTTTCGCAATCATAGGTTCATTTGCTGTTATAGTGAACATTATCTTTGGTCATTCGGGACCTATTATCTCCATATCAAATCAATATCAATCAGCTTCTGTCTCATATCAATTACCAATTTCGAATCAATTTCATATCTCTATCAAACACAGACTGTCTTTGAACCACTGCGCTTCGCACAGTAATTCAAAGAGGGGCAAAATGTAATACCCCAAAAATGGGCTATAAGTTCATTAATCTTCTCTATCGACATATCGAATGAAATTGACATCAAAGTCCTAACCTAAGGCACATCTGCACATCATTGAATCCTAATTGATTATCTTAAATTCTGCATCAAGGAATATTCCTGCAATATTCCTAGTTATCTTAATTATCTTTAATTTAATGATTATTTGGTGATAAATCACATTTATCCTAAGTTTGATTAATTGAATATTTTCATATTTAATTAATTAGATTTAATATCTTTCCACTTAATTGTGTAATTAAATTTAATTCTATCTATTATTAATTATATTATTTAATTTTGACAATAAATCCAATATCTTATGAATAATTGATTAAATTCTTATTTAATTAATTAAAGCAAGTTGTCATTATTTAATAATATAGTTTTTAATAAAAGTTTGATTAAATAATTGATTAACCCATAAATCAATTATTTATTTTCAAAAATTAGTTAAGTTGAGCATAAATCACTTTATTTATTAAATTAATTCATAAATAAAACATGCACAATCATAAAAGTAGACAACTATCAATTATCAATTAAAGCTAAACTCCATTTTGAGTTAAAACTTAGCTTTTGCATTTTTTGTGAATTAAATTATCTTTATTATCAGATAACTCAAAAATCAAGCTGAGTTAATTTGAGTGATTTATGGCTTTTTTCCATGCACCTCCAAAGCCTTGGATTTCTATAAAATTAAAGCCTCAGCTCATCTCAAAGCATCTCATATTTTTGCACAATTATGCTGGAGAATTGCAATTGGAAGGATCAAAGCTTATTGCGAATCAACATTGTTGTGAGATCACTTTTGTTTTCATATTATTGTTAGATCATTTAGCATATCATAGCATATCAGTTTTTACATATCATAGATTCATATCAAGTTTTTATCATTCATATTGCATAGAAAATTGTTGGAAATATTCAAGACTATCTAGGTTACTGAGAGGGGAGGGGTGAATCAGTAACTTCAAAAACTTTTAATAGATTCAGATCTTAATAATAATAGATTGATAATCTGATTGCACGCATGAGTAATAAAACATTCATAACACTTAAAACACAGAGATTTGGTGACCCAGAAACCTCACAAAACTTCAATACTGCAGTATAAAGTTTGCCGGTTAAGGCTTACAATGATTACTTCTGATGATCTACCCTGTTAGGAGCAATAAGGACTGCTAGGTCCACCTTGTTAGAGGATTTACAAACATACAATGAAGTATGCACTCGGTTAAGATATTTTTACAAAGACTGTTAAGTCTACCCGGTTAAAGGATTTCAAGCTGATTCACCTGTTAGGATGAAATAGTAGATCTCTTACATGCAACTGTACTTGCTGATTGAGATTCTCTGATGTACTAATCACCTTCTATGATAGATCTTTTCTGCTTCTTATACTGTTGTAGCCCTTTGTAATTCGCTTATCTCTGCCTTTCTCTCTTTTTCATACTTCTCTTTTTCACATGCTTGGATATGACATAAATCATTGTTTATATATCAATCTAAGTCAATTCCAAAACAATTACAAAGTTGGCTCTTAAAAAAGTAAACACAAATATTACTGAGTCGGCCCAAATATAATTACACAATTATTTCAAACTAACTCGGTGACTTTCTGATACTCAGCGTCCACTGCGTTACTCGGCATCATCATGCACTTGGTAGAAGTGGAAACTCAGTCCATACTAACCACTTGTTCATAGTTTCAAACTTGATAAATACTGGAGACTCAGTAGACAAAGTGTTACTCGGTAGAAACTAAATTTCTTGTTTAACCGTACAGCACTCGGTAAACACTGTGAAACTTTGCGAGCTCGGTATGCACTGTTCTACTCGGTAAGCTCTACTCAGCTCGGTAAGCTCTGTTCTGCTTGGTATGTACCGATTTGCTCGGTATGTATTGATCTGCTTGGTATGTACTGATCTACTTGGTATGTACTAATCTGAATAAGTGTTGTCACTAATGACAATCATGCTTAATGCCAAAAATCTCCCCCTTTGGCATTAGTGACAAAAACACTTATAGCCAAAACTTATATACAAGAATCATGCTGAATCTCTCTTTTTTTTATTTTTCAAAATTTATTTTTGTCAAACTGTTGTTTATGTTTATACATTACGTGACTCCCTTATATAGATTATTTTCTCCCCCTTTCGTATTATACACTTTCTCCTATACATTGTCTCCCCCTTTTTGACAATAATGCCAAAGGTGTATATACAAGTATTTTACAGGGAGAATCCAAAATGTGAAAGAAAATTCAAATGTACCTTCATGATTAGAGCTAGAGTTCTGTCCCAATTCTCTTGTAGAATCTTGCATGTTTGGAGTGCAATTTGGACTTCTACAGAGAGTTCAATCATGTGGTCTGCAATGGAAAATTGATTGTCATGGAGTAATGCTTTTGAGTGAACAATGTGCTTTTGCATTATGTCCATGATGGGAAGGATCATGTTCTGAATATCTAGCAGTGTTGACCAGATTTTTGTATCTTCTTTTAATAATTCTGACTGCTTATTTGATAGGAATGTGATTTTCATATGATGTGCAGAGCTTGAACTAGGTTCAAGTTGCAACCTCTATACACTGTCCTTCAGATCCTCATCAATCTTATTCAATTTTTCCTTGACTTCCTTAGTGAACTCGGCAACATTACATAGCTTAGCAACAAGTGAGATAACATTGGAATAGGAGGATTCAATATTTGTCAAAACTGAAGATAATTCTACTTGATTAATAGCTATATGCTGAGCAACATGCTCAAGCACTTTATTGTCAAATTTCTTCTCGGCTTTCTCAATAATCTTCTCTGACGCAGAGGAATCCTCATGGAACTTGTTTACTACCTCAGCTAACTGTAACAAAATATGTTGAGAGGAGTCAACTTTAATACCTAATGCTTCTAACAAAATATCCTTTGAATCTTCAATAATTTTATATTCCTTGTCCCTTTCTTCTTTTAGTTTCTTCTGTTTTGCTTTCTTTTGAAGGAGTTCACTAATGTTTTGCATTTGGTCTACTGAAAGATTTGCAAAGTCTAATTTTGGAATCTCTATCTCCTCATCTAAGTCTATATCATCTTCTACATTCTTACTCAGAAATCTTGTACTCAGTTGAGCCTTAGGATCAATTGTTATTGCACTTAATGCCTTTGTAGAAGTTGTTGTAGACATTGTAGGACTAGCTATGAAAAATGATAGACTACCGACTAGAATACTTGAAGGGCTCAAAACTGAAGTATTCACAATTGTAGAATCAAAAACTAAAATACTTACTAAAGTATCCAAAAATGAGGTACTTACTGCTGGAAAACTTGATATGGAAGTAGGTACTGAAGTAGATACAGGAGACTGCAACTTGGTAAAAGAGGTGGTAGTCATTTCTGTCGATGATTCATTAAGTTGTGGTAGTGATGATTTGACATTTGATGTATCTGTGGAAGTTGTCATAATCATACTTGAAGTTATCTCCATGCTAGGTGTAGCAACTTTTGCTGGAGAGTGAGGAAGTGAGGCAATGACTTCTGCAGCTATCCAAACAATGTTATCTTCCTCATCACTTTTCTTGTCTACCTCGATATCTTCTTCATGTTCATCACTGTCATCATCAATATCCTTGATTATCACTATTTTGACACTCGGTTTGTGAAGATTATAGATGTTTTTCCATGTGGCAGTGGCACTCTTCACAACCGACTCAATATCTTTGATCAAAATCAAACAACTGTTAAATTTGAGTGTCATCTTATTTTCATTATCTATCAATGCCTTATTAATTTTAGCATTTTTCAAACTTGGCATTAATTGCCTCAAGGTTTGAGCATAGATGTCCTTGATAGTTTGTGTTGCATTGGACCATTTTAACTTAATTTTGTTCAGCAGAGTTCCAGAGATTTGAGAAGCTATCTCTTCAGGTGAGTATTTCCATCTTCCTATTTTCTCAATAACAGCATCTTCAATTTCCTGCTGCTCTTCCTCAGATCTGATTTCATATTTGAGAGATCTGAAGTTTGCAATTCCAGATCCTTCTTTCATATCCTTGATCTTTTTTTTTAATGAAGGAGGAGGCCTTTTGAATACTATTTCTTCACTGACTTTGTCTACCCTGCCTCTTGCACTCCTTCTTGTAAATACTACAGGGGGTTGCTTGGGTGCCTTGGTGATAAATACTTTTCATTTCTTCTTTGTTGGTACTTTTTCTTCTTCTTCCTCCTCATCCTTTTTCTTCGGTTGACATTAGAGGTGTGCTAGCTTGTATTTTGGCCAACCTCTTTCTTCCTTTGTTAACCACCTGTGGAAGCTTTATACTAAGCTCAATTCTCTCCTTAGCTTCTTCATATGTCCCAAAATATGGTGCCTTAGGGTTAACAGGTTGATTAATTAGGGCTTCAATAATATTCTTGGTTTCATCAATATTTACCTCATAGGGAAGAGGTTTCACATGTACAATCCTTGGTTTTGCTGCCTATATATACAGATTATCACAATCCACCATAAAACAAATATCATCTTTGTAATCTTCCACCAATTTCTGTGGATTTCAGAATCTATTGTTCATTTTCTCTTTAAATGATTCAAAATACTTATCCATTATGCTTTCAGAATTGGCACCCATTTCTTAAATGTATTCATTCATCTGATAAAGAACCGGCACATCTTTTCTCCATACTACCGTGCCTTTTGATGGGAAAAACTTCTGAGCATAGAAAAATAAACAAACCAATAGTGAGCCAAACTTACATGGATTGTTCTTTGAGGTTTTGATGCTCTCCATGTTCTTGTTGACTTGTCTCAACAAAAGATCTGCTAGGTCAAATGATAGATTGTTCTTTACAATTTTATATGCTAGGTCAACTGCTTCACATGGAACACTGTTCTACCGACTTGAACTATATATCTTGTGAGCTACGATATGTATACCAAACTTCAATTCTACATCAATAATTCTGCTTATCTTCATACCTCTACCATCCCACTCGGCTAGGGTTTTCTCTTCCAGTTCCATCTGACCTAGGGTTTTTGTAGATTTTGCCTTGTCGAGCATGGGAAGACCAGTGATTCAGTGAATCATCTTCTTCGTAATCTCTACTAGTTGCTCAAGCCATGTTTTACCTTCATGTACTCAACTGAGGATATATCTGATCCATTTTATCTGAAAGCTCTGAGGCAAGTGTGTGATGTGAACTAAACCCTTATCTTCCAAATGTTGATGCTCCGGTTTTAGAACACCATCGACACATAGTTCCTCACAGATAGTATCTATCTCTAGGGTTCCAAGCTCTTGAATTGTACACTTAAAATGACTACAAATATCATTAATAAGGAGTACCTTAGGAGGAATCTGAGATTGAGCTCCACTCGGGTCTAGGGTTCTCGCAACTACGGGCACGAGTTTGAAATCTGGTTCTTTCCATTCTCCATGAACCAACATTTCTGAATCTTTCTTTATTTTAGTGCTGGATGATGCCATGGTAGCTCGGTGAACACAGTAAATTCTTTGAGGAAAGAGAATATCTTGCTGAAATATGCTTTGAAATGCTTGACTGCACTAGGAGACTTTTGTTCACGGTGAATAGTGAACTTGATTTCACTCCTTTTGTTGAAACTTTGTCATTAATGCTCAGTACAAATTAGGGTATAGAATCAGACAGGCTGTCATCCACTATGAATTAATTGCTCGGTGAAGACTCTGCAACTCGGTGATCATACGAATTCATACTTCTCTGACCTTACTCGGTAACCAAATGAAGTTAGGTTACTCCCAACCTTGCTCGGTGGTAACTAATACCGACCTTCTTGTGATCCTACTGTATCTTGCATACTGATTTGGATCTGTCTTCCTTTCAGTTTAGGAACTATTTTGTAATATGTCTATGAAGATACAGTTCCAGTGCTTTCTTGGAGACTAGTTAGAGCTCATAGAGCCACTCTCTCCAATAGTGACTTCAGGATTGGTTTGCTCGGTAGGTTTAGGAATCCACTTCTATCTCATCTGCTTCCTAATGTTATTTTCTTTTGCTTTCTTTTCATCTTCAATTTTGCCTAAATTCATGCAGTTTTTAGCTATGTGACCAAGCTTAGTGCAATTATAACATCTTATGGTAGAATCCCTTTTTCTCAAGTGGTGCCTTACACAATTCATGCCAATGTGTCCATATTCTCCACAGTAATGACATCTACACCAAGTGTTGTAATCCCAACCAAATATTGCTTTAATAATTTGTTCCACTGGATTGGGTGTTTTAGTTCTACATTCTGATGCCTTATGACCTTGTTTGCTACATTTGTGACATATGCCTTTAAATCTTGGTTTTTCCTTGCATTCATTTGCTTTATGACCAAGCTGATTGCAATTGTAGCATTTTCCATTGAATTTCTCTTTTCCATTGCTCCAACATTTGTTTGAAGTATGACCAATTTTGCCACAGTGATTACAGGTAGGTTTTTTATTCTTTTGAGTACCTTGTTTGGAGGATTCACCTTCCTCTTTGTATCCAAGTCCTACTTTTCCTTTTTGCCTATGAAGGTTTCATTCATACACCTGATTCATATCTTCTTGAGATTTCAACATTCTCTTATATTTTCATTTTCTGATCTTAGAGTCAAGATTTCTTTATTTGCATTGGAGATTTGATCAATAAGATTTTCTAGCTGAAGAGTTTTATTTTGGATTTCATTGTTCTTTCCATCTATTTCATCTTTCATCTTGTTTCTTTGTTCCAAGACTTCATAGAATCTTGTTGACTGAATTTCCTGTTCTCTTTTCAATTTTCTCACTTCTTCTTGCAGAGATCCATTCTTTTCTAAAAGTTCTTTGATTGCATTGTTTGCTTCATCTGAGCTGCTTGAAGGGAAAAAGTATTCAATCTTTTCTTCAACATACTGGTGGTCATTGATCTAATTTGCAAGTTCCTTCCTTCTTTTTAGGGAAAGGGAAAGATGCTCTCTTGCTTCTTTGAGTTGAGTTATGGCCATTTCTAGATCTAGCTTTTCATTCTCAATTACTTTGTTCAGTCTGAATATCTCCATTGTCCTGAATCTTTTCTCAAGCTATCAAACTTTATTCTGAGATCCACTAAGCTCTGATACCAATTGTTGGAAATATTCAAGACTATCTAGGTTACTGAGAGGGGAGGGGTGAATTAGTAACTTCAAAAACTTTTAATAGATTCAAATCTTAATAATAATAGATTGATAATTTGACTGCATGCATGAGTAATAAAACATTCGTAACACTTAAAACACAGAGATTTGGTGACCCAGAAACCTTCCAAGTAGAAAGTAAAACTGGGGTGGGGATGATACCCACAAAACTTCAATACTACAATATAAAGTTTGCTGGTTAAGGCTTACAATGATCACTTCTGATGATCTGCCCTGTTAGGAGCAATAAGGACTGCTAGGTCCACCTTTTTAGAGGATTTACAAACATACAATGAAGTATGTACTCGGTTAAGAGATTTTTACAAAGACTGTTAAGTCTACTCAGTTAAAGGATTTTAAGTTGATTCACCTGTTAGGATGAAATAGTAGATCTCTTACATGCAACTATACTTACTGATTGAGATTCTTTGATGTACTGATCACCTTCTGTGATAGATATATCTTTTCTACTTCTTATACTGTTGTAGCCCTTTGTAATTCACTTATCTCTACCTTTCTCTCTTTTTCATACTTCTCTTTTTCACATGCTTGGATATGACATAAATCATTGTTTATATATCAATCTAAGTCAATTCCAAAACAATTACAAAGTCGGCTCTTAAACAAGTAAACAAAAATATTACTGAGTCGGCCCAAATATAATTACACGGTTACTGCAAACTAACTCGGTGACTTTCTGATACTCGGTGTCCACTACGTTACTCAGCATCATCATGCACTTGGTAGAAGTGGAAACTCGGTCCATACTAACCACTCAGTTGTAGTTTCAAACTCGGTAAATACTGGAGACTCGGTAGACAAAGTGTTACTCGGTAGAAACTAAATTTCATGTTTAACCATGGAGCACTCGGTAAACACTATGAAACTTTGTGAGCTTGGTATGCACTGTTCTACTCAGTAAGCTTTGCTCAGCTCGGTAAGCTCTGTTCTGCTCGGTATGTACTGATCTAAATAAGTGTTGTCACTAGTGACAATCATGCTTAATGCCAACAAAAATACCAAAAATATAGATTAATTGCATTCATATTTCATATCAGTTTTGCATTCAAATCCTTCGTTTAGGTGTCGTCTAGGTCACTGATCTCGATAGCAATCTGAGAACATCAATCTCGTACCTTTTAGAAGGCAGTAAATCGCTTGGTTAGATTATATTTCAATTTTGCATGATTTTGATTATAGTTAACCTCTAATGTTTTACTGAAGTATCCTCCCTACCTACAAGGATTCTATCATTAAGAAGGATTTTGCTGGGAATCCAATCTCTCAAGAATCATGAATAGTGTTCATAGGGCTAGAGGTTAGCTATAATCAAAATCATGCAAAATTGAAATCATGTTGTTGTTGGAACATGGTTGCACACATATATGATTAGAAATAATGACATTCCTGCGTTTGAAGACTATGTGAAGCACAAAACCATTCTCATGTATTCACACCTTGTTATAGTAGCCAATGTTAAGTTGTTGAAACATCAAGGAAAACCAAAGACAAAGGAACTTTAGACTATTAGTACTATTGATCATGAAGAAATACTGAATACTCTCAAGCAAAGAGATGACCCTTCAGGCACACTTCAGTATGTAAGTTCAACTCGAGTTAAAATATAGTTCTGTAATTTGCATATTTAGATGCCAAAAGGGAACTTCTTATATTCTCTATTAACTTTTCTTCTACCTTCCGAATGCATGGATTGGAGTGGAAAGGACACTTATTTTTTATATATAGTTGTGTAATTTTCATATTTAGATGTCAAATTTTGTATATAAAACCAACAATCGAATGTAATGTGCATAGTTATATGCCAAATTTTGTATATTAAAACAACAATCAAATGTAATGTGTATATATAGATGCCAAATTTTGTATATAAAAACAACAATCAAATGTAATGTGCATATTTAGATGCCAAATTTTGTATATAAAAAATTTGATGCAAAACTAGATGCAAACTTGGAAATATAAAAGAGCCCATGGGGTTGATTTGCAAATATTAAAAGCTCACATTTGTATTGTCTTAATGCCATGTAAAGTGAAAAAAATGTGTTTCCTTACTATGAATGTTGTATCCTTATATAATTTGTATCATCTTAATTTTGTATCCTTACATTTCTATTGTCTTAATTCCATTACATTTGTATCATCAAATGATGTAATAGTTGGAGTCATTAAGTCAAAATTGGTCAAATGTGTCCAAAGTAAAATGATGATTCTCTGGGTGAAGGGATAGTGTTCAAGGATTGCATCCTGGCACCGAATGGACTGTGCTATTAGCTCTGGTTGGGTGGGTAAATGCTAGGAAAAATTCTATTTCAACTGAGTCAGCAGAATGTTTTGGACCATGTTGGACCAAAGTGTCCCCAAGGTGCACTAAGCATGATTGGGTAGAAAACTTTCTAGACTCATAACTCAAACCCCGTGAGAGGTATCAGAGATCTGTGAGATGATACAGGATGGTGTTTTTGAGGCCTACAATAACCTCTCTCTATTTTGGGAGATTAAAATTTGTTTGAATTTGGCACGCCAATCTCGCTCGATGCCAAAACTTGTAATGAGGTTCAGTTGAAAGTTACAGCAATGGATTACTTCCAGACCGTTCATCCTGGCACTGAATGGACTACGCCATTTTCTCTGGTTGGGTGGGTAAATACTAGACACAACCTCATTTTGACCACTGAGTCAGCATAACGTTCCAGACCACGCCAGACCAAAGTGTCCCCAGGGTGCACTAAGCATGATTGGGCAGTGAACTTTCAAGCCTCATAACTCAGACCCCGTGAGAGGTATTGGAGATATGTGAGATGCTATAGGATGGAATTTTTAAGGCCTACAATAACCTCTCTCCATTCTGAGAGATTCAATTTTTTTGAATTTGGCATGCCAGTCTCGCTCGATGCCAAAACTTGCAATGAGGGTCAGTTGAAAGTTGCACCAATGGATTACTTCTAAACCATTCATCTTAGCACTGAATGGACTATGCCATTAGCTCTAGTTGGGTAGGTAAACACTAGGCACAACCCCATTTCAACCACTAAGTGAGCAAAACATTCCAGACCACGCCAGAGCAAAGTGTCCCCAAGGTGCACTAAGCATGATTGGGCAATGAACTTTCAAGGCTCGTAACTTAGAGCCCATGAGAGGTATCATAGATCCATGAGATGCTACAAGACATCATTTCTAAGGCCTACAATAACCTCTCTCCATTCTAGGAGATTCAAATTTGTTTGAATTTGGCACGCCAGTCTCGCTTGATGCCAAAACTTGCAGTGAGGGTCAGTTGAAAGTTGCACCAATGGATTAATTCTAAACCATTCATCCCAGCACCGAATGGAATATGCCATTAGCTCCAGTTGGGTGGGTAAATTCTAGGCACAACCCTATTTTGACCAATGAGTCAGCAGAACTTTTCGGACCACGTTGGAGCAAAGTGTCCCCAAGGTGCACTAAGCATGATTGGGCAATGAACTTTCAAGGCTTGTAACTCAGAGCTCATGAGAGGTATTAGATATTTTTGAGATGATATAGGATGGCATTTGAAAGGCCTACAATAACCTCTCTCCATTCTGGGAGATTCAAACTTGTTTGAATTTGGCATGACAGTCTCGCTCAATGCCAAAACTTCTAGTGAGGGTTAGTTGAAAGTTGCAGCAATGGATTACTTCCAAACTGTTCATTTTGACACCAAATGAAATGTTGCATTAGCTCTAATTGGGTAGGTAAATGCTAGGCACAACCCTATTTTGACCACTAAGTCAGTAGAATGTTCTGAACCACACTGGAGCAAAGTGTCCCCAAGGTGCACTAAGCACGATTGGGCAGTGAATTTTTGAGGCTCGTAACTCAGAGCCCGTGAGAGGTATTGGAGATCTATGAGATGCTATAGGATGGAATTTCTAAGGCCTACAATAACCTCTCTCCATTCTATGAGATTTAAATTTGTTTGAATTTGGCACGCCAGTCTCACTCGATGCCAAAACTTGGAGTGAGGGTCAGTTGAAAGTTGCACCAATGGATTAATTCCAAACCGTTCATCCCAGCACTAAATGGACTACGCCATTAGATCTAGTTGGGTGTGTAAACACTAGGCACAACCCCATTTTGACCACTGAGTCATAAGAATGTTCCGAACCACATTGGAGCAAAGTGTCCCTAAGGTGCACTAAGCATGATTGGGTAGTGAACTTTCAAGGCTCGTAACTCGGAGCCCATCAGAGGTATCAAAGATCTATGAGATGCTACAAGATGAAATTTTTGAGGCCTACAATAACCTCTCTCCATTTTGGGAGATTCAAATTTGTTTGAATTTGGCATGCCAGTCTCACTCGATGTTAAAACTTGCAGTGAGGGTTAGTTGAAAGTTGCACCAATGGATTACTTCCAAACCATTCATTCTGGCACTAAATAGACTATGCCATTAGCTTTTATTGGGTAGGTAAATGCTAGACACAATCTCATTTTGACCACTGAGTCAGCAGAATGTTCCGGACCACGCCGGAGCAAAGTGTCCCCAAGGTGCACTAAGCACAATTGGGCAGCGAACTTTTGAGGCTTGTAACTCGAAGCCCATGAGAGGTATTAGAGATCTATGAGATGCTACAAGACATCATTTCCAAGGCCTACAATAACCTCTCTCCATTTTGGGAGAATTAATTTTTTTTGAATTTGGCACTCTAGTCTCACTCGATGCCAAAACTTGCAGTGAGGGTTAGTTGAAATTGCACCAATGGATTACTTACAAACCGTTTGTCTCGGCACTAACTAGACTATGCCATTAGCTCCAGTTAGGTGGGTAAACTCTAAGCACAACCCCATTTCGACCACTGATTTAGCAGAACGTTCCGGACCACGTTGGACAAAAGTGTCCCCAAGGTGCACTAAGCATGATTGGGCAGCAAAATTTTGAGGCTCATAACTCAGAACCCATGAGAGGTATCAGAGATCTGTGAGATGCTACAAGATGGAATTTCTAAGGCCTACAATAACCTCTCTCCATTCTAGGAGATTCAAATTTGTTTGAATTTGGCATGCCATTCTCACTCGATGCCAAAACTTGTAGTGAGGGTTAGTTGAAAGTTGCACTAAGCATGATTGGTTAGAAAACTATAAAGCCTCATAAATTGGACCTCATGAGAGGTATCAGGGATCCATGAGATGCTACAAGACCATGTGTCTTAGGCATTCCTAGTGTATTTGCAGGGGTACAGACAAAGTACTGATATTTTGTCCAAAAGACCAATATGTTTTGATATGGCCAAAAAGGTGTTTGATTATTGCCAAAAGTGTGTTTGATTATGTAATTAGGCTATTTTGAAGTCTTTTAGCCATTGGGAGTAAAAGGTAAGTCTATAAACCTTGAAACCACTTTAATAGATATCCTTATATACCTCTGTATCATCTTAAAATGGAAGCACTTCCATGTTAATATCATTTAGCCCTCTGAGTAAGTGGTTTGGGATCATATTGGATGCCTTAAATTGTTCTTTTCTTTGATCTAGCCTTCTCCCCACTTTCCACTTCTTTTCTGCTTCATTCTAGGTGAAATTAGGGTAAGGATCTTAAGGATTCTCTTGAATTTCCCTCTTCCATGGCTCTATTTTCTAGGTAGGATTTAGAAATGGATCCTCCTAGCCTTCATTTCAGTAATCATAGGATTTTATGTCTATTCCCGACATTCTGTCCTATTCTGGCATCAATTCTAGGTTTCTAGGCATACCTGGGACCTCCTAATCTAATTTTGAGTCAACCTAAGAAAAAGGTCAATGTCTTAGGTTGAGCATACTAGGTCAAGGTCAAGCTTGACCTTGACTAGGTCAAGGTCAATGTCGACTTTGACCCCTTTCTCTAAAATTTCAAATTCCTGAATCTTTGGGCTTTGGGCTTTCGGGAGATTTATTTTCCCGCTTTCGGGTCGGTCATTTCGGGTTTCGGGATGGTAAATCCTTTAATTGCATTTAATCTAGGTATATTTTCTAAGGGTGAGGACCTAATTGGGATTTAATTCTCCAAGGTGGCCCATCTAGAGGAGTGTTCCCTAGATCACTATAAAAGGAGGCCTTCCTCTCTCATTTTCACATCAAGTTTTCATGCTCAAGCTCTCAAGCTCTCAAGGTGATCAAGCAAGCATTCATTCAAGCATTCAAGTCTTCTTCTCCCTCCAAATTCTCCATTGAAGATCAAGGATTCAAGCATTCAAGCTATTGAAAGGATTTGGTTCAAGCATTCAAGATTCATCATTAAAACCCTAGATTTAGCCATTATGATGGTGTGATCTTCCTTCAAGATCCTTTGTTCATCTTCAACATTCATTCTTCTATCAAGGTGGATTTCAAGCATACAATCATGGAGGTTTGACTTACATTTATTGTTATGTTCAAGCTTTCATATCAATATACTTGTTTACATTCAAAATACAATTGCATATCTATTGAATTGCATAGCTTCATTGTTAGATCCTTTTCTACTACTTGCTAGCATTCTCCATTTCAATTTCAATATTAAGGTTGATTCCAAACCGGGCTTTGACCAAGGAAACCCCCCCATACAACAAAAACCCCCATTTTTTTGTAGGTACAGGTGCGGAGTTTTGGATCTGAGAGTGAATTTGGATACCCTTTTCGGCAAACTTCTGGGATCTACGAACAGAATTCAAATTGGACTTCAAATAAAGAATGTGGTATTTGACCTTTTATGAGGGTCAAACCTGAGCTAAGCCATCTTGAGGAAAGATTTCTGGGTTTTCTCTATCTTGGCATTTCCAGTCTAGGACAAGTTTTAGATTTTCTCAAAAGGACACAGACACCAAAATCCAACATTTCCCAGATCTGCCCTAATTTTGAGGTTACTAGTTGTATTTCAATTATTTCAAATTTCAATCTTAATCCAACTATAGGGAAGTATAAGGTTTCTCTCTCTCTTTCATATTCTTCATAGATTGATTCGATTGTGTATTAACCTTTTGATTAATCAACTTGGATCTCTCCTTTGGGAATTTGGATTTAAGAGTGAATCTCACATTTCCCCCGCACACTTACACATATAGAGGTGATTCCAAATTACCTCTATTCATTTTGGTGAACCCGACAAGCTTACTCTCTTTCTTTTTGGTGTTATATTGCCTTTTTAGATATAGTTTATGCTCTTGCATTTCAAACTTCAAAAATACAAAAAAATTATATATTCAATAAAATCCAAAAATATTTCTTGCATTTCATTTTTTATGGCGATTGTTAAGATGATTTGGTACATGGTTATGTTCTTTATCACTCTTTTTTTAGCATCTCTTTATAATACCTATGGTGTTTATGAGAGTATTATTCACTTCATTATGTTGATGACCCTTCACTTTGCTCTTGCTTATGCTTTTGTGAAGTTAACTAACACTACTCTACCTACATTTAAAACTTTTCTTAGGGATTTATGTGGTAGCCTTATTCATCTTTTGGATTATGTGAAAAATTGGGTAGATGACACATGAGCTCCTAATCTTCCTAATCCTCATCTTATCAATCCTAATCTTAATCCTAATCTTATCAATCCTAATCTTAATCCTAATCTTTCTATTCTGATACCTAATTCTCCGTATGTTAATCCTTGCTCTTCCCATACTTATGATGGGATTCAAGCTATCGTTCAAGATGCGGATGTGCAAGATTTATTTGATTTACCTTCTCCTCTTATTCAGGATGATATTAAAAGAAAGGGTATAGAAACTTCTTCAAAACCTACTATACCACCTTATACAACCTTTACTCATGAACATGATAAACAATCACCTCCTGTAGAAGCTTTACATAATATGTATACTGCTGGATATCATATGGTGACTAAACAAGGTTATAAAGGTTTAGGGCTAGGAGTTAATGAGCATGGTATTAGGTTTCATGTTCATCTACCCCCTAAATCGGATATGTATGGTGTTGGGTGTTCAAAATCTCAAGTTAAGGTAGGTGATGCTAAACATCATCCTCCTCTCCCCATGCCTATCCTAGATAACCCTAATACTCGACAAGAAATTGCTAAAAAGGTATATGTTGAGCTAATGAATTCTAAGCAAGAAATCTTTAGACCTATGCTGATTGATGCTCTCTACAAATACAAATGTCCTTTTCATTATAGTAACAAACATTTATTGGCTTATTGTAAACATTTCGAGGCATATGTTAGAGAAAGAGTTGCTTTAGGAATTATATCTCACTCTCGTGCAATTTTACAATTTCTTCATAATTTTGATATAGGGGATTCCCCTCCTTTAGATATAATATAAATGTTCTTCACCTCTTGTCTCATTACTGGGGGGCAAGAGGTGCATCTTCATCCAGTCTCCTAGGATCCATTAGGTCTTTTATTGAGGCTTAATTGGTATTCTTTCTCTCCTTTCTTTTTCTATGGCTTTGCATTATGTTTTTAATCATCCATAGAATCTATATTTTCTTTTCAAGATATCTTTTCTAAGACATTTTTTTTTCAAAGGTATCCCTTGTCTTTATCTCTAGGGGGCAAGGTACCTCTTTCTTTTCTCTTTGTCTAGGGAATGGCTTTCTCTAGCTTAGTGGTCTTTATTTATGTTGCAATATCATTTCATCATATTGATAGATGTTTTGACTATGGATAATATTCTTATATGAGAAGTTGTTGTCTTAGGTCGTCACCTCTTCTCTATGTTGCAAACTATGTTCTTTATAAACTTTCACCCTTGCTTTGGTGTTAGAGTTGTTTCCCTCATTTCAAAGATTCCTCTTCCTCTTGATTTCAGGGGGCTTGGTGATTGAATCTTTGTTCCCTCCTTTTTGAAAGTTGATATTTTATTTAAAGAACTCCTCTTTGGTGGGGGTCTTGTTGATAAGATCTCTTTCATTTGAGGATCCTTTTTCCATGAGTGACATATTCTTTTCACGATTATCTATAATCTTAGATGTAGGGGTCAGTATCCCTCATTAAGAATATGGTATACATTGTTGCTAAATAGGATATTTCCTTGCATTGTGAAGTCGATATCCTCTTCCATATTTTTCCTACATTGAGGGGCAAGGATGTCATCTCCTTCTTTTCTATTTTTTTCTGGGATTTCAACTCTTTCCTTGGGTAAGCAGTATTTATCTATTATGTGACATCCAATCATACATGAAAATTTTGGTTTACATTGAGGATCTTTGTCCTTGATTACAACCTATTTTGTTGTTTGACATTGTTTTTCCATGGTGGATATATCTCTCACCCTAGAAATTGAACATCGTGCTATCCCTCATAAGGGTTACTTTCTTTTCACTTCTTGCATGATATCTCTTTACATTTCATCCATTCCACGGCCTCATAGGAGCTATGACCTTCTTGGCTTGGATTGGGTGTTGTTTGTGGATATTGTCTTGATGCTAAAGAAGGCTTTATCCTTGTTCTTTTCTTTCCTTAACATGACAAAATAGTATGTTTTCGCCATATTAAGGAGGGGGGCATATATAGGGCCTCCCTTGTACTATAGTTTTGTTTTGTTTTGTTTTTTCAACATGCTAAATCTTGGAAGGTAACGCACATAAGTTGCTAAATCCTGAAGGGACACGTATTTCCAATTTCAAATATGCTAAATCTTGGAAGGTAACGCACATAAGTTGCTAAATCCTGAAAAGACATGCACCTATATGCTAAATCTTCCGAAGGTAATGCACATAAGTTGCTAAATCCTGAGGAGACACACATTTCATATTCATAGTGATACAAGAAGGTGGATCTATGAATATTCCAGAAGTCATCAGAAGACACATTGCAATTGCAAGCATAGTTTATGGGTGAACCTATTGGGCTCTCCCTCCAAGGTGATTCATAGTAAGGTGGGCATCTTACTGGGTGAGGTAATCACTTTCTCCTTTCTCTCTTTTTTGCTTTCATGCTAGTAGGACAGGATCATGAAGCTATGTTGTCTATAGTGTTGCTCTTATCTTTCTTATGTAAACATTTATGCTTTTATGATAGCTTTCCAAATATGATATTAACATGAGGAATATTTCTTAGTAAGGTTTCTTATGCTAATTGATTTGGGTTGTTTAGTGCTAACCCTTGTTCTTTTGGTTTTATTGTTTCACACCCTCGTGCGTGTATGTTGAGTTAGAATCCTTAGTCTAGGGGCTCGTGTCCTTTGCTAAGTGTTGTTTTATCTCTTTGTGAATCCACTAGGATCTTCTCCTTCTTCTCCTTTACCAAGAGTTTGCATCGAATCCATACTCTTGCTAAAGTGGGGGCTCAATGTATCATCTTAAAATGGAAGCACTTCCATGTTAAGAGTGTTTAGCCCTCCTAGTAAGTGGTTTGGGGTCATATTGGATGCCTTAAATTGGTCTTTTCTTTGATCTAAATTTCTCCCCACTTTCCACTTCTTTTCTACTTCATTCTAGGTGAAATTAGGGTAAGGATCTTAAGGATTCTCCTGAATTTCCCTCTTCCATGGATCTATTTTCTAGGTAGGATTTAGAAATGGATCCTCTTCACCTTCATTTTAGTAATCATAGGATTTTATGTCTATTCTTGACATTCTATCCTATTCTGGCATCAATTCTAGGTTTCTGGGCATCCCTGGGACCTCCTTATCTAATTTTGAGTCAACATAAGAAAAAGGTCAATGTCTTAGGTTGACCCTGACTAGGTTAGGGTTGAGCTCAACCCTGACTAGGTTAGGGTCAATGTCAACTTTGACCCCTTTCTCTAAAATTTCAAATTCCAGAATCTTCGGGCTTCGGGCTTTCGAGAGATTTATTTTCCCGCTTTCGAGTTGGCCATTTCGGGTTTTGGGATGGTAAATCCTTTAATTTCATTTAATCTAGGTATATTTTCTAAAGGTGAGGACCTAATTGGGATTTAATTCTCCAAGGTGGCCCATCTAGAGGAGTGTGCCCTAGATCACTATAAAAGGAGGCCTTCCTCTCTCATTTTCACATCAAGTTTTCATGCTCAAGCTCTCAAGGTGATCAAGCAAGCATTCATTCAAGCATTCAAGTCTTCTTCTCCCTCCAAGTTCTCCATTGAAGATCAAGGATTCAAGCATTCAAGCTATTGAAAGGATTTGGTTCAAGCATTCAAGATTCATCATTAAAACCCTAGATTTAGCCATTATGATGGTGTGATCTTCCTTCAAGATCCTTTGTTCATCTTCAACATTCATTCTTCTATCAAGGTGGATTTCAAGCATACAATCATGGAGGTTTGATTTACATTTATTGTTATGTTGAAGCTTTCATATCAATATACTTGTTTACATTCAAAATACAATTGCATAGCTTCATTGTTAGATCCTTTTCTACTACTTGCTAGCATTCTCCATTTTAATTTCAATATTAAGGTTGATTCAAAACTAGGGTTTGACCAAGGCAAACCCTCCCATACAACAAAAACCCCCATTTTCTTGTAGGTATAGGTGCGGAGTTTTGGATCTGAGAGCTAATTTGGATACCCTTTTCAAAAAACTTTTGGGATCTATGAATAGAATTCAAATTGGACTTCAAATAAAGAATGTGGTATTTGACCTTTTATGAGGGTCAAACCCAAGTTGAGCCATCTTGAGGAAAGATTTTTGGTTTTTCTCTGTCTCGGCATTTCCAGTCCAGGATAGGTTTTAGATTTTCCTGAAAGGACACACAGACACCAGAATCCAACATTTCCCAGATCTGCCCTAATTTTGAGGTTAGTAGTTGTATTTCAATTATTTCAAATTTCAATCTTAATCCAACTATAGGGAAGTATAAGGTTTCTCTCTCTCTTTCATATTCTTCATAGATTGATTCGATTGTGTATTAACCTTTTGGTTGATCAAATTGGATCTCTCCTTTGGGAATTTAGATTTAAGAGTGAATCTCACATTTCCCGCACACACTTACACATATAGAGGTGATTCCAAATTACCTCTATTCAACCTCAAATGATGAATTACACATGTGAACACATGTCGCACATAAAGTGTACACATAAATTTTCATAAATCATGAAGCATACATGTAGCACATAATTATAAAGCATACAACATGAATTCACTTAAGTCATGCACATAGCCCATACACATGAATTTAGGTTATGAATATTGTACTTGAATATACATGAATATACTTAAGGCATACATTGTACACAAGAGTATATACACACAAGCATATTTACATACTAACAATGAATAAATGAACACACACTTAACAAATTGGATTGAATATCAAGTTTCATATATATATCAAAATGAACAATAATTATGTCCTCATGATTATATGTCAACATATCTAGATAAAATGTGGCATATGTCATCTCAAAATATGTCATATGACATCTCAAAATAAGAAGTTCAACTACAAATATTTCTAGGACATCCTATTCTACTAGTGGATCATCAAAATGGAGCCTCTTTCAATTACTCTTCAGCTCTAATGGATCCTACATTCAAAGACAAAAGTGAAACCCCAAGTTAGATTAAAATTCAGAATCATAGTCAACAATAATAAATAAAATTGAACTCTCATATACCTCACCTCTTTGTCTCCTCCCATGGGCAGGAGACCTAATATATGTCCTATGTAGCGTAGTAATAGTGCCACCAATGATGACTCCCACCTATATATGTTTACAAACATGAGATTGACCTAAGAGTTATACTATTTAATGTTAAAAACTTGGTAGCAAATATATGTTTACAAAATATCTGAATTAACAGTAAAACTTACCTCTATTGAACTTTCTTCATGGATTGTTGGCTGAGTCATCAGTGATACAAACCCTTACCATTCTGGCTTCCTCAAACTAGGAGTGACCTAAAAAATTCAAACAGATACTTCATATTATCATAACTTGACCATATTATATATACTTGATAGAAAATTACACACAAACAACTTTAGAAATGTACGTACCGTGGGGCTATCACTCTGAATGGATATGCCTATGACTTTATCATGACAATAGGGTCTCATGACATCATCACATGCCACTCTCTATCAAATAAACCATGTAAATTAAAAATGAGTACGCATAATTGACAAGTATACATGTATGCATAAACAAACTAAATTACTTACTTACCTTTCCTTTATCAACAGCTGAGACCTGCACCCCATCACATTTCCCCCTGGTGGCAACTGGTGACACCTACATTAGTATGTAAAAGATGATCATAAAAATTAGAAAACAATGTACATATACTATTATCATAATTTAAAAGGAAACCAATGAGTACATTAAAATATATGTACCGTGGAAGAGTCAAGACCAAATGATATGGCCAAAAGCGTGGACCCCTCCACCTGTGCCATCTCCTCCTCTCTCATCAACTGAACATAAATGTAACACATAAAAAGACATAAGTGGGAAATTATTATGAGGAAATTCTACTAAAAATACAAACAATAAAATTTAAAAATAATGTAAAAAGTGAACGGTTTACCCTTACCATAACAGTGGGAGTCTATGGCACTGTAGGCTCCTGATGCACATCTCCATGAGCTACTTCGGTGCCTATAGTGTGTTGTGTAGAGTCATCCCCATCGAAGCCGAAACTGTATGTATCACTATCAGTCAGGGGACCAAGGAAAATATTTTTGCATATAATGCAAGTGTGGGCCACACAAACATGTGAGCTCGTGGAAGTGCCAGAAGCATCAGGATGAGGAGGCAACAATGTTGTGCTCTGTGTAACTAGCAGATCACTCAATGCGTGAATGGGTCAAATAGTCTATGAGTTGGCCTCAACAATAATGTCTGGATGTTGCACTGTGGGAGGTGGTGAAATCTTGGGAGGGGGGACATATGTGCCGGATATCACCCATTGTGACGATGGCCTATCTTGCGGAGCACCTAAACTTACACCCTAGTTCTGTCTCATACTCTAATAATCCACCTTGTGACTGAGCACAAATTCAGCATACAATTTTATAAGAAAATAAAATGGGACATCCAAATTGTTGTGAGGTGGTCTATCAAAAACCATCCACCAATGGTCCCAAAAGTTGTCATGTATTGCACTATTTGTGTACCATTTAATTGACAACTTGGTTTTTTAGGGTCTACTTTTAGACCAGTTTTAGGATCCACAAAAAGATTAGCTATGTCATGTTTTGTTATATTTAGGTTCATGAATTGATCATAATCAAGCCCATCATCAAACTGAGTGTGCATGGAATCATGCCAAAGAAGTGCAACATTATGTTGTTGTGTTAGTTTCTCCATGTTTTCAATTATTGTGTTCAATTTTGTAAACATGGGGTGCAATATGGGGATATTGGCATATGCGGTTTTCAATCCTCTAAGTTCATTTAGATTATCTCCTATTAGATCTTCTAAATGACGAGGGTTTGTGATAAGTATGTCTTTTGGAGGTGGGAGATTGTTGGGAGGTGGGTCTGGATTGTTTGCATGATCATTAGGAGAGTTTTCTGATTCCATGTTTGATAGCAATGAAAAAAAAATAGATAATTATAATGAATTTTAAAAAATAATACAAAAACTCATTGCTACCCTAATTTTTATATAAAAAACTATATATTTATATTTAAAAACAACAAAAAATAATTAAAACAATAAAAAATAGAAGCTTCACTTACTCGGGCAATTTGGGAAAAATCAGATAGGGGATATGGGACTGAATATCCGAAAGCCTAGCTGTGTTCACGTTTTTACAATGAAAAAATAGTGAACGTGGATGGGTATAGTGATTTATATTCACTGGAAAATATTGGATAGCTAATATTATCAAATATCCGATAATGCCTTCAGGTTTGGCTTTTGGTTTGGCTAGGTGTACTGACACCCAGGCCTACCAAAAAGTCAACAAATCTATTTGTGCACTTTTGGATGAGTGAAAATAAGTTTTTTTCACATCACCACTTTTTGGCATACCATGATCCTGCACATGCCCATAACTCTGCTAATACTCAACCCATTTCATATGTCTTTGATTCAACTTATTCTGACTACACAAATATTGTAAAGTCTTATTATCAATATACAACATAAATTCACTTGATATCAAATAATGTCTCCATTTCTTCAATGCTTGAACAATAGCATAGAATTCTTGATCATACATAGAATATTTCCTTCTAGCATCATTCAAATTTTCACTAAAGAAAGAAACAGGTTTACCTTCTTGATTCAACACAGCTCCAATCGCACTTCCACTTGCATCACATTCCACTTGAAATACCTTATTGAAATCAGGCAATTCAGAAACCTTCTACTTCAGGGTCTCAAAAATTTTATCACCTCCATGTGTCCACTTGAATTCTCTTTTATCTCCTCTCATAGTCTTAGTCATAGCATTACAAATTGAACTAAAACTCCTTATGAACTTTCTGTAAAAACTTGCCAAACCATGAAATGATCTTACCTCACTAGCATTCACAGGTGTAGGCCAATTCAAAATAGCTTCAACCTTTTCAGGATCCATCTTGAAACCATCAGCTGAAATTACAAATCCCAAATACACAATCTCCTCTTTCATGAATGAACACTTTTTCAAATTTATCAACAACTTTTCTTCTTTCAATCTCTGCAAAACTTGTCTAACATGCAACAAATGTTCTTCTCTAGTCTTACTAAATATCATAATATCATCAAGATATACAATCACAAACTTACCCAAGAATTTCTTCAAAACTTCATTCATCAACCTCATAAAAGTACTCAATGCATTAGTTAAACCAAAAGGCATAACCAACCACTCATACAAACTTTCTTTTGTCTTGAAAGCAGTCTTCCATTCATCACCTTCTCTAATTCTGATCTAATGATACCCACTTTTCAAATTAATCTTTGTGAAATACTTTTCTCCAGTCAAACTATCCATTATGTCATCCATTCTCAGTATAGGAAACCTATACTTCACTGTTATCTTATTGATTTCTCTAGAATCAGTACACATTCACCATTCTCCATTCTTCTTTGGTGCCAATACCATAGGTACTGTATAAGGACTCAAACTTTCTTGATCAAACCTTTCTCCAGCAACTCTTGAATTTGTCAGTTCAATTCCTGATTCTCAGTAGGTGTCAACCGATGAGGTGCCTTGTTCGATAAACTAGCTCTAGGGATTAGATCCATACAATGATCAATACTTCTCTTCAGTGGAAAACTATCAGGTACATTGTTAGAAATAATTTCACTATACTCAATGATTAACTTATCAATCTCCTCAGGAATACTATCCTCTATTTTCTTACTCGATTTGTTAGGAATCACAACAAAACATACATCATTCTTCTTCAAATCTTTAACAAACTTTCTTCCTTCCATCAAGAAAATTTTTACAGATGTGCAAACATTAATAACAGGTTCTTCCATCAAAGGTAAAAAGATTTGTTTCTTTCCATCAGCCACTATAGTATAATTATGTAATCTCCCATCATATATAGCATGTCTATCATATTGCCAAGGTCTACCCAACAAAATATGACAACAATCCATAGGCATGACATCACATAACACCTTATCATAGTACTTTCCAATCTTCAAATTCACATAACATTGTTCACTTACTAGGAGTCTATGCTCATCTTTGATCCATGAAATCTGATAGGGCTTCAGATGTTTCAACCTTTCCAACTGCAACTTTGTGACCATCTCCTCGGATGCCAGATTCTCTGAGCTACCACTATCAATGATTACCTTCCAAACTTTGTTAGAAACTATACATCTAGTCTTGAACAAACTTTTCCTTACCGGATCTTCCTTTTTACTTTCATTCCACAATGCTCTTCTCACCATCAAGTTATTTTCCTTCTCAGGTTCATTCGGTGACTCTTCTTGCACCAAAGTATTTCTACTTCTACCAGTCTTCTTACTAGCATGTGTACATTCAAAAGATCTATGTCCTTCTTCTCCACAATTGTAACAAGTTCCTCAGAAATTACCTCTTCTATAAACACTTTAGTAGTTACTGCCTCTGCCTCTAAATGAACTTTCACTTTTCCACTCGATCTTGCCTTTATCCAGATTTGTCTTTTCTGGTTCAAATCGACCACTTTCACCATTAGATCTACCTCTTCCTCTAGGGAATTTACCACCTCTTCCTCTTTGTCTTTGCTCATGTCTCTTGTTCAATTTCTCCTCAGCTTTCAATGCAAATTTATAAGCCTCTTCAATGTTCTTCAATTTGACCAAACTGATTTCCTCTTGGATGGAAACTCTCAAACCATTTAGGTATCTAGCAATTCTTTCCACATCATCTTCATCATGTCCAGATCTGATATCTAACCTATATAATTCCTTAGTATACTCTTTTACCAAGCTATCTTTCTTCCTTAGACTTTGCATTCGCCTAACTAGGTTAACCTGATAATCACAAGGTAAGAACTTTCCTTTCAATTTATTCACCATTTTATTTCATACCTTGATTTTTTCTTTGCCTTTCTTTTTTCAATCCAATTGTAGATGTTCCCACCACAAGGATGCATGACCTTTCAACTTTGTGCCTGCAATTTTCACCTTCTTTTCCTCGGATACATTTTCATATTCAAAATATTTCTCCATCTCAGTGATCCAGTCTATCAATTCATCATAATCTAATTTCTCACTATATTCAAGAGGATTGAAATGTGGTGTCGACTTCAAACTTGTCAAAGCCTTCAAGAATCTTTACTCACCCTGATCCATCATCGATGCAGATTTTGCTTCACCTTGTTCCACTTCAATTTCATCATCACTAACATCTTCAAGATTTTTGCCTCTTCTATGGGCTGTTTCAATAGCTTCTAATCTAGTAGCAAGTTGTCTCAACATGCCTGCCAATCTTGGATTTGCTTCTCACCTCCCACAAACCATCTTGAAAACCCTCTGTAATTGCAGGTTAGATCACAATTTGCCACCCCACAACAATTCAACTAGGACTTCACAAGCCTACAAACCTAGATCCGTGGACCTAGATCCAAATCTCACCTCAGCTCTGATACCACTTGAAGCAGGGGAGAGCAAGAGGGGCCAAGGAATGGCACACCCTACTTGATCTACCTTGCTCAACAACACGTGGAAGCAACAACAACACAGTGAGAGAGAGAAAGCGGGATCATTCATATATTATCATTCAAATTGATTCATACATGCCAGGCTATAAGGCCTTCCCAGTTTTAGCCAGATATTACAATGAATTACAAAAGTCCTCCAACATGCAAGGATCTTCCAACAATCTTAATTCTACTATCTTCCAACTTCCATCCCCAAAAATGACTCCCTAAACTCTAACCAAACAACTATACTTATACAAGAGGCTACCAAACTGAGTTAGCCTTCAGATCCATAATCAACGAAAGGAACAGTCAGATCTGGGACCATACGCTTCCCAATGATGGATATCAACATTAAATCTATGACCCATAATCAATGCACAAGTCGGCCTCAATAGAAACTCAAAATAAACTACTCAGTAAGCAAAGATGACCGAGCAATAGACAAGCATCGTTGAGCGCTAGTGAAACAACCGACCACCCAAGAGATAACTGACCAAACTTGGTAACCAAAGGAAACTTACCAACTACCGAGCCAACTCAGTCAAAGAAGGAACCGAGCAATACAGAAAAACTTCAAAATCTTTTTGGTGACACTAGATTGCCAAGGACCCAAGATGCTCCTGCATCACTAGAAACCTCAGGGCCACAATCTAGTGCGTGATATGGTTTATTGTACAAGTGTTGGCCACATTTGTTATATGTTCAAAAGGGGTCTTCTCATATTCACCAAAAAACTTAGATAGGGCTTTTAAAGAATTAGCATGGATACAATCCTAGATCACACCATTGGCTAGTGGAATGAGAGGGCTCCCACTATCCTAGATAACAAAATTATGTACTACCATTTATACTGTAGGGGGTGGGTCTGTTAATGCACTTGAAGAAGAGGCTGGGGCTCTAGATCTAGTTATAGTAACCATGGGAGGGATCAATAATCCCACAAAATGAGTGGATATGGATCTTGTGATGAGTCTGTAGCTCATGTAATTATTTTAAATCAAGCTCTAGATGGTGGGTCCTATCAGGCGTGCTGAAAAAAGGAACTATTGATCTTGAATTTTATAACCTAGGAAGGTAATAAACCTTAGGGAAAGTTTGAATGATGTGGGACCAAAATGATAACATTTAAAATAATCTCTGGGATTGAGGAACTAGCTCTCCATGAACAAAGGGAAGATGGAAAGAGAAGAATATTGAAAATGAAACTAAGTTAAGGCGATGTGCCAAATCATTTCACTATTAATTTGAGACCTTTCCTAAATGAAAATACATAACCATTTAGATTAGAATGAAAATATTATTCAATGGATTAGCATAGTATACCACAATCCCGTTATAGTTGAAATGAGAACGTAATAACCAAATCCTAGATATAAGTTAAAACATTCATATCATCTCATGGGTGCATCTATAACAGTCAAGAAATAGTAAATGCATTCAAAGACATTTTATTCATCTATTTGTCCTTGACAACCTCACAAACATGAAACATTTTTTTTCTCATTTGATTACTTTCAACTGGAAGAGTATTTAACATGGTCCATCACTAAAAGCAATCTCATACATATAATGTTAGAGACTTATAAGATAATCACTGCTTCAAATGACATAGATTTCAAGTATATTTAGTATTAATCAAAACCTAAAAGGCTCAGTTGAGCACAATCAACTTCAAACTAACATAGAAGTAATTATAAATAAAGTTTGCAAGTGTGATATCTCAGAATAACATCAAGAACAAATATCCTTGCTAGTAAAATTATCAACCTCCTAGTGAGAACTAAAAATCTATTCCTTTTGATAAGAAACCAACTCCCCTCTTAAAGAGCTAACTGCAACTAGAAAATACTCCCTGAATCATAATTGCATTGCTAAAAAGACAACCACCTGAAAAAAAAAATCATTACTACGACCACTGAGGAAACCGCCGTTGGCATGCTGATGAATGACAAACGCGATCCACTTCACATGCGTATGAAAGGAATAAAAGACGGGTACACATCATCATTGACCGCTCCACGAGATATAACAATCTCATTCAATAGCCGCCTAGGAAATGTGTCAACAAGGAAAGGTTTCTAGCAAGAGAAATCCACCTCATTTCCTCCATAATTCTTCAGACATGACACGTGTCCGTGGAGAAGAAAAGCCCATGCAAGGGATGAAAAGGATCTCGTGCCAATGAGATGTCCTACCTAAAAGGAAGTCCATGGATGAATACTTTATGAATTCAAGTTGTCTATATAGAAATCTATTGTATGTATGTATGTATGTAGTCTTATATTTATAGAAATATATACATACAAACGTGCAACATATAAACTATCACATATCAATATATGTGCAAAAGAATGTGTGTGTGCATTTGCATTCTTCAATATATGAATAACAAGTATGAGTACATGAACGAACACACATGAACTTAGAGATTACAAAAGAAAGAATATGTGTTAACATGAACAACTATAAATATGAGTATCCTCAAATATATCTAGATATAATAATAAGTATGCACACGTATAGATATATATGTATATGCGTATATACATATTTCTGTAATTTTAATTTGTAATTAATTATTTTTCATTTCTTATAGATTTCATTTTGTTATTGTTTTTATGGATCATGGAGTGAAATTAGAAATCCTGATACAAATATAATATATTAAGAAAATAATAGTTATAAAATAAAATTAATAAAATGTACTCGATGTCCTTAATAATTAAACGAACAATGTTATAAATCTATAAGAAAGGTATTAGGATCGCCATTTTAGTTCGACAATCACATTTTCAGTTAATAATGAGAGAGAACTAAGCTTAAGATAGTGAACCTATTGAAAGGGATTGAAAAAGTAAGAAACAAACAGCAGATTATAAAACTAATAGACAAATCGCAAACACGAGATTTATCTTGGTTCACCACAAATTGTGGCTACGTTCAGACTGCAAAGTATTGTATTAATTCTCAAAAGGTTGATTACAAATGAGCAGGAGCAGCAAATATATAGACTCCATATTATTACATATGAAGAGTCTTTAGAATGAAGAGTCATAATAAAATAGATAAGAAAACCATTATGACTGTTGGCCTTCATTCCTCAACACCTATCATAATAAGTACTTGTGAGAATGAGTAAACAAAAGTTTAGATGTCAAGATGTTTCAAAAGAGAAAAAAAGAGAAATTTCTAGATTGGCTTAAAATTGTTAACTCATAACAAGTTTAGTGAAAATTTGAGTCACCCAATATTAAGTTCACTTGTAACGAAAGTGACTACCTAAAATAGTAGAGCATCTTTATTGATTATATATAAAAGCAATTAGCTGTATGAAATCAGAGTATTCAACCATAAGAATGGTTGATTTAGCCTGTATTTGTTTAAGAGGATTCACCCTAGGAAAAAACAAATTTTGAAGACTTGAAGAGCCCAACATATAACTATGTCATTTAGTGATTGTTTATGACCCCTTTATGGCTTGTATTTTCAATTTTCATATTTTATATATGAATAAATTATATAATCTATTCTTATCTGATAGAGTTAAGATTCTCATAGATATACATTAAATGTGTCCATTTCTGTTATAGTGAAATGAGTGGATATGAATTCCATTGTAATTCATAATATAATTGGATTTAACTCATAAAGACGTAAGAGATGCTTCCACAAGTATTTATCCAGTGTGTGGCCACCCTAGTTTCACCTCAGTCGTTTTTCAATTCATTTCTGGACTATTGTGATGTGAAGTTGTGTCATATGTCCATTTTACACGTAAAGTTATGCCACGCGTTCGATGATTGTACGATGGAGCACTATCGTGTGAGAAAATCAGGTTAGGAGAGGTTTCAAATTCGAAAACATCCCAGATCCGTTCTCCCTTGCATTTACACTTTAAGCTGTCTTATAAAGGGCGGATCTAGAATCAAAGTTAAAACTTGTTGATGTAGGATTGGTTCTAAAGTCATTTCAAAGTCCAATTTCCCTTACTGTCCTTTCGAACTGATATGGACTAGAAATGATTCTGAAATCCTTTTTTATCTCATTTCAATTGGATGTAAAGTTTAGATAAACAATATTGACTAAGATGAAGATAATTCAGTTGTTTCAAGTGTTGAGTTGTGAGCGGTTGGTCGCATATGGACCACAAGCAAACCCATCTCAAGTGTCTCTTTTAAAGCGTCCCACCACTATTGATACTGTTCCCATATGTTGTTTGTTCAAACTCTTATCTCAAATCTTGAAGTAGACTTGATACTATGAAATTTCACATCCAAAACCTTTTGGTCCAATTTTCCCCAAGCTTTTCTTCAGAGCAAAAGTGGAGCCCAAGTTTCATGTTTTTTATTGGGTCTGGTTTTCAGAATCTTTTTGCTTGGATTTTTCTAATGTGTGGCTAAACGTTGGTTTAGTCTTAATATAGATGATAGCATTGTAAATTCTTTATCACATCTTTCTATAAGCCTGTGAGATTGTGCTAGTTGTTATCTAGATATTTGCATTATGAAAGTGAAATCTTGTGGGGCAAATACAACGGTGAAGAAAGCCTTTTCACATCTAAATCTACTTTGGACCCATTTGGAATAAATTTCCCTCATAATTGCTCTAAACCTATTCCACATTTGAAGTGTGACTTATTGGGGCTTAATGCTTTTTAGTTCCAAATGCGTAAGTTTCATGACATAAGTTAGTTTCTAGATTCTTTATGCAGGCATGGTTTAGTTTGAGTAGTCAAGGGTGACGAGATCATGACATGTTTCTTTGGGCCTTGGGTTTGCCAACCTCAATTCATATGGATTCAAAAATGGGTTTAAGAAAGGTTTATATATATATATGGATTCAAAAATAGGTTTAAGAAAGGTTCAGATATATATATATATGGATTCAAAAATGGGTTTAAGAAAGGTATATATATATATATATATATATATATATATATATATATATATATATATATATATATATATATATATATATATATATATCTATATATATATATATATATATATATATATAGTGTTTAGAAGTTATCTTAGTTTTAAATATTATGTAATTTAGTTAAATTTTATGTTGAATTTAAAAGAGTCGTGGTAAATCGTTAATATTCTATAAATTTTGTAACTTGAAATTGATTAATTATGGTCAGTTAAATCTAGATTTAAGTTATATTGAAGTCTAAAATCATTCTGAAGATGGAAAAAAAGTAGAAGACATAGATTATAAATAACATAAATGAAATTAACAATTTTACCTTGTCTTTTAGTTTTTTATCCCATGCATTGAGTTAAAGTAGAGGCACCCTTCTCAACTTAATTTTGTCTTTTGATGTTGTGTAATTGGGTGGAATGTGGTTTCTTAGACCAACAACATGACATTAGGATGAGGATGATGAGTATCGATAGGAGAAAATCGATAACATAATGATATCATAAGAGTGGATGATCAAAATGAGAACAAAAGCCACAATGTATAGATTTTTTATGCTAATAATCAATGACTAATATTTAATGGCAAATAGAAAGCAAGGGTTGAATGAGAGAGATGGAGTGGATTGGAGACCTAGCCTTATGACAAGTGTCACAAGGTGGAGGCATGCAAATGACATGTGGCATAGGTGTAAGATCTAGGTGTGCTCAAATAGGGAACCCTGTGTATGAGCACACATAGGGAAGCTCATGAAAGAGACATGTACATAATATGTGTAAGAGGGTGGTTAGTTATTAGATAAATTTGATGTAGGAGCATCCAATGGTGTAAGGGAAAGCTTGCATCACCCAGAAACATTATATTTTCCTTTTGTTGTATAGTTTTCTTTAGTTGATTTGGAGTTTCTAATGACACTTATGAGGTGTAGGACAACCACAATCTTGGAAGAACAAAAAATATTCATCTACCAGTTTTAATAAGTCACCCTATTCAAGTTCACGTGGATATGAAAACTGACCCCAAGGAGTGAAATTGAAAATAAAAATAGTTGGTGAAAGAATAATCTCAATATCTTGCATTGTTGGGAAGTTATTGAAGTTTTCATCTCAATAAATTTCTCCAATGAATTTGCAAAGTCAAAATTGAGGACCTTAGAAGCCCAATAAAGGTTTGAAACTTGAAAAAAAAATCTTTCAAATGTGGATCATTTTTTAAGTTTTCCATTGATAGTTTATAATATAAAACCACATTCCCTAGTCAAAATTGATGGTTCTCAAAATTTGTGTCACCAAAAATCAAGTTCTAGTGAAAAATTGACTTGGGAAGGAAAACAACCATTGGACCTTTGGGTGCCAAAAGAAGATAATTTACACTTCCTAGAACATTCTAAGGTGGTTATTGTTGCTAGATAAAGAGGTAAACCAAGGTTTACAAGGACAAATTCATCACTATAGATTGTGGCTTTATATTGTAGATTTTCATTGTAATTATTTGATCTCATGTGGTTGTAACATGTAATTTGTTTTGAATGTTTGGGTTCTCATTTTATTGTGATAATAGAAATCAAATGTTCCTTCTTGTATTTTATGGATATTTTTTCATTTTTATTGTGTGTTCAAGTTTGTAAGGGGCACATCCACTACCTCTTCTAAATGTGGGATAATATTACATTTATAGTTAGTTTTAGTTGGATTAATTAATAAATAGCTTTAGTAGTTTGGGTAGTTGTAGGAAGTTATAATCTGATAGGTTATTTTTTTTTAGAAAGCAAAGTCCACCAACACAACTAAGAGGGGGGGTGAATCAGTTGTGAGCTTAATTAACAAAAATTCAACTCTATCAAATCTTAAGCTTGTAATCAATAACAGCAATAACCATAAGATAATAAACATACACAATAACACCAGTTATGTTAACTAGGGAAATCCTTGATCAGAGGGAAAGCCCTGGTGGGAATGACTCCCACAAGATGATATACTAATATAAAAGTTCCTTTTGAAAGGATAGACCTTGTTAGAAGTATGTTACAGTGCAATCAATACATATGAGTCTCTATTAGGAGACTTTGGATCCCTACTAAAAGATCCCAACCCTATGAGGAGTTGATTTAGAAACACAATGAAGACAACTAGACCCACTATCCAAATTACTTCAAGATTTTCTTCACTAAACAATCTTCAAGATAACACATCCAAGGGTGAACTGACTAAAACAACAACTCTCTTTGCATGTATGGCTCCTTTGAAGTCCTCAACAAACCAACAACGTCATCTTCTTCTCTGATCATAAAGGTTTTGCATTCAAATCTTGCACAACATATCATGACCACATGATATCCTTATGATACCCACTTGTGTCAAATAACCTTCCTTTCCTTTATACCAAGTTCTAATGATTATTGAGTTAGCCAAAAGGATTTCTCAATTTAAAATTAATAATATAGGACATCAATAAGAATTTGCAATACACGTTTCAATACATTTTAAACACTTTCATATAAATATTAATCTGTAATTGGCTCTCAAAGAAGTAACATGCTTCACATCGTTCACAAGTCTTCATGGAATGCAAAGTAGATTTTTCTATATTTATTCAAGCATCATGAACATGTCTTCAACAACATAGCAACCTCACTAAACTGCCTTCAACCTCATTGAAACAATAAATCTCAAATTACTATCACCAGTTCCTAGAAACTCTCACTATGAACAGCCTTTAGTAAACTTCGCATAACTCAAATATATCTTCATAACATTTTATGTTCTTACAACGACATCATCATAACACATTCCTGAATTCTAATAAATATTTACACAACTCAATTCATCAGCATAAAACCTCGCTAATAAAATTTGTGTCAGTAACTTTGTTAACTCTGTCTAGAAAGCATATATGTTGACATCAATGACAAACCCAGTCATGAATGTAACATATAAGAACTCAATCATCTCTAATCAACATCCAAACTTCCTTGCTAACAACATTCATTAACATTCATGCTAACAAGTTTTATGGAGAAATAATGGCCTTATAATAGGTAATTTGCAACAATGTAATATCTTGATCCAAAAGAAATCAACACAATATTTTGATATTTTATAATTTTTAGCAATAATGGTTTGATCTTGTTTTTGGAATCCATAATTTTATCATGGTATCAGAGAAATTAAGAAACTCTAGGCCTATGTGTCAAAATATGCAATGATTATAATATTGAAATATTATACCTCTGCATTAGAAGGTTAGGTGATACAATTGATGGATTGTGTCATTCATTCCTTGCATAGCGAATTCCAAATCTAATTATGAAGCAATTTTTTATCATCAAATCGAGAATTGTTGAAAGATCCTACATACAATTAAAGATAAGGCTACCATCACTATGTTGGTCATTTGAAAAATTTATTTCCAACACTATCTTCAAGGGATTAAGGAAAGGGTGCAAGAAAATGCATATGAAAAAGCTAACTTGATGTTGAGTATTATAAAGTCTTTCCTAGGAGAGAAAATTTGTCAAGCATATAAAATTTGTTAGGTGTGAGTATAATTTAAAGAGCCAATGAAAGTAGATGTAGCTACTAAGGAGGACACCATACAAAATATGTTTCTATTATGCCAAAATAAGTGAGTAAATTTCTCATTCTCATATGTTTAAATAATTTTGTAGTGTTTGTTGAAATATTTCATTACTCAAAAGAAATAGTGCCAAGTCGATGGCAATTAAAGTAGGGAAAGTAAAATATTCTTCATTCCAATTATAAAGGATTTTTAAAATTCATGTAGCCAAGGAGAGTAAGTTTACTAGGGAATTACAAATAAGTAATTTATTTTTCAAGGGCATAGATAAAATATTGTTGAACAAATATAGGGATGAGATCTTTAATCTCGAGAATTTTCTTAGAATAAGAGAATTCCTCTTACATCAGACACATATTTGTCTCTTAATGTCCTTATTTTTAGAGAAGAAATTAAAAGAGGTAATGGATCTATTCATGGAGGTCAAAATTAGGTCAAAACGTAGACACAATGAATTTATATATGACATAATTAAAAGGATCTAGACCAAAAGAATATATATGAGGACACTCTTTATTTTTGCAAAGTATAATTAGGCATGGTTTAGTGCCTCTCAAGTTTACTATTGTTGACATCATTATGGTATTTTTCATATACAACTATTATTCAATAGTTATCAAACTTGTTCATGGGGATTTGGGAAGGATTAAGGAGGTTTTTATTGCCAAATATATATTGTCCCTTATGCAACATAGAGGAGTGGATCCAAATTATGTAATTTATTCCAGTTTGGTAGCTATCTATGCTATCAAGGGATTGATTAATGTTACATATGTTTTTATAGAAATGACATCAAAAGGATTTGATAAATTTATCATTTTTGTCGTAAAATATTTGAACCTAATAATTTATTGAAGGTGGAGTTCAAGGGGATTAAATTTTCACCAAAGGAGGCAATGGAGGCAAGAGGTCTTTTATCATCCTAAAGTAGCTTTTGGCTCTAAGATAATTTATTTCATTAGAATCGCCTTATTTGTGTCCTTGAAGAAAACAAGAGGCTTGGCATTATGATTCCCTTCAAGGAGTAAGGGGGGACATATTTCTTGTGGGCACACTTGGTGCATTCATGTTTGGTTGGTGATCTATACAGTAGAGGAGTTATTGTTTTCACAACACTTGAGGGGGTATTAGACACACTTAGAGGAAATGTGGACTTTTTGATGAAAGGTATCTCATGTGCAACACTAGAAAAGGCATTATAAATGTTTAGAGGAGATGAGTACTTTTTGATGAAAGGTGTATTATTGTACACAGAGGTTGGGAACACTTTATGTTCTCTCATGTTGTGTAGATGGTTGCAAGTTCTAACCTCATTAGGAGATCAAATGATGTAGTTAGTTTGGTGTTTTCTAGGTGAGCAAGGAGGATTGGTGAAATCCCTTCATCAAAGTCTCCAAAAGGGTTATTGTGGTCAACTCTTGCAATATTTTGTCATTTGTTCAAATTAATATAATAAGGGGGCAATGTTGGAGAATATTACATTTATAGGTATTTTTAGTTAGATTAATCAATAAATATTGTTAGTAGTTTGGGAAGTTGTGAGAAGTTATATTATCATTCGTTAGTTTTATGGATAAATAATAGCTAATGTGGATAAATGTAGTATCAATCCAAAAGGAATAAAATAATATTTCTATGTTTTATAATTCTTAGAAATACTGGTTTGATCTTTTCTTTAGACTCTATAATTTTATCAATAAATAGGTTCATCCTAAAGAGGGACCTAAATGTTCATTTTTAAAGAAAGATGGGAATAGTGAACAAGATTTTTATAAGAATAAAATTCATGAGTTGAGGAAATTACTCAAGGGGAATCACATCTCCATTCCTTCTTCATCTAGTTCACCTTCTCTTTTTTCCAAACATGAGAACTCTTCCCCTTTTAAAGGAAATATTCATGCATTGATTACCATACATGCACCTAGGAACATTGGTTGGATCCTTGATTCAAAATAATATGAGTTCATTGCAAATTCACGTCACTAGATGGTTCCCAAATCTCTTTGAGATCCACCATGTCCTTGGCACTTGACTACAAAAAATTAGTCTGGTGATGTTTTTACAATTGGTAATTTTTATTTTTTATTGGATTAGTGACTAATTTTATTTTTTTCATAAAATTACCCATGATCTACTATCATATTATCAACTTACACATGAGGGAAACACAATTGAGTTTACATCAGAGGTATTTTACATTCTTTGTGAGAATGGTGATCTATTTGTGGAGGGTAATATTGATCATCTACATGGGGTATATATCTTTTACTACATTGATAATGATTTTGATGATGATGATCCTTATGTTCCTTTATCTCCTTCATCTAGTGTTGAGAGTAATTCAGTTCATCTTGATGGGTTTATGGATCTAATCATGATTTCTCTGATCCCTTCTCCATCAAATTTCATAGTTGACATGGCTTAAACGAATTTTACATTTTAGGATACATTCAATTTTTTAGGTTTTTGGTTTGATGTTGTCTTCATTTTAGGTTCTTCAACCATGAATTCTCATTCTTCTACTACAAATTTACTGGACATTCTTAAGGGGTCATTGTCCTCTTTGTACACTTTTTGGAGGATTTTCTTGAGCCTCCTTCATCCATTGTTTTTTCCTTTATTGGTGTTCTTCTTATTCTTGATCAAACATCACTGGAGACACTAATGATTCTTTAGATCTTTCATTGGAGAGACTTCTTATACCTTCTTCCTTCTTCATAGAGATGGAGTTTCTACATTCATGATTGGATTTATTTCTTCTTAAGGGAAAACAAGTTTTTTATCATTAGATTCTATTTTTCTTTAGACTTTCTTTAATGGTTTTGAGAATACTTCATTATGGGGGAAAAAATTATCTCTATCTATTCCCTTAGTTGGAGGTTTTATTTTATTTTATTCCTATGTTGGATGTAGTTTTTAGGGGGTATTGATGTTGAGACCTCAACAAAACACATGATCTATCACTTGTACATGATTTACATTATCTCATTTTTGGAGAGGAGTTTTTGTTTAGCCCAAAGAAGGTAAGAACAACTAAGAGGGGGGGTTGAATCCATTGTAATAATTGAAGCATAAAATATCTTAAACATAAACAGATCTAAATGATAAATAGTAAATACAAGATCCACAACACAACACAAGAACACCAGATTTTTTCTTGAAAACCCTCTAGGGAAAAACCCGCTAGGAGTCTAACCCACTAGATGATGTACTTTGTTAAAAGTATGGCCCAGTGAAGAACATGAAAATAGAGAAAAAAAAGGTCCACATACACCCAAAGGCTTACAGCTAAATTGTAGGCACACTTCCAAGAGTACACTTCTCACAATATAATCTCATATCTAGCCCTTAGTCTAGTTCACCAATCTTCTTTACAACTACATCAAAATGGACAAGCATTCCATCACAACCAAACTAAAAAATAGCATCTCCTATTCCTATATTGTTCTAATGAAGTATATTTCACACATATCCTCACATAAATGCATATATCCTCTCACTCAATTACTATCCACACTCTCAATTAAAAAATGATCTCTTATATATACTGATTACAAAGAATAATCCTCTACTAAGTCAGCAAAGACCTATTTACAATAAAAAATATTTAAAATATGCTTAATCACCAATGCAATCTAAATCAAGTCAGATAATACTTAGATAGGACCCAAATATTCAACCTTAAACATGCTACACCATCACCAATGCAGTACCAATAATCACAACATGTTACTCCATCAAGTCAAATAGGACTAAAATGAAGAAATGCCCACACGCTACCAAAATAGAAATTTAGATCTCCCCAATCAATCCACACCAACAACATGACATCATACGATCCAAGAACATGAACAAGAAACATGAATAGCATCCAGAACCTTCACATCCACTACAACTTGAAATCCAAACCCATCTTCATCACCGATCATCAAGGACACTATCTCACCAAACTCTGTCATACCTGTTAGAGTAATCATACTTTATGCTTATTAATTAAATCACTTTGGTTTAATTAATTAAGTCATTTATTACTCTATTTACTTAAGCTATCTTTTAGGTGCATTATAATTAATATATTTATTAATTATAATGTGCAACCTAGCTTTATTTTTTGCTTTATAGCTTTAGGGTTTTATTGTTCACCTATATGGTTGAACCCTTTGTACATTATTTTTAGAGAATTCACTTATTGGATCATAATAGAAATTTTCTCTTTGCATGTCCATAAGATGTCTCTGGCTTTTTGGCCTCCATGATTTTTCTTGCTTCTGTGCTTTGCTTCTTCCATGTGACAGGGTTATGCATGCAGGTGTTCTTGGGAGATTAGTATTTCACCTAATCTAACATGGTATCAGAGCCATCTTGCTGCTCGATGTTCGTGCTTTGTTGAAGTGTTTCAGAAGCAGGAGGTTTTCAAGGGTTTCAGAAGTTTTTTTTGTGGATCTGGGGGGGAGCCAAAATTTGGCTCACCTTGGGCAAAAACGGACACCACCATTGTGTCCGGAAGGCCCAAGAACCCCTAAATCCATATAAAACTTGTCCATTTTGGACACAGTGGCATCAGAGGCAAAAATTTTTTGCATACCAGGGCCGTACGGCCCTGGCACGCACTCCGAGACGGCGATTTTTGAAAAAAATTATTAAAATTTTTTTACGGGGTGACCTCCCGAGTGCCACCCAGCGGCCACCCGAGCGCCACCCCGCGACCTCCGCCGAGCCGCTTGCAGCTGCAAGCCACCGGGCTCCCTCCGCTCCGCCAGTCTGCGGCCTCCGCCGCTCCCGGCCCCGCCGCCCGCGCCCGCGCCCTCCGCTCCGCCGGCCCGCCCACCGCTGGCACCAGCACTAGTCCCTGGTCCCCCACATGACCCGAGGTTTCCTGATTCAGCCCCCAGGCCCTCTGCTGATGTCAGCATGATGTCAGCGAACATGCTTTTTAATTTTTTTTTTTTAAAAATTTGCATGTTTTTTAAGGCTCTATTTTTAAGGGTCATTGGGCCTTTTTTGCCATATCTTCTTCATCTGGAGGCGTATTTGGGAGTTTTTTATATCATCGGAAAGCTCTTTCTGAGACGAACGCAATTATGGAGGTTTCGTTCTGAGTTTTTTGCCTCGTTTTTTGTACCATGCTTTCGAAGGCAGGACTGCTTTTTTGCCTTCCTGGAGCACTTGATGCTTTTTTTGGCATAACTTGCTCATACGGAGGAGTTAGTGGGCGAACGAGATATCATCGGAAAGATGATTCCGAGATGGTCGTTTTATACGCAAATATTTTTTCTATATTCTTCTTCCATTTTTCGCACCAGGCTGTTGAATTCAGAGGTTTTCTTTTTCAGGTGCCTGCCAGAGCACCTGTCACTGTTTTTGCCGTAACTTGAGCATACGATGGCGTTTTTTGCCAAACGAGATATCGACGGAAAGCTGGTTCCGAGACCTTTCTTTTTTTTTCAGTTTGGTTTTTTTATTTTTCCGTTTGCAGGGGTTTTCTGCCAGTCAAAGTCACGGGTACTTTTTGCATTCCGGACACTATATCTCTCACATCCGGGCTCAGTTTTCAGCAAACTTGGTATTTTCGGAAAGCTGGTTCAGTGTGCTATTCAGTGGAAGAGGTTATTTTTCCAGATTCTACTCTAGGTTTTCACTCCTCTGAGTTATGCAGTTTATGCCCTCTGGTGGAGTGCTTGGTTCTACAGGTCCGGGGATCTCTTCTTCTGAGTTCATAGCTCACTCTTCTTTCTGTCTTTTGAGCATTGTATGCTTCTCTTCTGTTGCATTCTTTTTTCTGTAAACGCACTGAGATAAAGTGCCTACTTTTGCATTTTGGGATCTTGAACACTATGTGTTTATTTGTATACGCACTCAGTTATAAAGTGCCATGGGGGGATTCTGATGCATTTGCCACTATAGGCGCATCCACTCTTGTCAAGTGAGCGTACCTTCCATGACATTAGCCCATGTAGACTGTGTCTATGACACCGCCCTTTATCCTGTGCTTGTACCTTCTTTTGCACATAGGTGTTCTTGTTTCTTCTTCTTGCAGATGTTTCTGGCATTGCATTTCAGTGTTCCTGTCACCCTGTTCAGCATTATGGGGGGGTTCACCTATTGGCTCTATTGCTTCCTTGGTTCGGTTGAGTGATCTACGTATTCAGTTTTTGTTCCTATGTACTAGGCGGATGCAGTGGCTAGGCACCTATGCATTTCGGTGAGATGGATCATCTACTATATAGACACTCATTCATTCCTATTTTGGAGATCACCTCTTTGATTGATCAGCTCTTCAGACTTTGTCTTCTCTACCTGGTCATGCACTTCAGTGGGGGTTCCAGCAGTTTCTTCTGATAGTGTTTGCAGCTTCATGCTTCAGAGATGCTTCATGCTCTTTCTTGTTCCTTTCTTTGGGACATTCCCTAGATTGGAGGCTTTGTTTCCTTCATCTAGTTTATTTTCTTGTACTGGGTACCTGATCAGGCCTTGTTGCCGGGACCCATTTTCTGCTTTCATAGCTGTGCTAGGTTAGCTTCCCTCTTGAGCTACGCTTAAGGAGGGGTGTTAGAGTAATCATACTTTATGCTTATTAATTAAATCACTTTGGTTTAATTAATTAAGTCATTTATTACTCTATTTACTTAAGCTATCTTTTAGGTGCATTATAATTAATATATTTATTAATTATAATGTGCAACCTAGCTTTATTTTTTGCTTTATAGCTTTAGGGTTTTATTGTTCACCTATATGGTTGAACCCTTTGTACATTCTTTTTAGAGAATTCACTTATTGGATCATAATAGAAATTTTCTCTTTGCATGTCCATAAGATGTCTCTGGCTTTTTGGCCTCCATGATTTTTCTTGCTTCTGTGCTTTGCTTCTTCCATGTGACAGGGTTATGCATGCAGGTGTTCTTGGGAGATTAGTATTTCACCTAATCTAACAATACCAAAAGATGACTTTTTGTACTTTGAACCATAAACAACGGCAACTACAAACACAATGATAATACCAGCTTCACAACCTCTAAATCATCAAATATAGCTCATACAAAACCAAATACTCAACTTTTGCACATAAAAAAACTATAACACTAGCAACCAATAACTCAACCATAACTCACTCAAACAATCATGTGAACCTTTGAAATTTGACAAGAATCAACTATAGAAATCTTTGAAACTCCAATAAGAATCACAACAATAGATTTTAAATGTAGCAACCAAACCATACATTTTACCAATACCAAACACTTATCAACACACTATCTGCAACAAATAATATTATGTTGACATCACTGACAAAACATTAATGCTAGAACACCTAAAAAATATTTGACTTTCTCAACAAAACCTCTAACAATATCCCCCTTTGGCATTGATGGAGACATATGAAGTGAAAATTTTATCAATGCACAAAGTCATGATATATCCACCTGATCACTCTGAATATCCATCTCAACAATATATCTCCCCCTTAGCAATATCTCTCTCCTAGAACATTTCTTCCTCGACATTCTTTTCACAATTATCTATCCCCCTTTGACATCAATGGAAAAGGGGACAAGGAAATCAAAGCATTGAACCAACCTCAAAAGGATGAATAATATGTTGCAGCACCAAACCACATATGACATGCTCCTCCTAAGGATAAGTCCCAAACACACCAATCCAGGGAAATAATATATTTTTATAATACACTGGATTGATGTCATTCCAAGCATCTTAATTCTGACCAGGAGGGGCTACAACCCCAAGTTTACCTCGGAGATACTCAAATGTATCATTTGGTAAAGGCTTCATGAAAATATCTACAATCTACTATTTAGTAGGCTCAAAATACAATCTAACTTCCTTTTCATTCAGTTTGTCCCTCAAGAAATGATAATTGAAATATACCTTTTGTTTGAATGTTGTACCAAATTCTTTGAAATATTAATAGCACTTGAATTGTCACAATATATAACTATCGATTCACCAATGCATAACTTTAGATCTTTCAACATTTCTTCATCGAAATGACCTGTGTACAATTATTAGCAATAGAAACATATTCAGCTTCAGTAGTAGATTGTGAAACACAATCCTACTTCTTACTATTCCAAGCAACTAATCTCTTACCCAAGAAGAATGCACCACCACTAGTACTCTTTATGTCATCCACCGATCATAGATTTGTATCTAGTCTAATTATTATAAGGGGATTTGTCATCTTTTGTCAACTTACAACTAGTCATGATTGGAGTACCAACTAGTTTGGAGTCTTCCATTCCAAACTTCGTAACAACTCTCTAACATATTTGAACTATGTAACAAAAATTCCTCTATCCAAGTGTGTGATTTGTAATCCAAGAAAGAATTCATCTCACCTATCATAGACATCTCAAATTATTTTTGCATATCATCAATAAAACTCTTACTAAAATCATCATCACCTCCAAATATAATGTCATCAACAAATACTTCAACAATCAAAATATTGTCATCAATAACTTTCAAGTACAAATTACTATATGTAGTTCCTTTAGAAAAACCAATTCTCAATAAATACATGTCCATTCTATCAGACCAGGCTCTAGGAGCTTTCTTCAGTCAATAAAAATCTTTTTGTAACTTGCAAACCATGTCTTATTCATCGTTTAGATTAAATCCATCAGGTTGTTCAATGTAAAATTCTTCCTCTAACTCACCATTAAGAAATGTCAATGTAACATCCATCTGATAAACCTTAAAATTTATGAAAGCAAAATAATCAAGTAGTAATCAAACTTCCTCAATTCTTGCAACAGGAGAAAACATTTTATTGAAAAAAATACCTTCCATTAGTAAATAACCTTTACATACAAGTCTTTCTTTATCCTAAACCGCTTTACCTTGTTCATCCAATTTGTTCGTGAATACCCACTTAGTTCTAATCACATTCTTATCCAAAGTTCTAGGAACAAGAATCCAAATATTGTTCTTATGAATCTAATCAAACTCTTCTTTCATAAATTTTACCCTACTTTCATCATTACATGTTTCATTAACATTACTAGGCTCAATCTTAGATAATAAACATGTTTCATTCCTAGCAATCTTTCTTCTCATCTAAACACTTATGTTTTTATCACCAATAATGTCATTTTTAGAATGATTATCTTTACATACCAGTGAGTTCTCGGATTAGACCTTATAGAAGAATATTCTATATCAATATCTATAGATATTCAAAAATGGTTTGCACCTATGTGCCCCCTTTTTTTAACATATCTTCAATGTCTAATTTTCATCCCTAATTTACTAATATTTCTATTCAATTTTTCCTCATTTTTTACCTAATCAATCACTTTCAAAATCTATTCAAGTTATTATCAAAATTATCAGAGTCATCAAAATAGATCAGTTGCCTCATCAAAATCATCAATTTGGTCAAATCAATTAATTTTACTTCTTTAGGGGTAAATAACCCATAATTTATCTCTAAGTCTTAGCTTTGATAAATAAATTACATTTATTTATCTCCTTTCCCCATAGTTTCATAATTAATTAATTTGGCATTAATTAATTAGCTAATTTTTTATTTGTGGAATTTTCATAATTCCTAAATCCTTATTTCCATTTTGTGGGAATAAATAAATTTTAAAATTCAATAATTCCCTCCTTTTGCATTATCCCTTAATTTGTGTTTCACCCACTTTTCTAGCCTCCACTTCCTCATTTTTGGCCTCCACCTTCCCTTCTCCTTTTTTCATAAATTTCCATAGTTTATGACAATTTTTCCTTTTTCCCTTTTGTCATAATTGTCATAGTTTACGATAATTTTCCTTTTTTTGTCATAGTTTATGGAAAATTTCCCTTTTTCAACTCACTAATTTCTAATTGTGCATTCAATTTGACATAAATTGTCATTTTAATGACAAATTTCCTCTTTCAAATTTGCCAATTTCCATAATCTATGACAATTTCCATTTTGCACATCAATTTGCTAATTTTGAGATTTGGTCTTCAAATTCTATAAATTGAGATCATTTCTCTCATTTTTGGGTTAACCACATTCCTAGTATTCTCATTATCATCATTTTTCTTTCAATTATAGTGCATATTTTGTCAAGATCATAGAGCTACATCAATTAACTTCAATGGAGAAGAAAGGAGAACATGGAAGCTACATTTGAAGGGAGTTTTTATGTTATTTTTGCATATATTTGTGAACTCTTGTTTCAAATGGATTTGATGGTAGATTAGATTGGTTTGAATATATTGTTTATGAGATTTGTGGTTCTCTCATTTATCCTTTCTAATGCTATTTTCTAATCTTACATTTGGTGAACCCAACATGAACATGCAAAATCTGATTTGGTTTGGTATTTTTTGATGTGTTTTGCAGGTAGAGGAACAAGATTTGTGCATTTGGATTCTAACTTGTGATACATGCGGGATTTTTTATTTCAAACATGCAACAAATAGATTTTTATTGGGCATTTAAAATGAACAACAAATTACATCTAGCCTAATTAGGAGGAAATGAACAACAAATTGCACATAGCCAAATTAGGAGGATAAATGAACAACAAATTGCATCTAGCCTAATTAGGAGGAAATGAACAACAAATTGCACATAGCCTAATTAGTGGGTAAATGAACTATAATTTTCACAGTCTAATTAGTTGGATCAAAGAACCCAATAATTTTCACATAATTTTAATTAGGAAGGGAAAGAACAACATTTTTTCTTATTTTGATCAATTTCCTTTCTTAATGGGTTAATGAACAAAAATTATCATGCAATTTTAATTAGAAATGAAAATAAATATAAACTATTTTTTATCACATTTCCTTTCTAATTGGAAAATGAACCATTTTATTTCAAGTGTTTGACGTGATTTCTTATTTGTAATTCCCTAAGAATTGTATGGACGTATCCTCTCTCCTCACCTTCATGGATCTTGGGTAAAGAGAAATTCATGCAATTCTTTTAGAGAGGCATGCCTTGGACCAAGGCATTCACTTTGAACATGCCAAGGGATGACCTCAAGCGGTAACAAGCCAAAGACAGGTCTCCATCCAAACTATTATATAAATGTGTGATTGTGACTAATAATCCAATTGATAGTGTGGTTGGGTGATAGTTCTCCTCCAATACTCTTGTAGTGTATAAAACATTGGTTCTCAAGGCTGGGAGACCTCCTGCGGGAGTTTATCACACCACCCATTGAACTGGATGTCCCAAACTAAAAACCTTATTCTAGTTTTCCAAAAACCTTCTATTCACTGATGCAAGGGGTCACCCATGCCCGTGACGACATCCCACACTTTTCGTGAGTCTTGGTAGAGACAACAATTCCTTGGGAAGTGATGACCCTTGGAATTCGAAGCTTGGTGTGCCTGAGAAGTGAGTACACTATAACGGGGAGCTCATGCCTCCAAGATTCTAAGTTGTCTGCCCTAAGTAGGTGTGGTTGAACTTAGTTCAAGTAGGAATTCAATGGATATTATCCTGCAAGCCTAGGTTGTGGCATGGTTGTTTCAATTTTACAACAACCATTCTACTTGATGTTTCTTGTGTGAGTGCTCAAACATTGCAATAAATTTCAAAAACACTTTCAAAACACTCATAAAACCTTCAAAACACTTTCAAGAATATTTCAAAACCTTGTCATAGACTTTTCCAAACATGAAATTTTAAAATATTTTCCTTGGAGCCTTTTTGCAATCCTAGGGTAATATTTTTGCATGATGATTCCTCATTTTGCATCCTCATATCATAGTCATTTTGCAACCTTTGAATACATTGTATTAGCTCCCCTCATTTTGAATTTCCAATTTCAAGTCCTTGCATTATGTTGTCCTCATTATAGTCCCTTTGCATAAGCCCTCATTTTGCACTTAGAACCTTTAAAGATTTTGCAAAATCCCACAAAATTCCAAATTTTAGAGTCTCTCCTTATGTTGTTGAAAACAAGATCTTGACTTAGTCCCTATAATTCCTTTTATCAAAATTATCCTTTTTTTCCTTTTGTCAAACTCCATCTTTGTCATGTTGGATTTGACCCAATCCTTTTTTATCTAAACATATTTATCCTTTTGATCCTTTCAAGTCAAGATCCATATTCAATCTCCTAAGGTTATACCCTTATATTTGTATTTTCCAAATATTTTGTCAAAGTCCAAAATTCCAAAAACATAGTTTGCATAATTTTCATTTTCAAAGTCCAAATCCTAAGTTGAATAACCCAAGCTTTCATAAAATTTAAGATCCAAGATCAAGCTCATTTTTCACATCCTAAATTTCATATTCTAAGTTGCATTATTGCATATCCTAGGTTGCATATCATTTCAAAATCCAGAATAAAAAACACAAGTTGTATCTTGCATATCCTTCATCCTTAGTTTCATTTAGTAATAATGCAAATTGTGACAAGGTAAAAGGGTTCCTATCAACTCATGTACACTTCAAGTGAGGAAACCTATTTTGATCCAATACAAAGCACACATTTGTAAACACAAGGTGATGACACACGACCCATATTCCCTTCAATACAAGATAACACAAGAATCATTAACCCTTCAAGACAAGGCACCCAAACACATTATGACCCAAGGCCTATTGCATCGTTCCCAAGAACTTCTTAATGCAAGACAAATGGAATATTTTAACCCAAAATTATCATACCCTTCAAGATTTCAACCAAAGCATGGCATAATTCAATGGGGACCTCTAGCTAATTATGAGCCAATTTTCATCCCAATGCAACCAAATGTTCCTCAAAAAATTCCACAACCTCTTATGTCATTCATGAAAACAAGCCAATCAATACCAAGGTTTTCCCAAACAAGCACAAGTTCAAGTGTGTACTCTTTTGAACACCAATCAAACATGTTTAATAAGAAACATATTATCACATCCAAATTTTTAAAGAAGCTATTTCAAACATTATATAAAGAGGATGAAAAAAATAATGCACTTGTGTCTATCAATGCTCAATTCCAAAATAATAAAATGGATCACATAATCATTCTTTCTCAAGATATTGACCTTTAAGAAACATCTATGTTTCCATCCACTCCTTCATCTCCCAAATATTCACAAGATAAATTTCCTCCATATCCCTTCAATACCATATCCAATGATGAAACCTCCCAAGGGCTATCCAGGGAAGAAATCCAAGCTAGTCACATTATTGATGCAAGTCTATCCCATGCCACCATGTCCTTCATTTTCAAAAAAATCATTTTCAAGAGAGTCTAATTCAAAGTCCATCTCCTTCATGTCCAAACATTGATCCCTTTCCATAGCTTCACATATATATCCCAATTCATACCCCATGTCAAGAGGATGATTCAAAGTGTGAAGTCACAAGTCCTAAAATAGATCAAGATCAAGATCCTAATAATGACCAATCCCCTCCAATTTTTGACCAAGATCCCATTTTCTTTGAGCATAATAATGATCCCAATATCCCAAACTCTCCTATCCAAGATGAGTCTACTCCCGAGAGAAATGTCCTTCCAAATCCAATTGACCTCCCCCTTCTTAAGAAAGATCATGATCCCCCTTCTAGTCTTCCTAATGATTCCATTCAATACTAAGAGAAAAATGCCTTTAATATGGAATCCCATGAACCTATTCCAAGTCAAGATCAAAGTACCCCCTCGCCTTCATATCCTCCACAAAATATCATCATCATGTTGGATCCTCCCCAAGATCCATCCATTCCTTCATGTCATTTCCCTTATCTTTCATATCCTTTGTAAGACCCTCTCCTACTAGATGACCCTTTCACTACCCCAGTTCTGTCATAGGATCCCATCATTCCTCCTTATCCCCCTCATGATTTAAACATATTTATGAAATATTTTCATTAACCCCTTACACTTAAAATGGGTTCCCCTAGTTCTATCAAGTCTAGTCTATCTCATGATCCTATGAGTTCTTCCATACCATGCATAACTCAAAATAAACTCGTGTCTTGTAGAAAATATCCTATTGTTTAAAAGAAATATCAATTCAAAGGGTTAAGCATTCATGAGAAATGTATATTAAAACTATTTCAAGTCAAAGAAAATTCTAAAGGTCGTGACCTCAGTTCAAATATCACTCTAAAGGTATTGATATCCCTTTAAAACTTAAATCCAAATGTATACCTCCTCCCCACCCCTTTCATCCATTTTAGGTCCATATATTCCTCCATCCACTAGTTCAAAATTCACTTACCCTTTCCCATATGCAAGTCAGAAAAGGAACACATCTTCGAGAACCTTCCATCCATCCATGAATCCCCTTCATTTTCCAAGAAATTTGGAAGCCAAGCATAAAGTCCATAAGTTAAGCAATCCACATGCAGTCGAGGAACAACATGTCCAGTCTAATAGACATGTGAATACCAAAAAATTATGATCCACAAAGAAAAATAAAAATAAGTATAAAAAAGGCCACAAATGCCCACTAAAGAAAAATAAAAATAAAAGTAATATGGGTTCCTAAATCTCTTTTGCAAACAATGCAATCAAAGGACCCACAAAAGAATGAAACATCAAAATGCATGTGGATTCCCAAGAAGCTTCTTGAAGCATAGACTCCTCAAAAAAAATCAATGCTAGCATCCAAAATTGCTATCCCTCCATCTAAAAGCCTTCCATCTTCCAAATCCATTTTGGGTCCTTTTGTCCCAAAATCCATATCCATTCCTCCATCAAATCCAAAATCTCATTTTCCTCCATCACTCCATCACCCCTCAAGGTGTGTGCCAATTTTGTTCTTGCATCCATTTCCATCCACTCAAAATCAAGCCCTCCTCCACTACCTCCATTATCCAACACCTATTTTCCATCCTTTCAACCAACCTCCTAATCCTTTAGTCCCTATCCCCATTTTGTCCACTATTGGTCTTTCTTTCCCTATCCATATCTTATCATTCTCCTATCCCAATTCTTATCTTGGTCTTGATGAAAATAAGGAAAAAAAATGCAAAAAATATTTCAAAAAAAAAACCTCTTGACATGTCTAGTCATATGCATCACTCGCCATCTCCTATCATATCCAATCCCATCCTTGAGCTTTATTAAAAAATGTTATCCCCATTTTGTGGATAGTCCTTGGAAACCCAAACAAAGCTTCAATGACATACTCAACAACCCTTTGGCCTTCATTCATCTACCAGCTTATCCATCAATGTATAATGTCTCGGCCTTGCTAGACACTGGGGGCAATTCAATCATTCTTGTAGATGTAAATACTAATGTCCTAAAAAAATCAATAAAAAGCTCATAATGTCCTGAAAAAAATATTAAAAATCATAAAATGTCATGAAAAAATCCTAAAAAATTGCATATGATCCTGAAAAAATTACTAAAAATCATAAATGTCATGAAAAAATCCTTAAAATTCTCATATGATCCTAAAAAAAATATCTAAAAAATTAAATATGATCCTGAAAAAATCACTAAAAAGCATAAAATGTCCAGAAAATCTCTAAAAATCATATAATGTCCTGAAAAAACAAAAATCATCAAAAAATCAAATACGAAGCTAAAAAAAATCCTAAAAACTGTAAAAAGTCCCGACAAAATCCTACAAAATGGAAAAATGTCATGGAAAAAAGAACAAAAAAATAAAATATTTTCAAAATTAAAAAAATCAAATCCTTCAAAAATATGTAATAAATATGTACATAATCATTTTCCTTGTTTTCAATAAAGTACCCTTTGCGACAAGACAAACATTTGAGCAGATGCAATCTAAAGAATTTTAAACATTGTGCTTAATAAAATCATGCATTAACAGATAAACTATCCAATCTAGTCAGCAATAAATTAGATCAAACATGTCCTATCAATCAATCAACATTAATCGATCTTTTATCAAACTTTTTATTTGTCTTATGCAGGGTGTGGTATACTTGAAACCATACGGTATCTATCTTAAACAGGATACTTCATTCCTAAAACTAGACACTATCTATCACAATCATTATCAAAAACTATCAATTTTGACAACTAGATCAGAATGGTTGTTGGCTTTCTTGGTTTAGTGAGTCTTATCTTTTATTTATTTATTATTTGATCATGTTCCTATACTACTCTAGGATATCACTAAGTGATGAGAGTGGTCAGGATGGTTCATGGTCATTTATTTTTGTTTTGTCTTCTTCTTGTTGGATGATCTCATGAGATTTTGGGGCATTTCATTAATATGTGTCAGGGAAGACAAGATCATTCTTTGTCTGCATTATGTTTATTTCATGTAAATGGATCGCATTATCATCTTGGCTTTTTGTGACACAATGTGAGGCATCCATTTTGGCATATTAAATAAAGCTCTCGTGACATAAAATACACTTATAAAAGCAAGTTTCTTCATTATTAACTTTTCTCCATCTAATTTTAGTCTTTAACAAACATTCCTTCCATCATTCCTTGTAATCATTCTCTTTTCAAAAAATTATCCTTGAATCGATTTCTGCCCTTTTTTCGAGGGGGCATCCTACCTCCCTTATGTCGATCCACTGGGGCATGATCCTTTATTTTTTCTTTGAACCAATGCTCATAATAGCATTGTCTCAAAGAGGGGCAAAATGTAGACACCTAAAAATGGTTCACACCTATGTGCCCCCTTTTTTTCAACATGTCTTCAATGTCTAATTTTCATCCCTAATTTACTAATATTTCTCCTCATTTTTTACCTAATCAATCGCTTTTGAAATCAATTCAATTCATTTCAAATCCTTATCAAAATCATCAAAATCAATCCTTTGCCTCATCAAAATCATCAATTTGGTAAAATCAATTAATTTTTATTCTTTAGGGGTAAATAACTCATAATTTATCTCTAAGTCTTAACCTTGATAAATAAATTACATTCATTTATCCCCTTTTCCCTAAGTTTCACATTTAATTATTTTGACATTAATTAATGCGCTAATTATTGATTTATAGAATTTTCAGAATTCCTAAATCCTAATTTCCATTTGGTGGGAATAAATGAATTTTATAATTCAATAATTCCCTCCTTTTTCCAAATGGGGTTTTATCCCTTAATTTGTGTTTCACCCACTTTTCTAGCCACCACTTCCTCTTTTTTAGCCTCCACCTTCCCTTTGCCTTTTGTCATAAATTTTTATAGTTGTATACACCTAAAAATGGCTTCATTAATTAATTAAATATTTATTATTTAATTACTATTGACTTGATAAATTAATTAAATATTTATTATTTAATTAATAATTATTCCTCTATTTATTAAATAAATTATTCAATTTATTTAGTGAATTCACTATAGTCTATTCTTCTATCCTAAGTCTTCTAATTAGTCTTATTAAAGTGATTTAATTAAATACACAATCACCTAAATATGACTAAGTTTCCTAGTCCACCTCACCTACCTAGTCACCTGACACATCACTTTGGCTAAGATAAATAATTATTATTAATTATTTATTTACAATTATCCTCACCCACACATGTCCTATTCTTAAGGGCTATGTGGCCTCATAGGACTTAGTCTCATGACCACATGTCCTCTCAACAACCAAGTCAAGAGACATTCCCTATTCCTAAGGGGCTTCTCAAGCCACCTCTAAGGGTCAAAGGTGACTCATAGGACACTTGTGCAAAGAGCCCTCATGAGGAAAAGGTCTCTCCCTCTTTCTCTCTTTGGTCTTTGTGAGACACTTGACATGTGTCTTTCCCTTCCACCTTCTTCTCCTCCATGTCAATGTGAGAGGAACATCATCCCTATTCTTCCTCTCACATTCCAACTACATCCCCCTTTCTCTCAACTCCTTCAACCAAGTCAATCCTAGCCCTAGGATTTTCCACCTTTCATTCTCAACCATAGGATTGCGCCACCTAGGCCTAGATCCTCCAAAACTCTATAAAAGGAGCCACATTTCCCATTTGAGAGCTAATAGGTATTTTTGATAATAGGCATTCAAGCATTAAAGCAATCAAGCATCCAAGCATTCTAAGAGCAATCAAGCATCCATACTATCACCATTTCATTTGCATTCCATCCATTAGTTTGCATAAGCTATTGTGCACTCATTTCATTCAATCTCCACACTTTGGTAGCTTGGGAGAAGGCTTCATTTGGAAATCTGAGAGCTCAACATCTTCAAGAAATCAAAGCTAGGAGGACAATGGAGACAAGCTGCATGGTAGGTGAAGGTAATTAAATTAGTTTCATCATTTCATAGTTACTTTGCATTCTTCATTGTGTTTGCATTAGATAGATTCATTGGCTTTAATAGTTAATTTATCATTTCTAGTTATTAGACATCTAATTTGCATACAATAGTTTATGACAATTTTCCTTTCTCCCTTTTGTCATAATTGTCATAGTTTATGACAATTTTCCTTTTTTTTCCTCTTGTCATGTTTGTCACAGTTTATGACAAATTTCCCTTTTTTAACTCACTAATTTCTAATTGTGCATTCTATTTTTCATAAGTTGTCATAATTAATGATAAATTTCCTCTTTCAATTTGTCAATAGCCATAATCTATGACAATTTCCCTTTTGCACACCTAATTGCTAAATTTTCAATTTCTCTTACAAATTCTATAAATTGAGATCATTTGTCTCTTTTTTTGGTTAACCACATTCCTAGTATTCTCATTAACATCATTTTTCTTTCAATTATAGTGCATATTTTGTCAAGATCTTAGAGATACATCAATCAACTTCAATGGAGAAGAAAGGAGAACATGGAAGCTACATTTGAAGGGGGGTTTTATGCTATTTTTGCACATATTTTTGAATCTTTGTTTCAAATGGCTTTTATGGTAGATTAAATTGGTTTGGATATAATGTTTATGAGATTTGTGGTTCTCTCATTTATGCTTTCTAATGTCTTTTTCTAGTCTTGTGGGCTCATATTCAGAAATTAAATAGGTATTATCTCTTAACTTTCTTCTTGTCATAACTCCAACATTCTTGTCTCCAATAATCTTGCTCAGTGAATGGTGTCTTCTCACATACTTGGATAGAACAGGCTCGGTAGGCTATGGAAGTTCTTTATTTTTAGCATTTGGTGGTGGCTCTCTCTGTTCAACTTCTTCCTCAATTTGTACTGCAGGTAAGGTATCAGGAACTTTAGGTTTAACATATACAAATCTTTGATAGTCCTCGAGTTCCTTTTTGTTTTCTTTATCATTTTTGTCTGTAAATTCATCAATCCTTACATTTTCACTTTGTACAATTTTGTTAGTAGTGTTTAAGCACGTGTAATCCTTTCTCTTTGTAGAATATACTAAGAATATTCCTTCATCACCTTTTTGATCAAACTTTCCATCTCTAGCATCCCTTATAATGTAACATCTACTTCCAAATACTTTGATTAAATAATTTGCATTTGGTTTGTGACCATACCAGATTTCATATGGAGTTTTGTTTATACCTTTCTTCATTTGTACTCGGTTTAGTGTATAAGTTGTAGTGCTGACTTCTTCTCTCCAAAATTTTTGAGATACACCTTCTCAATCATCAATGTCCTTGCACAATCAATAATGGATATTTTTCTTCTCTCTACTATACCAATTTTTTGTGGTGTCCTCGGTGCAGATATTTGTATTTTTATTCCATCTTCATTGTAGAAAATTTTAAACTCATCAGATGTAAACTCACCTCCTCTACCAAATCTCAGACACTTTAATTATCTTCCAGTATCCTTTTCAACTCTTTCCTTGTACTACTTAAACATTTGAAAAGCTTTAGATTTATCCTTCAAAAACATAACAGACATCATTCTTGAATAATCATCAACAAATAAAATGAAATATATATCACCACAATAACTTTGTGTTCTCATAGGCCTAGATAGGTTAGTGTGCACTAATTCCAAAATTCCTTGTGTAGTGTAATATTTTCTTGTAAAACTTGACTTTGTCATCTTACCAACTTGACATCCTTTTCACATGACATTTTCAATTTTATTGAGTCTCGGTAGACCTCTTACTCTATTATTTTTTCTCACCTTAAAATTAAGTTGTCAAAATTCACATGATAAAATCTCTTATGCCATAACCATACTGTTTGAAACTGCAATTGAAGCAATTTTTGTGTTCTCATTGATGTCAAACCTTAACTGGTAAGACTTTTGCTACATAGGAAAGTACTATATCTATTGTATTGTTGTGAAGAAGGGAAAGAAAGGATGGTAACAATAGCACCTAAGGAAAGGTTGAGTTATCTTGATACTACAAAGTATACTTGACTATGTTGTACAATGATGAGATAATGTATTGTTTATCTTAGTAAGATTGAAGACTAAACTAGTAGGCTTGACTGAGCAAAAATGGAGAAATCATGTTCAAGACGAGTAATGTTAGTGTCGATCGAGTCAGTATATGCTGAGAAAAATTCTAGTGTCGACCGAACATCAGTTAATTATTGAGAAAGACAGTATAAGCCGAGGAAACATTTTTAGTAATGACCGAGCTTTCTACATGAAGACCGAGTAGTTGATCACAGTATTGACTGAGCATCAATATTTTTATATTTGAAGAGAATTCAGATTTGGAGCCGACATTGTTGAATTCTTGGATTATGTAAAATGTGTTGACTTTATTTATTGATTGTTTGAAAGCTTTGAATGCACTGAAAAATATTTTATTGTAAATCTTTAAGAGATTTGAGATGTTTCTAGAAAAAGAGCCAAAGAACATAAAGTGGGTAGATTCAATGAATTTGACCTAACCCTAAGATCTATGAAGGAGATTAAGTAGCAAAAGATGAGTTAACCTAATTGAGGAAGTATTAAGGGAACCTAAGCATTAGGTATGTGTGTGCATGGGTGAAAAGAGGATGCTCGAACATCAATATATGTTATTGATTGTATAAGTAGAAAAGGCTAAAGGAGAAGTGTGGTTATTGCTTGAAGAAAAGTTCCGAGCAGATCAAAGATGGAGATGGAAAAGTTTCAAAGTTAGTAAACCAACATTTGTGTATAGAATTGGATCTGATATTTGCAAAGTGAATTGTATGTTTTTCAGATCAATACTACTACTACTTTCTAACCATTGCAACAATCAAAATCCTTTTAACAAAGGTTGAACTAACAGTCATATGTTTAAATCCTTTGAACAAGGTTGCATTCTAATGGAATGTATGTAAGTCCTATAACAAGGCTCACTTCTAAAAGAGTGATTGAAATCCTTTAACCGAGTCACACCTAATAGTGTGTATTGTAACCTTTGACAGGGTTGGCTTTTAACTGAGCTCACTTCAGAAGAGTGAAAATAATAGTAGCATGTTACAAAGTGTTTTTTCCTAGATTGGGTTTCCACTATAAATCCTAGTGTCAATGCTTGTGTGAATGCTTTGGTTTGAACATTTTTATGTTTTACAAGTTAGATACAGCTGTGTAGTGGACTGCAATGTTATATGTTTCTATTATAGAATCAATGATGACCGAGTTGGTTTTGGTTGTTAGATTTGATTTAAAGAAAAAAATTTGAAGTTTTTTTTATACATATGAACCTGAGAACAACTAATTCACCCCCCCTCTCTGTTGTTCTAAATCATATTAACACATACATCCTCAACTTTATCAAATAAGAAAATCTTTGTAGTAGTATCAAGGTAGAATAAGTTACCTTTTAACTATTCACCAGTGGCAATCAGACCTCCACTCTGATCAAATAATTTTACATTTCTATTTTTAAATTCCAAATGGTGACCTGTGTTGTTCAGTTGTTCCACACTCAAAAGATTATACTTTATTCCTTCAACCCAATAGACATCATCACATTGTGTATTATCCAATAGAATTATAGAACCTTTACATTTCATAGGATATGGAGCATCATTACCAAATCTAACATAACATCCATCATGGTCTTCCATAGTAATGAACTTATGTGTGTCACTAGTCATATAATGTGAACATCCACTATCTAGTATCCATGTATCACTTTTACTAACATGAAAAATTAGGGCTTTTTCTTCTTCATACCTTTCTTCATTAGAATCATCCTTGATAGCAACACACACAACCTCTTCACCTTCATCATCATCTAAAATATCATCGGTTATTCCTTCTTCAACAATGTAGCATGACTTCTTATCTTCTTTCTTGAAATCTCGATATCTCCTACATCTATTTTCTCTTTTTTAATTATTTTGGTTGTTTGTCTTTTCATCACTGTTGTTGTCAGGACATCTAGATGCAATATGACCAATCTTATTGCAATTGAAATATTTTCAAAGTTAGTTTACCTTGGTATTTTCCTTTTTCTCTTGGTAGTCACTTAGCTAGTAAAGCTTCAAACTCTTCTTGTTGTCTTTCCTCTTCAAATAGACTTTCTAGATCACTCTTGCAACTTTGAAACCTTTCACTTGCACTACTTACATAACCATCACTTGATCTAGACTCTCTAGAATTTTCAATGTTCAAAGATGAATTGATTATAGATTCAATCTTAGTAGAGGAAGGTAAACTATTGTTGAAATAATTTATTTCAAAAGAAATCAACTTATCAATTGTAGCATCCAGTGAAACAGGCATCTAGGGAATGGATCTTAGTTTTTGTATTGTAGACACTTAGATGGAATATATAGGCAAAAATGTCCTCAATAGTTTTTTTGTTACATCTTCTTCTCCAATATGTCCTCTAGCACCTCTGGTGGCACTCACCACTTCTTTTAATATTGTATTGTATTGTGTAACATTGTCACCTTCTCTCATTATCATAGAATCAAATTTTCCTTTTATACTTTTAGCTTTTACCTTCTGAACATGTTGAACTCCACCATATACCACTGCAAGCTTGTCCCATGTCTATTTTTCTATATCACATTCTTTAAGATCATTGAACTCCATCTTCGTGAGAGTAGAAGCTATCTCAATCATAACTTGTGTGTGATCTTTCCTTTCTCTTAATTTTTCAACTGTCATAGGCCCAAATGTGGTGGTGAATACTCATTGTAAAGATAGTATAATGCATACTCTCCAATTCTAGATATGTGCAATCTCATCCTTCTTTTCCGTGTAGATAAGTTGTCTCTATTCAACTTTGGTGCCTCCCTCTTATACATCTTCGGATCTTTTACTCAATTATTTTAAACTAATCCCTTTAGATTACCTTTCTCTGAAACCAATTGTTGGATTACTGAGAGGGGGGTGAATCAATAATCAGTGATTCTTTAAACCTTAAAAACTTTAACTATGATTCAACTCAATAAGACAAACTTTAATAGTAATTGACAATTAACTTTTTCAATCAAAAACTCTAAGTAATCAGCTAATAACATGCACAATAAACATTCAACACATTTGACACTAGTATTTAATGTGGAAACTCAATTTGGGAAAAACCACCATGGGAATTGTCACCCACCAATCAAAAATAATCTTCTAAAGTATACTCAGTTAAGAGTCAATCCTATTAAAGATTACAATGCACATTATTAAATGTGACCTTGTTAGGGGATTTGCCTCAAATATATTTGGATCTTCCCCCTTTTAGGAGTGGCTTGGTTAAAGGTCTTTAAATACTCTTCTAAAATATCACCTCTCTCAAGGATTTACAATAAGACTATTAAGTCCACTCGGTTAAGATATTTTCCTGCTACAAATGTTAATAAGAAACAAAATAAAATATGTTACTACCTCTTTATGAGTCACAATCCCTTGTCTGATCTTTGTCTTCACTTCATACCTTCACTATTCACTAGCCTCCACACTTCATCAATCTCTATTATAGACTCAAATTTCCACCTTTTTCTTTTCCACTACATCACTCAGTTACACATCAACACTTCAACTAGCCAGCTTGTTCTTCGTTCAATTTCATCCTTTATATAGACTATGTTTTTCCTCTTAATCTCCTTGATTAGGTTTTCCTCTGTTCATTCTAAACTATCATATCATCCTCTTGAACTGATTCAATGAACTTGGCACTCGGTAAAATGTGTTATCATCACCTCAAAACTTGAAATTTTCTTGGAACTTGTACCTTCACTTTTTTTTCTTAAATCTTTGTCATAGATCATCACATTGAATTTTCTCAATCATAGATCTCTTTAACTAACTCTTCTTCATCCTTGGAATCTTCCAAATCATTGTGGCTCTTCATCAAATTTAATTTTGATCCTTATCTTTAGTTTTTGTTCCATGCTCAGTTCCCTTCCTTTTCCTTCAACCAAAATTTTGCTTGCTTCACTCAATAACTAACTCCTTGCACTAGGTGTCTTGGCTTCCTCTTTCTTTACCAACAATTACTTTCCTTTTATTGAATGGTTTCTTCCTACTCGGTAACTAAGCTATTTTCTTTCCTTGTCAACTCTCTAACCTTTCTCACTTGTCCAATATCCTTTACCAACTTGATATCATTGAATGTAAAGTAGAAAACAATTAAACCATTATAACCTTATCATTGTCTATTATGTATTAGCTGCCCAATTAAGTTCTTCAACTTCACTAACTCCACAACTTTTCACTTACTCTTTTTCCTTAACTCACTCAACTTATATCATGCTCCTAATAGTATGGAAACTCAATATAAACTAGAAATCAATTTCTTGACATCAATGAAAAACTAACTACTGATCTAATCCTTCTACAATATTGTATACCTCTAATCTTGGTCTTCATCATCATCACCATCAGTTAGGGTTAACAATCTCCTTTAACAATTTAGTCAACTCAAACACGTTTAGGGTGCCAAAAAACTTTTCTCTAGTAAAATTATTTGAATCATAAACTTCTTTAATAGTTGATATCTTATCATTGTAGCTCTTTGGTAGGTTCATCATAATCTTCTCCATAACATCTTCATCAATCAAAGCTCCACCTCTATTTTTTACTTCATTCACAACACTATCAACCCTCTAAAAAAATCTTTCAATATCTTCATCTTATTTGATTCCCATATTGATGCTTAGTTGTTAGCTTCGTAGATAACTTGACCCTATCATTTCCTTCATAATCTCTTTCAACTTTTCCCAAACTTCATAAGTAGTATTCAAAGTAATAATTTTTGTCAATTTAGTTTTTGATAATGCACTAAAAATTGCATACCTTCCTTTTTCATTCTCCTCATAGGTTGAAATCTCATCTGCAATAGTAGGACCATTTCTTGGTGGAAAATATTTCATCGCAATTTCCTTCTAGGTAGTTTAACTAATAGAAATCATGTAACCTCTCATCTACACTTTCTAAAAATTGTAACCAGAACCATCAAACATAGGAATTATCAATTTGTGTGCCATTGGATCTACCTCAAGCGATTAAGCTCTTCTCCAAGGAACCAATTCTCTAATACCTATTGTTGAACATGCAAAATAACTAATGGGGTTTGAATTAGTTATAAAAAAATAATTTCCTTAACCTTAATTAATTCGATGAAAACTTAAAGCAATTTAAAACTTAAAATAGATATGAACATGAAAGCCCAAAATACCACACACCATGAACACCATAATTTATGTGGAAACCCAAGATGATAAAAACCATAGAGAAGCTAATTCTCATGAATATAAACACCGATTAATGTGGTTTTTATAGAGGCACACTGTTGGTTTACTCACTACAAGTAAGGTTCACTATCAAAATCATTGTCACCAACAATCAACAACATGGGAATGATATTATAGTCTACTACCGATTTCTCAAATTCACATACTCATCAATAAACAATCAATCTTTCCTTGTTAGATTTTCATTCACTAAGCACATACTTGTATATTGGCATTGAATACAATCATCACTTTCTTATATCATGTCATGCCACCATAAAAATCTATATCAGCCTAATATAATTTGAAATAGATCACACCGAAATATTCCTACAGTGTTAAAAAATTAAACGTGGACCACACAAACCTCCTTGCATAATACAACACACCATACATTCACCATGATATTTAGAAACAATAAATATGATTTATATGTTACAATGCAAACACTTAATCTAAATCACAGTGACCACTTTCTAAATAGGACTAGACCCAACGAAATGGTCCATAATATTTTGTAAGAAGAGTGGGATCAAGAAAAACATAGATAAAGCTAGATCTTCACAACACATCATCTAGGGCACACTACATTGAATCACCAAAGCATCAAGTCCATATCCAAACATAAGATATGTTGACATCAATGACAACCATTAATTACAACAATAATGATAGCATATGCATCACATTCCAACAATCATTACTATATCTTTTGTAGATAATTAGTTTGACTCATAATCGGTAACCAAGAATTATGGTAGAATCGTTACCTATTTGTTTATGTTGATTCACCACCCCCCCCCCCCCTCTCAAAATTAAGTGGTGTTCAATATTTTCATCCACAACTCCTTAACAAATAATTTAATTGTAAGTTTATTTATTATTGATAATTTTAAGTTTAAATATGTAGTAAAATGGTGCTGATTCAAAATTTTAATCTCACTCAAGTTGCATGCCCCAAAAAGTCAAGGATATATTGTAAATTCTCTCAATTATATTGATTCAAATTGAATGGAAAAAGAATCAATAAATTAGGAAGTGGAAGTAGTGGGATGAAATCTTGAAAGATGATTTTAGAGAAAAAGTTGGGAGATGTAAGAAAGGCTAAAAAGAAACAAAAATACAGAAAAATGAAGGATAAATTTGAGAAACATTACCTTGGCATCCATGAGAGGATTTTTTAAGGATTGACAATGTATTTTTTGATGCATGTAGCTGAATTTGAAGCATTTAGTTTTGATTGTAGGTGTTATGTGTTCAACTTTCCTACATAAACATTTTTGAGTGTCTAGATTTGTTTCCTATAGTTGGTTGTTGCAAGAAATATAATTTCTATTAATATAGATTGATTTATCTTTATCTATATTAATTTTTTGGGGTGGTATTTATTTCATTTTGAGAGAGGGGTTTTGTTGTATTGTTTAAAATTCTCTAAGTTAGAGCTTGAAGTGAGACTTGACCTCTATAACTTGTCTTGAGATTCATCTACAAGGTGTAATTTCAAGATTTCTTTGAGCAAAAAAATTATAATGGTTAATGTTTATTTTTGGTGCTTTCTACTAGAGTTTGTGTTTTTTTTTAATTCACCAGATTACTATAAGAGCCTAGTGCACTAATTGATAATCCATACTTGGATTTTTCAATCATTGATCTACACCATTTGGTATCAAGGTGGGTTTGAGGTTTGAGTAAAACATGGCACATAGAGGACGGGATATGAGCACTCCAATGGGAGAATAAAATCTATCAATTTTATAGATGTTGAGAGAAATAATCACAAGGCTAGAATATATAGAGACATCCCAAAGAAGAGTAGTTTGTATTGAGGATTTTAGTGAAGAGAAAAAGGAGACACCAAAAGTTTCAAAAGTAGGAGGAGAAGATGCACAAGAGGATAGATTCATAAAAGTGTTGTCAAAGATAGGATGTAATTCAAGGATGGATCCACCAAGCTATAGTGTATGTTTAAAATCCAGAGGAGATCATTAATCAGGTTGCAGAGATGCATAATTTTTTTGATTTGGAGTCCATTGAAGACAAAAATAAGGTGAAATATGACTCCACAATATTGAAGGGACATGCATGTTTGTGGTGGAATCAACAACAAATTGAGATTAAAAAAAGGTAAAGGAAAAGATTAAATCATGGGACAAGATGGTAACTAAGTTGAAGGAAAAATTATTGCATGTGGACTATCGTGGTACTTTATTAAAAAAATTACAAAATTTGAAGCAAAAGGATTGGAGTGTTATGGAATGCATAGAAGAATTGTAAAGAAAGAGTATTCATGTTGGACATGTTCAAAATGATGAGGGACAAGTGGAAAAATATGTGAATGGATTATAAAGAACAATCCAAGATGAGCTAAGCATGGTTATGATAAGAATAGTAGAAGATGCCTACTCATATACTCTTAAAACTGAAGAAAACATTGGTGAGAAGACAACAAGAAAACTTTAGAGGAAAAGGAAAATCTTCCTAAGGTAGAAGATAATCCATAAGTGTTAGAAGACATTCATCAAGGTAAAAGGAGACAAAATTAGCCTCAAAAAAATTATAGTCCCAACACAAGGGGAAGAGGTCAAATGTCAAGGGGAAGAAGAAAAGGAAAATCTTCCTAAGGTATAGGATAAGCCATAAGTGTTAGAAGACATTCATCGATTGAAAAGGAGACAAATTAGTCTCAAACAAATTATAATCCCAACACAAAGGGAAGCAGTGAAACTTCAAGGGGAAGAGGATAATATGGAAGGGGAAGAGGATTTGAGTGGTTCTTTTTAATCATCAACAAATGGGTCACAAGGCCTTTGAGTGCTATCAAATACAAGAGGTTAGAAAGATAAATAGTATAAAATCATTCACCGCAAAGTCTAAAAGTGAGATGAAACCAACAGATCCAAAAGATGGAGAGATTCTTATGTTGAAGAGAGTTCTTTTAAAGTTAGAGAAGGAGCAACAAGAAAAACAACAATGAAAGAGTTTGTTTAAGACCTTTTGCAATTCACAAGGAAAATGTTGCACCATAATTGTGGAAATTTTTAGAACAAATAATTCAATGTCTCAAGAGATGGTGGAGAAGTTATAAAATATGAAACACACAAATTCATAATGGATTTCTTGGTTTCAAAAAGGAAACAACTTTGGTGAATGAACAATGTTTAGTGAATCTTCAAATTGGAAATTGCAAGGATGAGATCCTATGTGATGTTATGTCAATAGATGCTTGCCATATCCTTTTGGGAAGGTTGTGGTAGTATGACTGGAACGATATGCATGAGTGTGTAGCTAACATATACAATTAAAAAGGAAAATATAAAGTATGTTATCAACCTACTAAAAGAGAAGCAAAATAAAGTGCATAGTGATACCAAGATATTCATGATAACTAGGAAATAGTTTTTAATAGAAATAAAAAAAGAGAAAATAAGGTATACTTTAGTTTCCAAGTCACAATAAGGTGGGACAGCGAATGAAGAATGATAAATTCCTAAAGAATCTTACCAAAATATAGTGATATTATAATTAAGGATCTTCCAATGGATTTCTGCCAATTAGGAGTCGAAGACATTGTATGAATTTGAAATTGGAAGAAAGTCTACCAAATAGGGAAGCATATAGAATGAACCCCCAAGAATATGAGGAGGTAAATACGAAAGTATAATGATCATTGGATAAATTTTAGATAAGATCAATTTTAAATCCATGTACAATACTATTTTTTTTGGCACCAAAGAAGGATGGAGAATGGTGTATGTGCAGGGTAAGTGTACAATGATGGGGGACCAAAAAGAGGGTATAAGATGCCACTTTTTTCTTGAAATTAGAAAAATATGAACTTCAACAAGAAATTGAAGATAGTTAGACTCAAAATTTTAGGATGCAACAAAAACAAGAGTTGTAATACTCTGAATCTAGTTCCTAAACTACTAACTTATTTTGAAAATGGTGCATATTAAGGCCCTCAAAAAGGGGGAGCACAAAAAGTGGTCCTATTTTTTGTAAAAAACATAACATAGCATCTGGTGTGCTCCCCCTAGAAATCATTTAAAACTAATCAAAAATCAAATTTTATTTTTTTTAAAGTGTGTAGAATGGAGTCTAGTTTCTAAAAATGTAACTTGTAGCAAAATTTAATGAACGAGCCAAAATCTATGCCCAAATTACTACACGTTGGTTTTTTACAAAAAATGGACATACCCAAAAGAAATTAGAGATGAAAAACTTAACATAATCAGAATTCAAAATAAATTATATGCTTAGATAGCTAACAGAGAGATTTGCAATATCACGTCGTCTAATTTTTACGTTCTTGAGCCATGAGTAAATCTGACGAGGAGCACACAAAATAAGATGTCATTTTTTTGTATGTCTACTGGAAAACACATCTCAGGCCTATTTTAATCATCCAAGCCTTTGGGATGGATCTCCAAGGCAAATCCAAGCCTTAGGATTGGTAAATTCTAATGCCTTACAAAGTAAGTGCACCCTATAGGGTAGGTGCCCTACTATAATCTATGACTTCCATAGGGCGTGCACCCTATAGAAGTCATAGATTTCAATAGTGTGCTCATCCTATAGGGTGTGTGCACTATTGAAATCCATGACTTCCATAGGGCGTGCACCCTATTTAAGTCATAGATCTAAATAGCGATGAGAAATAGTTAGAGTGAGAGGAAGAGAGAAAGAAAGAGAGATAGAGAGAGTGCTCTCTCTCTCTCTCTCTCTCTCTCACTCTCTCTCTCCCTTCTCTCTCACTCTCTCTCCCTCTCTTATCACCCTCTCTCTGACCTTCCCCCTCTCTCTCTCCTACTCTCTCCCCTTGCCCTTCTCTCTCTCTCCTTCCCCTTCTCTCTCTCTCTCTCTCTCTCTCTCTCTCTCTCTCTCTCTCTCTCTCTCTCTCTCTCTCTCTCTCTCTCTCTCTCTCTCTCTCTCTCTCTCTCTCTCTCTCTCTTCTCTCTTCTCTCTCACTCTCTCTCCATTCCTTATCACCCTCTCTCTAACCTTCCCCTTATCTCTCTCCCCTACTCTCTCCCCTTCCTCTTCTCTCTCTCTCTCTCTCTCTCTCTCTCTCTCTCTCTCTCTCTCTCTCTCTCTCTCTCTCTCTCTCTCTCTCTCTCTCTCTCTCTCTCTCTCTTCTCTCTCACTCTCTCTCCATTCCTTATCACCCTCTCTCTAACCTTCCCCTTATCTCTCTCCCCTACTCTCTCCCCTTCCTCTTCTCTCTCTCTCTCTCTCTCTCTCTCTCTCTCTCTCTCTCTCTCTCTCTCTCTCTCTCTCTCTCTCTCTCTCTCTCTCTCATCACTTTCTCTCCCTTCTTCCAACAAAACCTAAACCAGAGTAGTAGAAAACTTTGTAACAGCCTTACTTCCTTTAGAAGCAGCATGCATGTAATGCCCAAAATCCACTTGGCATTACACAGCTTGTTTAAAACTTAATCAAATCCAAATGTCCAGTTTAATAAAGTAAAATAGAAAATCTTATAGTTAATTCCTAATGTACAGATTTATTTCTAAACCAAATTGAGGGAAAATATAATACAGAGATCTTTTAAAGAGAAAATGATTATCATAACTTTAATGTCATTATAGAAATTTACACATACATTTGTTGTGAATGTGATTTATGCAATTTAAGTAACAGAATCATAGGATAGGCTTGAAATCTTAAATCAATTATCAACTAAAAATTTTGCATATCCATAACCAATTTCATGTACATAAATGAAGGAAAAACTGATTTAAAGTTCCATTATAGATTACAACAATTTAACTTTTAAAGAAACAATAATTTAATTATCAAATAGCTTTGAAATGCAGTAGTAGTAAATCCTTTTCACTTTTACAATTATATTATCCTTGAGTACAATTGGAGTAGTACAAGATTATTTTAAATTAAATACACTAGTAACATTTCTTTAATATCCTTTCTTTCATGTTTAACTTGAGACTTCAAACTTGGACTTCATCTTCATACTATGCAAATAAAACCTGCAACATAAAACTTTTTCCACATGCCCATGGAGGCTCACCTCCCAGTCTAGGTCATTTCATGGCCACCCCTGAGCTAGGAGAAACAAGAAATGGATGGGTTACAAACAAGAAACATAAACATAAACATGCATGTCACAATTTGGAAACAAATCAAGCACATATGAGTCCCTTCCCAAGCCTGCACAAAGGATTCCAAAAATTGGATCCATAGATGGGTGAAGGTGGAAACTTCTCTTATGGAGACACCTATCTTATACCAAAACAATAATTTCAATAAAATCTCACATGCCTTCACAAGGCCCTTCCAAACATACAGCTCAATTCCATGAGCATCAATACATCTCTTATGACCCTCATACAAACATAACAAGGCCCTCAAGGATGCCCATACATCCAAGTTCTCATACATAAAGAATTCCCAACTAGGCCCTTCACCCCAAGTCCTCCTCAAATCCTCCCAAGGATGAGGGGGTAAACTTGCACACCCTTAAACATGAATCAAATCAAGAAGACAAACAAGATTGAAATTAAAAACACACAATGAAACCACTCAATACAAGATTCAAACACAAGTTACTACAATTTACAAATTTCACACTAGTACATCTTTTCAATGCATATAGAAAATAATTACATGATAGAAACCACCAACCTTCTCCCAAGCAAAGGCAAAATTGAAAGGTTGAAGAAGGGCTCCTCTTGACTCCAAGCTTGCTTTCCTTCTCAAGTCTAGTAGCCCAAAACACTCTCTAGTCCTCCTCTCACTCTCCAAATCTAGCCTAGACAAGATGATCAAGTGTGTGCTTTCCTAAGTCTCTCTCCTCTAAAGGCATTCAAGCATTCCTCTCTCATCCGCTCTTCCCAAAACAAATTAGGTTTCTAGATACAAGATAAAATGACACTTTCCCTTGCTATAGAAATGGGATGAGATTCAACACATGGGAAAGTGAAGCAACCTAGAGAATATTTCCATTTTTGTTTATACCAAAAATGGCCCATTTGGAGAGACAAAATGGTGGCCTAGGGAAGTGGAAATAGAATAAATAGGCCCCCCAACCCATGTACTAGACTTGGGGCACTAAAAACCAACCTAAACTACACTCTGGGACTCCACAAAACCCCTCAAAAACCCCAGTTAAACTTGCATCCGAAAATGGAGTATTGGTAACATAAATCTTGGTTCCTTAAACCACCTACCTAGCCTAGGAATACTCAAGACCAACTAAGGAGAGGGTGGATTCCATATTCCACTCAATCATGCCACATCATCACCATGGTGTCAAGTGACACCTCACATAAGCACACATCACATCACACATTTAGCATGCTTAGTAGACAAATTACATTTATATTTTCACAAAATGAAATTTTACTTTCAAACATGCATTTACAAACATTATCAACCACATACACACATGTATCACATTTACAAATAAAATCATCTTACAACGAGGTCATTCTCTTCATAGAGTCGGCCTTGGTTTCAAAATGATTGCACTTAGATCCATTCTTGTTTCCATGAATTTACAACCATGGCCATATTCCTGCACACTCAATTTCAATGTCAGTACATCATAAAATCTTTGCATTAATAATCATTTCAAAAATGAAATAATAACATCTAAACTTGACAATTATAAATAAATTCATTTCATGAATCATTACATAATCCACATTATACCCTAATTCTTCAAGCATCGAAATATCAATTCTATTTTCACATAAGCATGTAATCCTAAGTTAATCATAGAACCATGATACCACCAATATTTACTATTCTGAAAGATAACATAACAAATGCAGAATGCAGAATTCATATATTATAGATAAGCATGGAACCCAAATGAGCATATAAAGAGTACGACTAACATCATCATCATATAAATCTATAACAATCATCTCATAAGATCTAAAGATAGCATATGTAATCTAAAATAGGTCAAATGTCTCTACTCAAAGTATCATCCTGATGAATCAAATGTTAAAATGAATGTCGAGCTAAGATGGGTCAGGGTAGGACCTCACATCCTCCCCCCCTAGGCATGAACTTCCTCCTGGAGTTCATCGAATAGATGGGGGGTATTGATATCTCATCTGTGTTATGTCCTTCCAAGAAGCTCTGAGGCTACCGACATCTGACTACTAACTGGATGACCTGAAGGAAAATCTCTCACAATGTGCCCCATGGCACCACATGAATAACATGGTCCTCTAGCCTGGAACTAACTCCCGTGAATTCTAGACTATTGCTTCCCACTTGTCATATCAGATCTACTGAAGCCATCTCTGCATGACTCAATCTGAGTTCCCTAGTCCCGTCAAGGACTCTGTTGAGACTCTTGATGCTGTGGTGTGCTGGAGTTCTCCTGATCTCCCTTCCAATGGGATATCTAGAAACCAGAGTACTGTGGTACAAAACTATGGTTCTGTGACCTGTCTCATGCATATTGAGACTTATTATGGATCTCCTCAGCTATCATGGCCCTCTCTACTATATCATGAAAGTCACCTAATGGTACCATCTGCACTCTATTAGCTATGGCATAGTTTAACCCCTTAATAAAGTGGTTGACCTAGAGTCTCTCATCCTTCATGTAATCAACATAAGGAATGAGTTCAAGAAACCTACACTCATACTATGCGACTATAGTCCTCCTTGTTGTAGGTCATGAAACTCATCAATGTGACGCTATCTAAAATGCTCTAACATATATCAGGCTCAAAATCTTTCCATGAAGGCCTCCTGTGTGAGGGTATCTATGACAAGATGACTCTTATATTCCTCTTGCCTCCACCATGTAGAGGCAGTCCCCCTCAGCATGTGAACTACAAGTCATGCCTTAAGGTTTCTCTCGTAAGGGTGCAACCCAAAACATCTCTCAAGGCTAAATAGCCAAGCCTCATCATCTTCTCCATCTATGGATCCTGAAAAGGGTGGTGGCTCAAGTCGTATGAGGTTTCTAATATGGTCCCCTGTATCACGGGGTACTCATGGCACTATCATTGGTGGTGGCTCTGGCATGTGTACTAACTCATCCTCATGTACTACCTACTCTTCTACTTGCTTAGGAGGGGGACTCCTACTCCTCTCTCGGTCCTCGGCTTGTTGGCCTCCCGGAGGCAATCTATCCATAATAATACTAGCCAAAATTTGTATTGCATTAAGGATGTCCCAGTTGGGATTAGGTGGCAATATAGGAGGGGGCCCCTACACGTCACCTACTCCCTCAGCTATACGATCATCTCCCTCTATTGCCACATGACCACCTCTGGGTCTCCGCCCATGTCGATGAGTACTACAAGTGACTGGAGGCATCCTACTACTGGCTTCACTTAACTAGGGTTTTCCCTGAAAGGATGGACATCTTAGAAAGGACAATATGAGCTCTACTAGCATGACATAATATACATTCATAAAGTCAAAGAAGAGAAAACCCTATACTTCTTTATATATATAAGTATAAAATTTATTTTAGTTAAACAAAACTCTAATGTTTATATGAGTAATTCATTAATTTTCTAGGAGTACTAAATATTCCAACATAATTTAGGTTAAGCTATAATGCTATTTTTACGATGACCAGTATACTGGCCACATATATTGGGCTCATAAAAATAACATTATCAAGTTTTAAATGAACTAGTTTTTAACTAAAAACTTAAATTAAACTTTGTTCCACATTAATCTTAATTCAATTAATCTGCAAGACTATTGTAATGCCCCAAAATGCTAGGGTTAGAGAGCTATTAGGGGTAGAAGGACGTTAATAAATGTCAGATTTAAAATATACTAAATGTACCCCTTGATTTAAAATATAATTTTTATTTAAATTTTATTAAATATTATTAATGTTCTCACTAGAGTTTTAAATTAACAAATACTAAAATTTCTATTCATAAGCTATTATTACAAACCAAAAAAAATAGGGTAATTAATTCTCCTAAGTCCCTACTAGGGATTTTAATGAATAAACTAATTTTTCCATTAATCCAATTATTAAAAGAAGATAAAAAGGTCAATAATATAATAATAACCATTTAATTTCCCAAAACTTTAATAAGACATTGGATAAATCCCAATAATATTAAATTTATTAATTCATAAATCTCAAATCTTAAAATAATAATAAAATAATATAAAGGTTCATTAAATAAAAATTTCAACATTTGCAACTTTAAATAATTTTAAAATTGCATCTAATAATAAATATCAAGAAAAGAATCTCACTCTTTAATTAAAAATCACCATTGCATAATTCCAAAAGAAAATTAAATTTAACATTAATTAAATCAAATAAATGCAAATTTTTCTCTAATTGAAATAAATGGCCAAGAGAATAAATAAATCACTTATCTTAAAAAAAATTTTAAAAAATCAAATCTTATTAAAAGGCAAAGACAATTTTTTTTTAAAAAGAAAAATCATTTTCCCACAAAGACATCTTAAATCCCACTAAAAATGTATTATTAAAATAATATAAAAACTAATCAACAAGATTTACTACTTTAATATCTACAATAACCTTAATGTTGTCTTTAATAATAATAAAATCAAGTGAGACCCACTTGAATAAATAAATGCTTCATTACAAATTCAAATTACTATCCTCTAAAAGAATAAATAATAAAACAACATTAATTCTATTAAAATTAAAAGTGACTTCCAAAAGCCACTTAATCTTAATAATTGAATAAAGTCTAAAGTAAGAATAAAATAATAAAGTACCACTAAAGCCAAAAATAAATAATAATAATAAAATAAAAGAATGAGAATCTCAAAGTAGGCAACCCTAACCCTAATTCAGATTTAGGGTTAGGCCACATTTTAAAAGGCAGGAAAAACCCTAATTTGGTCATTTTTCATGCAGGTTTGAGCTAGGGGCAAGGGTGAAGGAAGAATTTCAAGTTTTTGTATACACATGTATATATGTGTGCATATACACACCTAGGGTGTGTATATGTCTCAAGATTGCAGAGGGTTGCATTCAACCCAAAAAGGTTTACACTAGGGTTTTCAACAAACCCACATACAGATTCACATAGGAGAAATTTTTTTGTTTAAAAATTTCAGATTTTCATTGAGTTTCTAGAAATGCTACTTTTTTAGATTTTTTTTAACATCTCTGTGTAAACAAAGAGTTAATCTATGTTCTAATTCAAGAAATCTACAATACCCTTCTTAAAATTTTATTTTTTTCTTATCACATCCTTGCTAATGCACAGTTTTGATATTCTCTTTTAATTTTTATTTTATTTTATTAGATCTTTGTTCAGTTAGGTTAACTTTTTTTTTTTGTTCTTTGTTGTTCAACAGAGATAAGTAGATCTGAGATAAATAGATCTAATTTGATCTATATAGCAAATGCTTTCATTTAAATAAGATTTTTGTTTATTTAAATCTCATTGATTTTTATGCAGGTCTATAATCTTTCTCTTTTACTATCTAGCGTATTTATTAATATACACACCAAATTTAATATTTTAAAACCCTTTTAAATTTTTGGGTTTCTACTCTGCATAACCCATGTTTGTTTATTGTTGTTGGTTTTTTTATTAATAAAATATTTTGGGCAGGTTTGTCGGCTGCCTTCCCAGCCTGGCCCCTGTCCCACATCCAGCATGCCACAGTGGGGGTAGTGCCCTACCCGCCACCTACTAGTGGTGCGGAGGCACCGTGTCACCGCTCCCACATGGGGCGGTGGGCACAGAGGCCACCGCAGTGCCCAAGGCTTCGGCCTTCACGGTAGGGGGTGCGGAGAAGAGTTAGTGCTTCGGCCCTTGACATTATAATTTTTCTTTTATATAATTTTTTTAAAATAATTTATTTCATTAAAATAATTTATTTTATTACTCCCTTTTATTAGTATGCAGAAAATCTATTAATAATAAATCTTTAATTTATTGCTAGCAATATATTCTTTTTTTAAGGGTAATAAATAAATATATGTATTATAATGACATACATATATATTATTAATTTACATATGTATATACTATTGTATCATATCTATATTTGATATTTTGTTAATTTTCCATAAGTTAATATATGAATGAAATAAAATATTACTTATATGTATTATCCATATATATAAACATATTTATATCACTTAAAGTTATTATTACAGTAAATTTCAAAACAATACACTTAGGTTACCATAGATTCTAAAAATAAATTTGTATGGTGTAATAGTTCTAGTGTTAATTTAACATAGGTAGGATGTCTTTTAACATAGATTACATGTTTGTATATAATAAATAGATAATAGTATATATGTGTAAATAGCTTTGGGGCAAAAAAAAAAAATTTAATCTTCTTAAGATCATGAGAAGCTCAAAAGAAAATATTTCTTGTTGCATGTAACATGGGGTAAATGAGATTTAAATGTGCATATGTTTACATCTGAAATTGATATTCTGTTTAATTACATTCAGTTACAATACAGTACTAGTTTCAACTTTTAATTTTCAGATTTCCTTGATAGAGATTATATTCAATGTATATTTATTTTTCATCATATATTAACAGAATAACAATCAGTAAGCTAAAAGACATATTGGGTCAAGGTTCCTAGAGCTGAAACCTTGCTTTGATACCATAATGTAATGCCCAAAATCCACTGGGTATTACACAGCTTGTTTAAAACTTAATCAAATCCAAATGTCCAGTTTAATAAAGTAAAACAGAAAATCTTACAGTTAATTCCTAATTACAGATTTATTTCTAAACCAAATGGAGGGAAAATATAATATAGAGATCTTTTAAAGAACAAATGATTATCATAACTTTAATCTCATTATAGAAATTTACACATACATTTGTTGTGAATGTGATTTATGCAATTTAAGTAACAGAATCATAGGATAGGCTTGAAATCTTAAATCAATTATCAACTGAACATTTTGCATATCCATAACCAATTTCATGTACATAAATGAAGGAAAAACTGATTTAAAGTTCCATTATAGATTACAACAATTTAACTTTTAAAGAAACAATAATTTAATTATCAAATAGCTTTGAAATACAGTAGTAGTAAATCCTTTTCACTATTACAATTATATTATCCTTGAGTACAATTGGAGTAGTACAAGATTATTTTAAATTAAATACACTAGTAACATTTCTTTAATATCCTTTCTTTCATCTTTAACTTGAGACTTCAAACTTGGACTTCATCTTCATACTATGTAAATAAAACTTGCAACATAAAACTTTTTCCACATGCCCATGGAGGCTCACCTCTTAGCCTAGGCCATTCCATGGCCACCCCTGAGCTAGGGGAAACAAGAAATGGATGGGTTACAAACAAGAAACATAAACATAAACATGCATGTCACAATTTGGAAACAAATCAAGCACATATGAGTCCCTTCCCAAGCCTGCACAAAGGATTCCAAAAATTGGATCCATAGATGGGTGAAGGTGGAAACTTCTCTTATGGAGACACCTATCTTATACCAAAAAAATAATTTCAATAAAATCTCACATGCCTTCACAAGGCCCTTCCAAACATACAGCTCAATTCCATGAGCATCAACACATCTCTTATGACCCTCATACAAACATAACAAGGCCCTCAAGGATTCCCATACATCCAAGTTATCATACATAAAGACATCCCAACTAGGCCCTTCACCCCAAGTCCTCCTAAAATCCTCCCAAGGATGAGGGGGTAAACTTGCACACCCTTAAACATGAATCAAATCAAGAAGACAAACAAGATTGAAATTAAAAACACACAATGAAACCACTCAATACAAGATTCAAACACAAGTTACTACAATTTACAAATTTCACACTAGTACATCTTTTCAATGCATATAGAAAATAATTACATGATAGAAACCACCAACCTTCTCCTAAGAAAAAGAAAAATTGAAAGGTTGAAGAAGAGCTCCTCTTGACTCCAAGCTTTCTTTCCTTCTCAAGTCACTAGCCCAAAACACTCTCTAGTCCTCCTCTCATTCTCCAAATCTAGCCTAGACAAGATGATCAAGTGTGTGCTTTCCTAAGTCTCTCTCCCCTAAAGGCATTCAAACATTCCTCTCCCATTCCCTCTTCCCAAAACAAATTAGGTTTCTAGATACAAGATAAAATGACACTTGCCCTTGCTATAGAAATCAGATGAGATTCAACACATGGGAAAGTGAAGCAACCTAGAGAACATTTCCATTTTCGTTTATACCAAAAATGGCCCATTTGGAGAGACAAAATGGTGGCCTAGGGAAGTGGAAATAGAATAAATAGGCCCTCCAACCCATGTACTAGACTTGGGGCACTAAAACCCAACCTAAACTACACCCTAGGAGTCCACAGAACCCCTCAAAAACCTCAATTAAACTTGCATCCGAAAATTGAGTATTGGTAACATAAATTTTGGTTCCTTAAACCACCTACCTAGCCTAGGAATACTCAAGACCAACTAAGGAGAGGGTGGGGTCCATATTCCACTCAAGCATGCCACATCATCACCATGGTGTCAAGTGACACCTCACATAAGCACACATCACATCACACATTTGGCATGCTTAGTGGACAAATAACATTTATATTTTCACAAAATAAAATTTTACTTTCAAACATGCATTTACAAACATTATCAACCACATACACACATGCATCACATTTACGAATAAAATCATGTTACAACGAGGTTGTTCTCTTCTTAGAGCCAACCTTGGTTTCAAACTTATTGCACTTAGATTCATTCTTGTTTCCATGAATTTACAACCATGGTCATCTTCCTACACACTCAATTTTGATGTCAGTACATCATAAAATCTTTACAGTAATAATCATTTCAAGAATGAAATAATAACATCTAAACTTGACAATTATAAATAATTTCATTTCATGAATCATTACATAATCCACATTATACCCTAATTCTTCAAGCATCGAAATATCAATTCTATTTCCACATAAGCATGTAATCCTAAGCTAATCATAGAACTATGATACCACCAATATTTACTCTTTTGAAAGATAACGTAACAAATACAGAATGCAGAATTCATATATCGTAGATAAGCATGGAACCCAAATGAGCATATAAAGAGTATGACTAGCATCGTCATCATATAAATCTATAACAATCATCTCATAAGATCTAGAGATAGCATACGTAATCCAAAATAGGTCAAATGTCTCTACTCAAAGTATCATCCTGATGAATCAAATGTTAAAATGAATGTCAAGCTAAGATGGGTCAGGGTAGGACCTCCAATGGCATTGCAATGCCTAGCTAGCTCTCCAAGCAAAAAAAACTTGACAGGAGTCTCAATTTATCTGGAGGAAAGTGTCATGATCTTTTTATATTTTAGTAGAGAAGTAGCCTCACGAGTAATCTTATCAAAAATATCAATCATGAAGCTCTCCATGATATCATGGTAGCACTAGATATTCCCTTGAAGGGATGCACTTATTTCAACACCTTGTATATAAACCTCTTGTAACTTTCTACACTTCTCTTCCTCTTCTTCTTCTTCTTCTCATATTTCATGGATTTGACTATTGAATCCTTTGTGGGCTTGAACATCACTTTCTTTGCTTTTCTCTACTTTGGAGAAGCCTTTACTCTATTCTCTCGTTTCATACCATCTACTTTAACAGTTGTGTAAGCCCTAGAAGCTTTTGGAGCCATGGATTTTATGCTTGTATGAACAATTGACTAGAATTTTTTGTAGGTTAAGTTTCTTAGAATTCTCAAATGAATAGGTATGGGATCTGATTGTATACAAGGATTGATTTAAAGCATTTTTTGTGTGTAATTAAGAGCAGACATACAGGGGATTTTCATCGGATCCCAATATCTTTTGAAGCGATTGTGGGCTTGTGTGGAATTCAATGTTGTGTACCTTTTATGGATTTTGGTCCTATGTTGTTGCATTAGGAGGGATGGCATTTAATGCAAGAGAATTTTTGGGCAAATAGTTTTGTTTTTGAGATATCAAATCAATAATTTTTTGAGATTTGAAATTGCTAGGTGTATTTTTGAGACTTGTATTTTCTTATTCATACGTGATGGAAGGCTATTATGCACTTATCCTCCTTTAAAATACTTATAAGGACTACATTCTTTGACAATGGGGAAAATATGGACTATCATATTCCCACTCAAAAATGCAGGCATCTCCATCCTCAAGATTATTGGCAATTGAAAAATATCTCCATCCATGAATCAAGGAAGCTTCAGGGAGATCTCTGAGGAATCGTACAGGTCATTCCCTTCTATTAGGATCCACAAGAGTCACCATTGTTCTTTCTCTTGGTAATTTAAGTTTATCTACAAATGTGTTCGGTGTTTTCTGTAGAACAAGTTTTCACATAAAATAAGCAACATTACCTTAAGAACCATCTAAACATTGTTATTAAAAAACACGTAACAAAACATAGAAACCCAAAATATCCTTTAGACAATAATAGATTGGCTTCTTGAACCCCTGTCAAACAGACTTGCAGAGTATAGGAGACTGTAATATAATCGAGATAATTTTCACTTCATTTTCAGCGTCTTTTGTTGATTTTCTTTTCAACTCAATAGATAATTTTATGTCCCTCAAGTGATCAAAACTCATTAGAATGAAAAATAGAAATATATTTTTCACAGCCATTCTTCCCATATATATGAACTCTAAAATACATCCCAAAAATGTATTAAAATAATAAAAAATCCCCAAACTCTATTACATATTGATATACAAAAATTTCCCAGCCCGTGCCAAAAAAATCAATTCTAGTGCTTGTACTACATGACTGGTGCCAAAATAGAGCTCTCCCAATCACTGGCTATGACCCCAAATCCAGTTATGGGGTCATATCTCAGAGCTCATTTGAGGTAGCATCGATCCATTAGGTGTTGTGGGACCTTTTTTTGGGGGCCTACAATAGCATGCCTTGGTTTTCAAAGATTCAATTTCATTTAAATTTGGCAACACGTTCTCGGTCGATGTCAAAATTCAAAGTGTTCCTTAGGTCAAACAACCAACATTGTGTATCTTTCCAACCATCGATCATAGCACTGAGCCATCTATTCCAATAGCTCCAAATGGTTGGGTAAATACTAGTGGCAACCTCATTTTCCACACACAGTCGTTCAAATGCCACCAATGACTCTAGACTGAAGTGTCCCTCAAGGTCCCTTTAGCATAAAATCAGCAATCTTCATGGGGTCATATCTTTGAGATCATGTGAGGTAGCATCAAGATGTCAGGTGCTATGGGACTATGTTGTTGGGGCCTACAATAGCTTGTCTCGGTTTTCAAAGATTTAATTTCATTTAAATTTGGAAACACATTCTCGGTTGATTTCAGAACTCAAAGTGTTCCTTAGTTCAAACAACCAACATTGCGTATCTTTCCAACCGTCGATCCTAGCATCAAACCATTTGTTCCAAAATTTTTGAATGGTCGATTAAACACTAGTGGCCACCTCATTTGCCAAACACAGTCATTCGAATGCCACTGATGACTCTAGGCCAAAGTGTCCCTCAAGGTTCCTTTAGCATGAAATCAGTGATCTTTACGGGGTCATATCTCAAAGCTCATGCAAGGTAGCATCGATTCATCAAGTGCTACAGGACCATGTTTCCAAGGCTTACAATATTTGTTGGAAATATAGATGTAGTAACTATGAGGGGGGGTGAATCAGTTAACCATAAATTTTCTTTCCATAGATCCCTTAGATGTTTTATTAAATCATTTGCTGCTGTTGTTCAGCAAACATACAGAGAAATGTTGAAACTTGATTATTGCAGTGAGTATTAATTATAATTGTTCTTAAGCATTCATCAGTGATTAACATACATGAATAAAGAAAATAACATGAACACAAGAGACACCAGATTTAACATGGAAACCCAATATTGGAAAAACCACCAATGTAACTAGTTACTATTTTTCACTCTTCTAAAGTGATGCCCTGTTAGGAGCCAACCTAGTAAAAGGTTACAAAACACACTATTAGATGTGACCTTGTTAGAGGATTTAATCACCCTGTTAGGAGTGGCCTTGTAAGAGGTCTTGAAATAATTCAATAAAACTATCACCTTGTTAGAGGATTTATAAAATGGCTGCTAAACCAACTCGGTTAGGAGATTTTGAAATCACTACTACAATGGTAAGAAAGTAACAATGAAATGACCTAAATAATGATGCAACTGAATTGCTAATTATAGATCTCTGTTCTGCTTCACTAGATCCAACCTGATCAAAATATATCTCTACTACTCCTCAAGGATATCTAATCATCCTTCAAAATTTGCTCACACTTTCCTTCTTTTTCAATTTCACACTTTTAATTCACAACTTGACCTTCTATATATACCATTTGGATTGTCCATTCAGATTGTCAAGTTGGCACTAATAACATTACTAATCATTACAACAGTCAGCTAGAATAATCAAACTTTATTTCTCAAATTAACAAAATCCTTTACTGGGCCGACCTTGCTCAGTAAACACTAATCCGAAAAGATTTCCTTTGGTGACCAAGAGAACTCGGTAAGCACTACGAATTCCACAACATTCTTTGGAGACTAAGTGAACTTGGTAAACACTAACTTTCCTTCGTTAACCGTGGAAGCTTGGTTAACACTATTTTCTTCCATACTTTTCTTTAACACCTGAGATATCTTGGTAGACACTGAAAACTGCCTATTGACTGACTAAGCTCGGTAAATACTGGGAACTACTTTGTTGAGTGACTAAGCTTAATAAATAATATGACATTTGTGTGACATCAAAGACAACACACAATTAATCCAACAATCTCCCTCTTAGGCATTGATCACAACACAATATGTCATAGCACAATGAAATTTCATAGAAAACATAGAGTAAGGAGCATATCCTTAGCTTCATTCTGATTCTCAACTATGAGAACTCCCTCTGTCAGCAAACTTCACTTTCTAACTGAAAAACTCTCCCTCTTATAAATCTAAAGAAATTTCTTGAAATATGATAGCAAACTCTCCCTCTTTGACAACACATGCCAAAGACAACACATATCAGGTGAATAGCAATGTACCTTGAGTACTGATTCATATGCAATGATTTCTTGACTAAGCTGCATCAACTGACTAATCTTTAATATGCTCTGGTTGATGCATTACTAAAACTTCATTTAGTGAGCCTCGAATAGGGGAATGACTCCTAACTTACCTCTTAGATACAAGAATGCATCTTTAGGTAGTGGCTTGGTGAATATATCTACAATCTGCTCTTTTATATGAATATATTCCAATTTGATTTCCTTGTCCTGCACCAATTCTCTGACAAAGTGATATTTTATAGCAATGTGTTTGGTTTTGGAATGCATTACTAGATTGTTTGAAATATTTATTGCACTTGTATTATCAAAAAATATAAGAACTGGTTCTTTGATCTCAACCTTCATGTCTTCCAATAACTATTTGAACCAAACAATATTAGAGCAGTTTACTACTGTAGCAACATATTATGCTTCTGCTATGGATTGGGATGTGCAATTTTGCTTTTTACTGGTCCAAGATACCAACCTCTTGCCAAGAAAGAATGCTCCACCACTTGTACTTTTTTTGTCATCAATGTTTCCTGCCCAATCAACATCAATAAACACTTTAAGTCCAAATTGCCTCCAAATTTATACCACAAGCCATAATCTTCAGTTCCTTTCAAGTATCTCAAGATTCTTTTGATTGCCATCATATGATTTTCTCTTGGTTTTTCTGAGAATCTTGCTACTATACCAACTGCTAAGGCAATATCAGGCCTTGTATGAACTACATACTGTAATTTTCCAATCATTGATCTGTATAAAGTTTGATCTACTTCTTTTGAATCATCCTTTTTGGTAAGCTTCAGTCTAGTACACATGGGGGTACCAACTAGGTTTTCATCTTCCATACCAAACTTCTTAAGTATTTCCTTGATGTATTTAGACTGAGTAATGTAGATACCATTCTTGCTCTGCTGAATTTGAAGACCAACCAAAAACTTTATCTGACCAAACATAGACATTTCAAATTCTTTGTTCATTTTCTCTAAAAATTCTTTTCACTAATCATCATTACCTGTAAACACAGTATCATCCATAAATATTTCTGCCAAAACAATTCTATTATCTGGTCCTTCCTTAATGTACAAACTACTATTATCATTAGCTCTTTTGAAACCAATCTGAATAAGATAGTTATGTAATCTTTCATACCATGCTCTAGGGGCTTGTTTCAGACCATACAATGCTTTGTGTAACTTGCAGACCATATCCTTTTTGTCTGGGTCAACAAAACCTTCAGGTTGCTCAATGTAGACTTCTTCATCAAGAATACCATTAAGAAATGTAGATTTTACATCCATTTGATATACCTTAAATCCTTTATGTGCTACATATGCAAGTAGAGTTCTTACACCTTCTAATTTTACAACAGGAGCAAAATTATCTCCATAATCTATAACTTCTTCTTGAGAATACCCTTTACACACTAATCTAGCTTTGTTTCTAGATACTTGACCATCTTCATTTAGCTTGTTCCTGAATACCCATTTTGTTCCAATTACATTTTTGTCTTTAGGCCTAGGTACAAGAGTCCATGTCTTGTTTTTCTCTATTTGTTCTATTTCTTCATTCATAGCCTCAATCCAACTTTCATTTTCCAATGCATTTTTAACATTTTTAGGTTCAAAGTCAGCAAGTAAACATGTACCTTTCAGTTTACTTCTTGTCATAGTACCAGCTAATTTGTTTCCAATAATCTGATCTGGTGTATGATGCTTCCTGACATACTTGGCCAATATAGGTTCCTTACTTCTTGAATGAGTTACATTGTCATCTTCTTGAATTTCATCTTCAGGTTCAGTTTGCTTGGGCTCGGTAGATATTCACTCACTAGCTTCAGGTTGAGACTCAGTTTCTTGTGACTCGGTTTGAATTTCTTCTTGTGACTCGGTTACTATACTGGGCTCGGTAGATGCAGTTTCCTTATTGTCAGATGTGTCTGGCAATGTATGAGGTTCAATGTAAACAAATCTTTTGTAATCCTCTAGTTCCTTTTTACTTTTTTCTTCAGTCTTTTCTGCAAACTCATCAACTTTCACATGTGCACTTTCTATGATTTTGTGAGTAGACAAATTTAGACATCTATATGCTTTACTTTTGCAAGAATATCCCAAAAATATTCCTTCATCACTTTTTACATCAAATTTTCCTTTTCTATATTCTTTTAAGATGTAACATTTACTACCAAATACTTTTAGGTAACTAACATTGGGTTTACAGCCATACCATAACTCATAAGGAGTTTTGAATGTGTCTTTCTTCAAGTATACTTGGTTCAAGGTATGAACTGCAGTGCTAATAGCTTCCTTCCAGTATTTCATAGTAATGTTCTTTTCAATCATTAGAGTCCTTGCACAATCCATGATAGATATATTCCTCCTTTCAGCTATTCCATTTTGCTCAGGAGTTCTTGGGGCTGATACCTATCTTTTGATTCCTCTTTCAATGCAAAAATTATTGAATTCATGGGAGATGAATTCACCATCTCTGTCTAATCTCAAGCACTTCATTCTTTTTCTTGTTTCCTTTTCTACTCTTGCCAGATACCATTTGAATTTCTCAAATGCCTCTAATTTTTCTCTTAAATACATAACAGTCATCATTCTAGAGTAATCATCAACAAAGAGAATAAAGAATTTTTCTCCAGTATAGCTTTCAACTCCAATAGGTCCACATAAATCATTATGCACAATATCCAAAATATCTTCAGACTGATAGTTTTTACTTTTAAAGCTAGTCTTTCCCATTTTACCAATCTAACAATTCTTGCATAGACCAACATCAGGTTTCTTCAAAGTAGGAATACCTCTTACTTTCTTGAATTTGCTTATTTTCACCATATTATCAAAATTTACATGACATAACCTTTTGTGCCATAACCAACTTTCTTCAATTTGAACAATAAAACATGAGCATTCACCAAGATCAAGATAAAATAGGTTACCTTTGGTTTGTTTGCATGAACCAATCAGTTTTCCTTTGTCATCCAGCAGTCTTGCTTTGCCATTCATGAATTCAACCTTGAATCCAATGTTGATTAACTGTGCTACACTTAGAAGATTATGCTTTAGTCCTTCAACCCAATATGCATTATCACATACAAGTTCTTTGGTTAATGAAATTTGTCCTTTTCCTTTTATACAACAAGGTTCATTGTTTCCAAATCTTACATTACCACCATCATAGTCTTCAAGGTGTTCAAACTTTGTTCTACCACTAGTCATATGATGTGGGCATCCACTATCTATAATCCATGTATCATTTTTGCTTATATGGGAGATAAGTGTCATCTCATCTTCATCATCATCAAATTCATCTTTTACAGAAATGAAGACAATTTCTTCTTCACTATCATCGGAATCCTTAGCCAAAAAACATGTTTTCTTACCTTTATCCTTGAATGACTTGAAATTCTTCTTGCCATTGTACTTGTGACCTTTCTTCTCATCCTTGCTTTGCTTGTTTGGGCACCTAGCTACAATATGACCAATTTCTTCACATGAGAAATAGATTAAAGGAGTTTTACCTTTGTATTTACCTCTGCCTCTAGTATATTTCTTTGCAAGTAATGCTTCAATAACTTCAAGATCACTATCTGAACTTTCCTCTGATTCTTCTTCACTTTCTAACTGGATTTTCTTGCCCTTCTTAAGTGAAAGTTTGGCCTCAAATGCTGATTCAATATTTTTAGAAGTTGGAACATAGTTGTCATAGTTATCTAATTCAAAAGCTGTCAATCTTCCAACTAAGGCATCCAAAGTTATATTGTGATTTTGTTCACATCTTCTTTCTTGAATAGAAGATACTCTTATTGCATAGATAGGAAGCAATGTTCTAAGAACCTTACTTATAATAGTCTCATCATCAATTTTCCCTCCAGAAGCTCTAATTGCACTAACACTCACCTTGATTCTTTCAACATATTTTGCAATGTTTTCATCTTCTTTCATCTTCATCTAATCAAACTATCCTCTTAGGCTTTCTACTTTGGCTCTCTTCACATTGTCATCACCACCATAAATTTTCTTCAGCTTGTTCCACATTTCATAAGCAGTTGTGCAGTCTTTGATCTCATCAAATTCTTCATAGCTAAGAGCTGATGCAATGTCTATCATCATGGTGTTATGGTTCTTTTTCTCTGCAATGTCTTCAACAGTTAGTGTGCCAGTAGGAACTGTATATTCTTGATCAATATATTTGCATCCTGAGTCACCAATGGAAGCCAAATGAAGTCTCATGAGACCTTGTCATGCTAAAAAGTTATCTCTGTTAAGCCTTGGAATTTCTCTCTTGTAAGACATCTTGATCTTTAGCTTAGGTCCTTGAAACCCTTCTTGCAAGCACCAAAAGCTCTGATACCAATTGTTGGAAATATAGATGTAGTAACTAAGAGGGGGGGTGAATCAGTTAACCATAAATTTTCTTTCCATAGATCCCTTAGATTTTTATTAAATCATTTGCTGTTGTTGTTCAGAAAACATACAAAGAAATGTTGAAACTCAGTTATTGCAATGAGTATTAATTATAACTGTTCTTAAGCATTCATCAGTGATTAACATACATGAATAAAGGAAATAACATGAACACAAAAGACACCAAATTTAACATGGAAATCCAATATGGGAAAAACCACCAATGTAACTAGTTACTATTTTTCACTCTTCTAAAGTGATGCCATATTAGGAGACAACCCAGTAAAAGGTTACAAAACACACTGTTAGGTGTGACCTTGTTAGAGGATTTAATCACCCTGTTAAGAGTGGCCTTGTAAAAGGTCTTGAACAATTTAATAGAACTGTCACCTTGTTACAAGATTTATAAAATGGCTATTAAACCAACTCGGTTAGGAGATTTTGAAATCACTACTACAATGGTAAGAAAGTAACAATGAAATGACTTGAATAATGATGCAACTGAATTGCTGATTACAGATCTTTGTTCTGCTTCACTAGATCCTTCTTGATCAAAATATATCTCTACTGCTCCTCAAGGATATCTAATCATCCTTCAAAATTCGTTCACACTTTCCTTCTTTTTCACTTCCACACTTTTAATTCACAACTTGACCTTCTATATATACCATTCAGATTGTCCATTCAGATTGTCATGTCGGCACTAATAACATTACTAATCATTACAACAGTTGGCTGGAATAATCAAACTTTATTTCTCAAATTAACAAAATCCTTTACTGGGCCGACCTTGCTCGATAAACACTAATCCGAAAAGATTTCCTTTGGTGACCGAGAGAACTCGGTAAGCACTGTGAATTCTGCAACATTCTTTGGAGACCGAGTGAACTCGGTAAACACTAACTTTCCTTCGTTAACCGTGGAAGCTTGGTTAACACTATTTTCTGCCATACTTTTCTTTGACACCTGAGATATCTCAATAGACACTGAAAACCACCTGCTGACCGACTAAGCTTAGTAAATACTAGGAACTACTTTGCTGACCAACTGAGCTTGATAAATAATATGACATTTGTGTGACATCAAAGAAAACACACAATTAATCCAACAATATTTTGTCTCAATTTTCAGATATTCAAGTTTGTTTAAATTTAGAAACACATTCTCAGTCGATGTCAGAACTCACAGTGTTCCTCAGTTCAAATGGCCAACATTGCGTATCTTTCCAACCATCAGTCATAGCATTGAACCATCTATTCCAATAGCTCTAAATGGTCAGGTAAATTCTAGTGTCAACCTCATTCGCTACACATAGTCATTCAAACGCCACTGACTCTAAGCCGAAGTGTCTCTCAAGGTCCCTTCAACATGAAATTGGTGATCTTTACAGGGTTATATCTCAGAGCTTGTGTGAGGTAGCATCGAGTCATTAGGTGCTATGAGACCATGTTGCCAAGGCCTATAATAGGCTGTCTCAGTTTTCATAGATTCAATTTCATTTAAATTTGGCAACACATTCTCAATGGATGTCAAAACTCATAGTGTTCCTCTGTTCAAACAGCCAACATTGCATATATTTCCAACCGTCGATCGTAGCATCAAATCATTTATTCCAAAAACTCTGAATAGCCTAGTGAACCCTAGGGGAAACCTCATTCACCACACATATTCATTCAAACGTTGTCGATGACTATGGGCTAAAGAGTCCCTCAAGGTCCCTTTAGCATGAAATTGGCAATCTTTACGGGGTCATATCTCAAAGCTTGTGTGAGGTTGCATCAAGCCATCAGGTGCTATGGGACCATGTTGTTGGGCCCTACAATAACCTATCTCAATTTTTAGAGATTCAATTTCATTTAAATTTGGCAACACATTCTCAGTCGATGTTAGAACTCAAAGTGTTCCTCAGTTCAAACAGCCAATATTGTGTATCTTTCCAACTGTCAGTCCTATCATCAAATCATCTATTCTAATAGCTCTAAATGGTTGGGTAAACACTATTAGAAACCTCATTCACCACACATAGTCATTTAAACACCATCTATGACTCTAAGTTGATGTGTCCCTCAAGCTCCCTTCAGCATGAAATCAGCAATCTTTACGGGGTCATATCTTGGAGCTTGTGTAAGATAGCGTCGATCCATCAGGTGCTACAGGATCATGTTGTTGAGGCTTAAAATAGTCTATCTTAGTTTTTAGAGATTCAAGTTCATTTAAATTTGGCAACACATTCTTGGTCAATGTCAGAACTCACAGTGTTCCTCAGTTCAAACAGCCAACGTTGTGTATCTTTCCAACCATTGGTTGTAGCATCAAACCATTCATTCCAACAGCTCTAAATGGATGGGTAAATTCTAGGGGAAACCTTGTTCACCACACATAGTTGTTTGAACACCACTGACAACTCCAGGCCAAAGTTTCCCTCAAGGTCCCTTCACCATGAAATCGGCAATCTTTACAGGGTCATATTTTGGAGCTCATGTGAGGTAGCATCAATCTGTTAGATGCTACAAGACTATGTTACCAAGGCCTACAATAGCCTATCTTGGTTTTTAGATATTCAAGTTCATTTAAATTTGGCAACACATTCTCGGTTGATGTCAAAACTCATAGTGTTCTTGAGTTCAAACGGCCAAAGTTGTGTATCTTTCCAACCGTCGGTCATAGTATCAAACTGTCTATTCCAACAACTCTGAATGGTCGGGTAAATGCTAGGGGAAACCTCATTCACCACACATAGTTGTTCAAACATCATCGATGACTCTAGGCCAAAGTGTCCCTCAAGGTCCCTTCAACATGAAATTGGTGATCTTTACAGGGTCATATCTCAGAGCTCGTACAAGGTAGCATTGAGATGTTAGGTGCTATGGGACTATGTTGTCAAGGCCTGCAATAGCCTATCTCAATTTTGAGAGATTCAAGTTCGTTTAAATTTGGCAACACATTCTCGGTCGATGTCAAAACTCACAATGTTCCTTAGTTCAAATGGCCAACATTGTGTATCTTTCAAACCATTGGTCATAGCATCAAACCGTCTATTCCAACAACTTTAAATGGCTAGCTAAATGCTACTGACAGCCTTTTTTGGCACACACAGTCGTTTGAACATCGCCGACCACTCCAGGGCAAGCAATAGGATGAGTGCAACTATGTATTTAGATGCAAAGGGGCTTGTGGTCCATTTTGAAATTTAATCATGTATTTGGATCATGGAATGTTATTTGGATCATGTATTGATCATATTGTAACCCCATCTTAAATGTAAGCCTTAATGGCACTGAGAAGCCTAAAAGGTACCTAGGGGTCACTACGAATGGTTAGGTATTGATCATAGGTTAGGGGTTGATGGAAATAACCTATAAGGGTCTATAAATATGTACTAAGGCCATTAGAGCCTTTACATAGTGTTAAAAGCACTAAATGTGAACAATCTTGTAAATTGCCTATATTGGCAATATAAGCCAAATAGGGCTTGATTGTAGTAGGGATTAGTGGGAAGTCTAAGTTAGTTTGGTTTGTAAAGGTTGTCTCTAAACCTTTTATAAGTAGTTAGAGTGGGCAAAGGGTGTTGGGTTGTCGAGTTGACAACTTTTGTTGTCAACTTGACAACTAATTCTAGTGTTTGTCATTAACAATCAGTCAACAACAGTGAACTGTTGTACTTGATCTGAATGTGATCCTTGTTTAGTTTGATGTAGGAACATTTATTTGCATTGGTTTTGACTTGGCTATAATATCTTTTCATTACCTTCATCACTGATAACACCAAGGATTTAACTGGTGTATTGACAGTGACTGGTACAGGGGTACAATCAGCAACTAAGGGACCCCACAATACTATAGCCATAGGCCCCCGAAACATCAAGGAAAAAAAAAACCACCTTCAAATGAGCCAAGGTAGTAATACTAAGAATCTCAATGGTGTTCCTTTCCTCCAAGGGGTGGTCCAAAATACTAGGGGTATCAATAACCTGATACCTCAAGTACTTATAATAAGTATGCCCGATAAACAAAGACTTAGTAGTAAAAGCATAAGGTTGCACATCCACATCCACCCTAGTAATCTTATTAATAAAAGAACTTTTTCCAAAATTAGGGTACCCACACATCAAAATAGGCCTAGTATTAGGGTCAATAGATGACAACCTTTCCATATGCTACCTCACCTATTCGAGGTCATGTCTTTATATTGTGACTGTCTCGTGGAACAAGGAATACACCAATGAATATAAATGTTTGATTCCACATGATCTTGGATAGGTTGTGATGTATAAATATTGCCTTATATTATATGTATACATTTCTACATTCATTTCATTAATTTTGTTATTATGACAGTCAAGGAATTGACTGTTATTGAGGATAGTGACTAGCATTTGTAGCACAGTCAACAAGTTAAAGGTTTGAATCCTCCATAATATGTAAGGCACTCCCACCTCTATGTTAACTATGGTTTGGTGGGAGATTTACATTGATTTATTGTATGTATTAGATCTATCTTTGAATGCAGGGAAGTTGAATAGAAGGTGAGAAGAGATAGAGATGGGCCTAGTGAAATCACAGTGAAAGGAGTTGAAGGTAAGCACCAGTCATGGCTGGAAGTGGCCTGATGATTGGAGAGGGTAGATGATGGATGGGAACGTCCTTTGGGATGTATTAGAAGGTGTTGGGACCAGTTTTGAGGTTGGGTGTTGTAGAGAAGGGTATTTTCTACAAAACCCTTGCTTTCTAGCCCAAATAGTGAGGGTTTATTGAATGGGAGTGTAGATGGGTGAGTATGGGAAAACTAAGTTGAAAATTGGTTTTCTTTTATCCTTTATCAAGACTTTTTTGGGTTTTGGATTCCTGGAATTGAGTGGTTCTAGGAGTTTCTTTGCTAGGTGAGGCTAATTAGGCCTAATTAAAGGGTTAGGGGGTGAAGGAAGTCTTAACCAGTAAAAGATTTAAAGTCTAAGATTGATATCAATTTAGTAACTCCAAAAAGGGTACTAGAAAATTTAAAAACACTGACAGGTTGTTTGGGGATTTTGAGAGTAAATTTTTGATTTCAGTGTTGGAAGGACTACTAGGCAGGCCTAGAAGGGCTATAGAAGAGGAAGGGTGAAAGATGAGTTGATTGGATTGAATGGGAAGTTGTAACATGGAAAATATATCATTTTGAGATGATCTAAGGTGTTAGGATTAGTGTGTGAAGTCTGGTTTGATTTTTGGTGTGGTGGAGGCACTAGGTGCACTAGGTGGCCTAGGATAGAGTTGATGCTAGAAGGCATTGGAACAAGGAAACAAGGAAGTGAATTTGAGTAGTATGGTTGTGGGAGTGACTTGAAAATTTAGAGAACTCAACTAGATCCTTGAGTGAGGTTAATTCCTTGAGTGGATTCCAAGTTGTTTGTAGAATCCTCGAATTGAGTTAGTCTCCTTAGGGTGATAGTGAATATTGTCGAAGTTTACAGTAACAAGGAATGTTAGTCTCCTTAGGGTGATAGTAACAATATACATTGATAAACATACAAGCATAACTATAAGGCATGGGAAATTTACAAAGCATAAGATATCCACATAAACATAAATTAGTATACATCAATACACCAAGCACATGAATTGCATACCTAAAACATTAAAAAAAAAAATTCGTAGGGCATTAAGCCAAATATATATGTCCAGTAATGTCATACATTGAATATATTCAATATAGTTAAACTAGCTTCCTCAAATCCAAATGGATGTACAACATATCACTTATACAATATACAAAAAATATGTCCACTAATGCCATATAGGCATACAATCCATATCCCTAATCTAGTCCTTTCCCGCCAGGGGAAGAAAACAAATCTTGAGCTATCTTGGATCGTCATGTCAATGGAGATGCAGTGGATGCTATATTCTTCTAAGTGCACTCACGCATCCTCCTGTCTAGACTCTTCTATAGCTCGAGCTGATAAAAAAACAATTTAAGCATCAATAACTAATATACATCAAAATTGAATATTCACTTACCGCTAGAAAATAGTCACTATGTACATCCACCAAAGGTGCATGCTGGTGATCTGGAGTAATAAGTCCCTACAACAATGATCAAAATAATATTTAAAATACATACATGAAAATCATTATAAAATTCAATACAAACTATTAAAATAACAATTAAAATTAAGTGATCTCTTTCATACCTCAGTCAGTGCTTTAGAACTAGCTACTGTTGCAACTAATCCATGATCCAAAGTATCATGGATAGAGGGAGGAATCTCTGATGTCAATAATTGAAAATGAAACAAAAAAAGTATTATGCAGTTATCAAGATTACATTTATTTTTTACAACCCTACTAATGAGTAAATGATACCTCCATGAAGGTTTCACAGCGTCCTTCAGTATGTAGTGTCGATGTCGAAGCTCCAACATTCAACTAGTTCACATGTACATGGAAAATTATAAGATAACCATTCATATAAGAATGTACTACTGACATGTTAATTATAATGCATTATTACATATATACCTGTGGACTCAATGGTGATATCACAAAGCCAGGTGAAAGAATGTGATCATCATGCCTCTATATTTTGATCATAATTTGTCTAGTAATTTAGTTATTCATTCATTTATTAATTAAATATAATCAAGTAAATCAAATTAACATGCAAATAAAGATACCTCAAGGAAAGTGGCACGATGCCCTTCATTGTCTGTTGTGAATGTTGATGGTCCACCAATGAACATCTAATGCACATGCACAATAAGTTATGATACAATTATTCATATAATTACATAATAATCAAATGTATTAATTAAAATGTTTTATTCGATACCTACTTGTGGAATTGATGATGATGTGTAGAAGGCAACATGAGGATCATTGCCACTACCACCGCCATTGAAACTCTTGCCCTAAATTTTCATCATAATCAATAGATACTAAATTAATTAGTCATTCTTTTATAAATAAAATATGATCAAAGCAATTTAATGAACTTGGAAATATTTACCTGTGTTTCAATACCAAATGTCATATTTAGAAAACTATCAGTCATCATTCCAAGATCCTCTTCCTCTCTCTCGATAGTACCAAATGTGCACAAGCATCCACATGACCGATAAATATGCCCCCTCAAAGATTGACCATGGTCACCCTCAACTAAAGGAGTGACAATTAAAAAAACTAGATTTTAAAATCTTAATTACACACAAATTTTAACAAAAACAAATTTTAACAAAACAAATTACTACAAAACTAAAATTTTAAAACAAATAAGAGGCATGGGTTGTAAAACACTTACCTCTTCTTCGGAATTAAACTTGACGACATCATGGAGCCATTTGATGGATGAATGAATGAAAACTATGGATTCAACAAGCCCAAACAAGACTGTGTACGCACTTGGGAAGGCTCCTTTTGCTACAAATGTGGGTTTGTGGAAAGAAAAATGAGCTTTCCAACCCGCAACAAACACTAAATAGTGTTTTTTTAAAAGCGTGTGCATGCTATAGGGCGTACGTGCTTTGTAAAAACACTTTTTAGTGGTTTTCAAAGCGTGTGCACCCTATAGGGCGCACACGGTATGCTTTAGATTTCCCAAGCCTAAGGCTTGTGCATGCACCCTATAGGGTGCATGCCCTTTAGTGTGTACACACTATAGTTGATGGGGGACCAAAAAGCAAAGTGGCACCTTTTTGGTCCCCCATCTTTGTGCATATACCCTGCATACATTCCAAAGATATCAATAAAATATAAATCACATTGCCTCGTATGGATGATATGATGGGTTTATTGAGTGGAGCATAGTACTTCAGAAGAATTGACTTGAAGAGAGAGTGTCATCAAATAAGGATTAGACAAAGGAGATGAATGAGAAACTGCATTCAAGGAAAAGCAGTCTCTATATGATTGGTTTGCTACATTATCTAGTCTAACAATTTCTTCAATTACATTCATGAGGTTGATGAATGAGGTGCTCAAACCATTTCTTGGTAATTTTGTAATTGTTTATTTAGATAACATGTTGATTTTTAACAAAGATAGGGAGGAAAATCTAAAACATGTGAGATTTGTTTTACAAAGATTAAGATAAGAAAGTTAACCTTTAAAAACACACCTGTTATGAAGGAGGAGATGGTATATTTAGGATTTGGGATTTATAAAGAAGGCTTATGGATGGATCCTTAAAAGGTTAAGGAAATCTTAGAATGGCCTACACCTAGAAGCATGTTTGAATTTAGGATTTTTCATGGTTTGGAAAGCTTCTACAAGAAGTTTATCAAAAATTTAGTGACATATATGCTCTTAGCACTTATACAATAAAGGGATAAAGAATATAGTTCAAGTGGACAGCTAAAGAAGAGTGAAGCTTTAATATTTTGAATGAGAAGGTGAATTAGCCTTCCATACTAGCTTTACTGAAATTCAACAAAGTGTTCCAATTTGATTGTGTTGCAAGTGGGACATCCATATGAGGATTTCTAAGGAAAGAGGGAAACCCTATATCTTACTTCAGTGACAATATAAATGAAGCTAAGAGGAAGTATCCAATATATGATCAAGAGTTCTATTTTATTGTGTAGGCACTTAATTAGAGACATTACCTATTTCCCTAGGAATTTTTCCTCTAGACTGATCATCATGCATTGTAATTTATTAATATCCAATGTAATTTAAATCAAAGGTATATAAAGTGGGTTGAATTTCTTTAAATTTATTCATTTTTTCTTAAACATACGAGCGGAAAATCAAACTGACTAGCTGATGCAATGAGCAAGAGTTTATTTTCGTTAAAAATAAAATAAAGTAAATGTCTCGGGCTTTGATTCAGTGAAGGAGATGTATCAGAAGGATAATGATTTTTGTAAGATGTGATAGCTTTTAAATGTCTAATTTAAAGGGATAGAACCAAATGGCTCTAATATTTCCTTCAAGAGGGGTTATTGTTTAAGGGATAGTAAGTATGCATTCCAAGAGGATCAATGAGAGAAAATTTAATTAGAGAAAAGAATAGTGGGGGACCTAGAGGACACTTTGGAGTTTAAAAAAATTGGGTCAGCTTGGAGAAGGATATTATTGGAAACAAATGTGTAAGGATATAAATAATATTGTGCAAGGGTGTTCAATATGTCAATATGCTAAAGGGACAAGCCAAACCATAGGGTTATATTAGCCTTTATCAATCCCAGAGAAACCAACAAACAAAGTGAGTATGGATTTTATTCTTGGGCTGCCTAAGACTCAAAAAAGTAATGATTTTATTTTTATTGTGGTAGATAGGTTCTAATGAATGGTAAATTTAGTAGAAGAAATCAAATGATGTGTCACATGTTGCAAATCTGATTTTCAAGGTATTTGTAAGGTTGCATGGTTTTCTAAAATGCGTTGTTTCATTTCTGAATGATAAATTTATAAGTCATTTTTGGAAGTTGTTAGTACTATGAAAATTTCATGTGGTTGCGGAAGCCATGTTCATAAAATTTTCCTAAGCAAAGCTTGTACCTTCAAAAAGAGCAGTCTAAAAGGGCCTAGTTCAAGAGCATGTAGAGATGGGCCTGATCAATTTCATGAGGTATAGCTTGGGGAGTGGATTCAACACTTTTCATTTGACATATGCAGTGGGTTCCAACTCCTAACTGAAGAATCTGAAGTGTTTAGGGAGTTGTCATTCTGAGGTGTTCACCTAAATCCTCATTTTTGCCTAAGTATCAAATCACTGTAGCAGGTCCTGTTTGTATTTGAATATTTTGCGTCCTGTTAATTTTCGTGGCTCACCACTTTGAAGATGTTTAATATGTATATCAAAGAGCCTATGTTCCAATTTGCAAGTCTTTTCGAATCTGTTTGATTAGGTTTCCAACCCCTTAAAGTTGGTCTTCCAGAAATGTCATATTTTTGTGTTCTGCCCAGTTTTCTGGAAGGGCCTGTTTAACTGGTTATAACTTTTGACCCTATGATCCAATTGATAAAAGTCCTTTTGTAATGTATTGAAATGGTCAAATACTCCTTGTGTTTCAATTTTTAGGCCATGATGAATCCGTTTGCCTAGTTTGCCAATCTGATCCTGTTTGTAGTTCCTAACTTTAAGTGAGGATCAGTTGTACTTTTCAGTCGGAGGCCCTGCTCAGACGAGTGCATTAAATGCCCTATGATTGATCAATAGATGCCAGTTGTTGCATCAGTTGTAGGCATGGGAATAAGTCATATTGCTGATTTTCAGCCTCCCATGTGCCTGTTTGACATGTTTTCAAGAGCCATTCAGATTGCAAATAGTTGAGTTTCTTCAGCAATGCACAGTTCAGTTTTGTGAGTGGCTTACTTTGGGATCCTGTCATTTATGCCCGGTTTGAGATCAAGCATAATTGAAGGTTGGTCCATAATGTAGACATGAAGGTGATTCACCTTGTTAAGTTTCAACTTATGAAAAATCCGATTGATGACTTTTCTCAATCAATTCCAAACCTAATTTCTATGAATTTGACTGTTTTCAATTCAGGGTGTTCTGAGGGCACAACTTCGGGGATTATTTTCGGATAACCAATTGATCATATGATGAAACTAATTATGGCCTTATTTTCTATGTATGAAAGAGAATCTTCACCCAGGGTTTCATGTTATGAAGTTTTCGTTTGATCGGATTGCCAGGTCAGACAAAATGTGTTCAACAATGATGAAAAGTGCGGATAGCGTAATTCTCTAAAGTAGCCATTTTATTAAATTCATAGCTTTTGAACGGATGATCATTTTCAGTTGGTGATCAGTTCATTTCGATCCTTGCTGATGAAATTTCTTCCAGTTCTAGTGGCTTGTCTCCAGCTTAGTGTCTGATATTTTTTGATCATCTCTTTCCGAGGCAATCGGCAATGATTTTCAATTTTTGCTTGCCAGCAATTCTGAACGGCATTTTCAAGTTTTAAAATCTCTTGCCTCGTTCACTTCTGGGCGAAGCTGTTTGACGGGGTTGTTGTCTATGGTACAAAGTCCGTCTCTCTAGCTTTCAGCTTCCATGGATATGTTTTGATCAGTGTTTTAATGGCATGATCAGGGTCACTTTACCATAAATTGCCGACTGGCGAATTAGTGAAATTGAAGTCTTTTTTTTTAATATCCAGTTAGCCGGATCCGATCCAGTTGCAGAGGCCAGTCGTTCTGAGTGTTTCTCGAGGCCGGTTGTTTGAGTTCAAAAAATTTTTAGGCCAGACCCGCCTGGGTCCAACCTGCCTCACTATTTCAAAGGAAAGCTTTGTGAGTTTATTATTGCCGGCAAATTGATGATATTAAAGAGGGTTTGGAAATATCAAAATGAATCAAAGAGCAGTCAACATTTGTTAAGTCAAGAATTTGGATCAATGTTATATTTGAAACTTTCGGGGATATATTAAAAAGGGGGCATCTAATGTTTTCGACATCCAGCACATTTAAAAGGAAGGAATCAGTATTTCAAAAGGGGATCCAATGCTAGTAAAGACAGAGAGCCACGTTCTGGCATCCTTTGCAATCAATGTTCCATTGTTTCAATTTGAGCTTGAGGCACATACTCATGTTTCTCTTTCTAATTTTTATCCTCAACTGATTGAAACTCCCCATAAGGGAAAGCAATGAATCGGAGTGTCCAGCATTATTAAAAGGTTTCTATGCCAATAAAAAGAGGGACCAGCATCCAAAGAAGTTTCAACACTCCAAAATAAAAGCCCAACACCAAATTAAAATAGTCCCAACATTCAATAAAAATGCCCAGCATTTTAATGGGAGGCCTCTGCATTATTAAAATGACCCAACATTCAATAAAAATGCCCAGCAAGTAAGAAAGGTTTATGCAGGAAGAAATGGCGTTCTCAGAAGTTTTTTCTATATGTTTGATATCCCACATTCAGCTGGAGGTGTGTTTTTTAAATGTTTATAATAAAAAATAGTCAAACATCATTGTAAAGCATGAAGAAAAGGGAGGCTTTGTGGTTGTCTTGTGCGCACGTAGCCCAAGGTGAATTCTGACGTGAATGGTGGCTCCCAGCTGGTTGGGTAATACAATTTTTTAGTGAAATATTGAAGAGTAGGTCCACTTATGTCTCGAGATTCGTGTCAAGCCGACGGCCGTCGCTAAGGCGCAAGGTTGAAGGTGCTCACTGCTTAACATTGCAGATTAACGAGATGCTGACACGTGGCATGATGGGCGCATTTCAAAATTCAAATGCCTCCATAAAGTTGAATTTTGAATTTGTAAAAGTTTGATTATTTAAAAATTCAAAAAATTTAATTAACACAGGCTACTCACGAAAATTGATGCCCTGAGCTTATCTTTTGGCCAAATATAGACATATTATATATCACCGGAATCATCTCAAAACGAGGAATGCATTGATGAAGTTTATTTTCAGTTCTGAAATGGTTGGTAAGAGCAGTAATGGTCTGTTTCATCCGAGGTCATATTTTGAGTAGGGTTGCAGATATTTTGTAAGGATATTTCTGGAATGAAATGTAATCAGATTTGTTTTCAAATATTTTGAAGAAGTCTTAGGGTTGACTAGTGTTGCCCTAGGTTTGCCCTAATTGATATTTTTGTGTCCCTGTTTCTATAAAGGGAATTTTGTAACCATTTTGAAAGGGCTGGCTGTATTTTCTTTACACAGGAGGCTGAAAGGCAAGTGTGTATCTCCAGTCCAGGTTGTAACCATTTTTGCTTTCTGTATCAGTATTAAGAAGAAGACTTCTGTATCTGTTGCACTGTGTCTATAGTATCACTGAATCAATTTGTAATACAGGGATTTGAACCCATATACTTAATATAGTTACTCATTCTTTGATCTCTCCTTCAGTTGTTCTTGATGAATTTTGAGTTTTCTAACTCATTGCAGTAGGTTACTGGTGTATGTGTTTTGTCTCTCAGCCTTGATCCAGGATCAGGTTAAAAGCCTCTGAGTGAAGCATAGATTCTTTTGGTTCAATCAGGAAGGATGTCTGTAAGCAGTGTAAAAGATGTTTGATTATGTTTATGGCTTGGTTTCTCAGATGAATCTAGTAGTTGTTCTTGTATTTCATGTCTGTTTCAGGTGTGATGCCCAATGGATGAGGCACTGATCATGAGCCAGTATCCCCTGTACTGGTACATGTGTTGCATGATTGTTTACATTCTGCAAAGAAAACCTTAATCATTACCAGTAATTTCAGTTTTATTTACATTTATGTGTTGTCCTACCCAGTGATGGAGGATCAATGAACAATAGGTTGTTGTTTAGTATTCTCTCACTATTTTTATCTGTTAAAAGATCCAATAAAGAAATAAGGGGTAGAGTTGAAGTTATCAATTAGAATTACAACTATTGGATCAGGTGTACCCGCCTTGGTTTCATAGAGCCAGAAGCAGAAGAGGGAATATCCATCCCTATAGTTGGTCCAGTTGCCTATAGATTGCTCACATTTGGAACTAACCAATCCTTAATATCCATCATAGGCATATTGGCAGCCCTAGTTGGCGTAAGCATTTTCAAACACCAACAGAAGTCATTTTGGAAGAGGAAAAAATTGACTTATAGTTTATCCTATCATCCTCAAACACATGGACAAATAAAAGTGGTCTACCAAATTATTGGAAATTTTCTAAGGTGTTTGACTAATGGGAAGCCAAAGAAATGGGATGTGATTTTGGTACAAGTTGTATTTTATTATAGCATCTGAAACAAAACAAAGTATAGGTAAGAGTTTCTCTCATATTTTTTATGGATTTATTTCAAGAGGAGTTCATGAATTGATAGATAGTGTAGATTTGGGAGGAAGTTTTGTAGCTAAAGATTGTGTAGAGTATTCAAAAGAATTACACAAGGAAATAGAAGAGAATTTGAAAATAGGAACCCAAATATACAAGGAGCATGATAACTTAAAAAATAGAAAGCTAGATAATTTGAGGTAGGAGACTTGGTTCTAGCTCATCTACAAAAATGAGAGAGCCGCATTCTACGTATGAAAAATTAAAATGGAAAAATATTAGACCATGCAAAGTGATAAAGAAGTCTTTAGCCAATGTTTATGAAATAGAGTAGCCACTAGAATTGGATATTTCACCAATATTTAATGTGGTTGATTTATATAATTTTCATGAAGAAGGTACTAGTGGAAAGGAGGATGTTATGTCATGGCTTCAAGATACAAATAAATGTGTGTAGTAGATACCAATGAAGAAGGAAGAAATAATTAATAAAGTATTCGACTATAGAACAATCAAGAGGGCATGAGGCAAGAAGCATGATGTAGGTTCATCCACCCCTCTTTCTTTGATTTATCCTTATTAAATCTATTTGTTCAGTTTGTTGAGTCAAAATTTTCTTGTTATGGAGTGTATTATTGGCCTCTTACCTTTGTGTTTACTTTCTCCTAAGCTTGGGATATCCATTTCAGAATGATGGAAAGGGATCTTGAATCCTCTCTCACCAATCACTACATTCCTTGAAAGATTCATATGTTGCTAGTAGTTGTAGAATTTATTGATAAATTGGAGATTCCTATCACCACATGGAGCATTTTGATGAAGGGAACATGACATTAGAGTAGGGAGTCATATCCTAGTAGATACCAAATAAAAAATGACCATGATTGGGCTGCCATGGTTGTGGGTATGTAATAGGAAATAAAATCCATCAAAAGGGAGAGAGAAAGGATGGTTTTGTTTCAAGTATAGATAAATTGAAAACAAAAAAAAGATCAATATGTTGTTACAATAAAAGAGTTGTGGGGCTTTGGAGGAGTTTGAACTAGTTTTATAATCCCCTATTATGACCAACATTTTGGCCTAGTAGTTTCTCTATGTTTTAGTTAAAGGTTGAGTATTGAGTAAATTGATATTGGAATGAAAAATTATTTTTTCCTATTTTAGTTTACAATCATTTGTGATTCTCATCACATTTCCAAACTTACTATCACTAATATATATATAGTACATGCAATCCAAACCAAAGACAATATAGCTCTTTTGAGGTGAGGAAGAGATAGTTGTAAAAAGATATTTAGCAACAAGTTTAAATGGATTAGGGATGCATAAGGAGATGATGAAGAGATATTTTCTCAAATGCATCTACCTCCAAGAGGATATCTTTGACAAAAATAACATAATTGATAATCTTGACCTCCATAGTTGTTAGGCTTATTCTCGAGAGAATTCTAAGCATTTCTTAGTTTTGAGACTAGGTGCACTTTATGAAATGACCTATAGGATTTTAGAATCCAACACTTCATAGATAGGGGAAAGGAAATAGAAAGAGGAAGAAAAATCACACTACACTAATTGTGAGTCGGTAAGGTTTCTATCATAATGGTATAGAGCAAGGAAAACTTTAGTGGTGATTATTCACCATTTGGCGAATGTCGCTTGTCGGCAACCAGTGATTTGGTGAATATATGGGATTGATCCTATTGCCCCGCATTTATTAAAATCGGGTCCAATGCCCAGGATCATCGCCAATCGGTTTATTTAATTTTGCCCATTTATTTCACATTATCGCCAATGGCATATAATTTTTGGGCACGATATATTTTAAACATTTGCCTATCATTTGAAAGCGGTCCCAAATTGACGACCTATATTCGTCAATAGTTTTATATATATAAATATTTTTAGGCGGCCCCAAATTCACCTGGCATTTTACAGGTGCCTATCTCAAACTAATGCATTTTCACCAACTTTTTTAATCATACCAAGGTATTGGATGACTCATAATCACCTCGAAAATAGCACGACATGTTATAATTACACAGGCTTCGCGAAATATTTGTATACCTAATACCTCTCACCGAATTTTCCAAAAAATGATTAGTATAAATACATTCATAGATCAGTGTTATTGTACATGATTTGGTTCAGTTCAATTGATCGATAGCAAAAGTTTAGATTTTTGAGCCTTGACTACATGATGCAAGAGCATCTCAGGTCCTTGTTAATCCTGTGTCACCAAAAAAACATATTTGAGTTTGTTTGTGTTGCTCAATTCCTGCTTTGACCGAGTTGGTTTGGTGTTGCTCGGTTTCCTTTATTTGTCGATGTTGGACAGTTATCTCTCTGGCGCTCAGTAAATTTTCCTAGCACTCGGTGATGCTTGTCTGGCGCTCGGTTTCCTTGCTTACCAAGTTGTTTTTTTTGGATTTATTTTGAGGCCGACTTGTGCATTTAATTTATGTCATGGATTTAATGTTGGTATCCATCATTGGGAAGCATGTGGACCTAGATCAGGCCATTCCTTCTGTTGATTATGGATCTGAAGGCCCACTTGATTTGGTAGCCTCTTGTATAAATGTAGTTTTTTGGTTAGAGTTTTGAGAGTCAATTTTTGGAGGCATTTTTGATAGGAGATAGAAGATAGAAGATTATGATTGTGATGCAAAGAAAAGGTAGGAGGGGCCAAGGGATGGCACACCCTACCTGATCCACCTTGCTCAACAACACGTGGAAGCAACAACAACATAGTAAGAGAGAGAAAGTGGGATCATTTATATATTATCATTCAAATTGATTCATACATGTCAGGCTGTAAGGTCTTCCTGGTTTTGGCCAAATATTACTATGAAATACAGAAGTCCTCAAACATGCAAGGATCTCAGATAATCTCTAATCTTCTACCTGTTGGACTACAACTAATTTGGAATCTAATTAAAGGATCTGTGATTACAAGATCACTGAGAAGTTGTTGATTAGATATGTAATATGATTAAATCAGTATTATTGTCATTGATGTCAACTAGTTTGACAACACTTATCCTGTAAGTTACTACACTGAGACATCTGAAGAAAAGTGGAAAAGAGATGAAGAACAGAGAAATCTACATGAGGAAAGATGTACATGACAGATAAGGATAAGGAACACATTGAGTAACTTACTAATGAGTCTATGACTTGATGATATTGACTTCATTATGTTACATTCATCTATAATGAAGTATAGAGTTGAAAGACACAAAGCGTGTTGTCAGTAAATGAAGCATTTCTAGTATACACCGACGGAGTGTAGTGTATACCAACCGTAGTATTAACTGAGTAGTGTTCACTGACACATTTCTTTGTTAACCGAGTGGAACAGAATGAACTAAATGTTTAGTTTAGCCGATAAGATTGATGAGCTGGCAAGAGTATAGCATCAAGGTAATAGATAATGTTTGTTACACAGATCAACAGCTGACAGAATTCAAAGATGATCTAATGAAGAAAATTGAAACATGTTATTGACACAAGTACCAAGAAAGTTTAAGTGGCAAAATCTAATGGTGGAGAAGAAAATGATTTACTCATCTATATAAGAGAACAGAATCTCTTTATGAAAATGTCAAGAAGAAGAAGCTACAAGATTATCGTGTGAATAAAGTTTCATGCATTTTGATCAGACTGGTTAGTGATAATCGAGCTACAGAGCAATTACCAAGCTACAAAGAGTAGTTACCAACAGACAGTAAGTTGATATAGTATTGAATCTGAAGTGAATTATTGATCAGAAGGATTTGAATGAACGAAATATTGATCTGTATTCTACAATTGAAGTTGTATTAAGGCAAGTCATTTTACTGTTACATATTTAACCATTGTATATAGTCTAAATCTCTTAATCGAGTGGAATCTGAAAGTCTTATGATGTATCATTCATAGAATGAACATTGTTATCCTATCAACCCCATAGTGAATGCTGGTTGGATGATAACTTCTAGTCTAAAATCCTCTAACAAGGTCACACCTGACAGTGTGTTTGCAACCTTTAACAGGGTTGGGTCTTAACCGACCTCACTTCAGAAGAGTGAACAATTTTGGGTTGTCGGTCCCAAGTGGTTTTTCCTTTTACAGGGTTTCCACGTTAAATCTCTTGTGTTATGTGATGATTGTGATATTTGTTTGTTATCATACTTTGCATGTTACATATTAGATTTGATCGGTAAATAGTTATAAGTATTAGACTGGTAATCGATAAAAGCATAGACAGTAAGAGTTATTATTACTTACCGATGAGTAGAAATAGAAGAAATTGTTTTGGATTATACATTTTGAATTGGGACACTGGATAACTGATTCACCCCCCTCTCAGTTATTCTAACAATTGGTATCAGATCAAACTTGCTTGGAACAGAGTTTTAATGACTTAAGCATAAAGGTCTCAATATGTATAAGAGGGAACTATCAAAACTAAATAAAGAGAACTTTACAGTATGGAAAAGTAGAATGAAGCTGCACATATCTGGAATTGGGAACTCAACACTAGATCTGATGCAAAATGGCTACATAAAACCACCCACTGGTCCCCTAACTATTGATCAACTAAAGGATAAGCATGAACACAATGTTACTATGATGGAACTTGTTGCTACCTGTACCGATGATGAATTTGAAGATATCAAGACATGCACAACTACCAAAGGAATGTGGGATAAATTAGCACAAATCTACAATGGAGATCTGAATGTCAAAAGAGCCCGAGCTGAAAGTCTGAGAGGTAGATTTGATGAAATGAGAATGAAAGAAGGTGAGAACATTGTCCAATATTCAAATAGACTCAAAGAAGTGGTACATGCTATTAGAGCTTTTGATGGAGTAATTGATGATGAAACAGTGATAAGCAAGATTCTCAAAACTTTGCTACCAGTTTATGCAATCAAGATTTCTATAATTCATGAAACAAGAGCTACATCCAACCTCATTCTTGACACTCTGATTGGTAAACTTACAACCTTTGAATTAAAAAATTTTGATAATAGTGTTGTTCCTTCTATTGAATCCACTTTCATGTCTTCTCTAAAGATTGGAAAGTCTAGCAGGAATAGTAAGAATTGTGACAGTGATGACAATACCGATGATGAACTTGATGAGCTTGAAGCACTTATGGCCAGAAGATTGCCCAAAGGAAAAGGAAGGTATAGAGGTAAGCTACTTTTAGCATGCTTCAATTGTAAGGAAGTCAGTCACATCACTGCTAGATTTCCACAGAAGAAAGATGATGATAGATCCAAAGACCGATCTGAAGGAAGCTATGGAAGAAGAGTCAACAGAGGTTATCGACACAACAACAGAGACAACCAAGATGAAAAAGGAAAAAAGGTATGTTACATAGCTGAAGATATTAAACTTAATTTGATTTTGATGATGATATAGAAGTTGTATTTGTTGCTATGAAAGATGACTCGGAAGAGGAAGAGAAACATGAAGAGACAACACTGATCTCTAAAGTAAGCAGAAATGATACATGGATCATAGAAAGTGGCTGCACACATCATATGACTAGTGATGTAGAGAATTTTGATCATCTTGTTGAATATAATGGAGGATCTATGAGAATGGGAAATGATGCACCTTGTATGGTAAGAGGTAAAGGCTCACTGATGATCAATGATAGATTACAATGTGAAAATGTATATTGGGTAGATGGACTAAACTATAATCTGATAAGTGTGGCTCAGCTAAACAATTCAGGCCACCGAATGGCTTTTGAGAGCAAAAAGGTGAAGATTTATGATGATGGAGGAAGACTTGTCAGAACTGGTACACAATCCAGAGGTAATCTATTTTAACTTGATATAGATCATTCTTCTTGTTTGTTAATAAAGGATGAAGATGCTTGGTTGTGGCATCAAAGGTTATGCCATGTGAACTTTGACAACATGACCAAGATTACTAGAAAGAAAAGAGTTAGAGGATTGCCTAACTTGACAAAACCTGATCATGCCATGTGCCATGAATGTCAAAAAGGTAAGATGACTAAGTCTAGTTTTAAAAGAAAGGACTATTCAACAAAGAAGATACTTGAGTTGGTTCATACCGACCTGTGTGGTCCTATGAGAACTCAGATTTTCTCTAGTGATAGATATTTTATTCTTTTTGTTGATGATTATACTAGATTGATGACTATTATGTTCTTGAAAGAGAAATCTAAAGCTTTCAAAATGTTTAAGTGGTATAAAGCTAATGTAGAAAAAGAAACCAGTAAGGAAATAAAGTGCTTAAGATCTGATAGAGGAGATGAATTTATCTCTGATGAATTTATGAAATTCTACAATGAGCATGGAATCAAGAGGCAGGTATCTGCACCGAAGACACCTTAGCAAAATGGCATTGCTGAAAGGAGGAATAGGTCTATAATTGACTGTGCTAGAACTTTGATGATACAAAAGAATGTTGCTCAAACATATTGGAGGGAAGCTATTAGCACAAATGTATATGTTCTTAACTGAGTACAACTGAAGAAGGACTCCAACCGAACACCTTATGAACTATGGTTTGGACACAAACCTACTGTGAGTTATTTCAAAATTTTGGAAGTAAATGCTTTATCTTGAAAGATGAGAGAAATGGAAAATTTGATTCTAAAGGAGATGAAGGAATATTTCTTGGATATTCTACTACAAGTAAAGCATACAAATGTTTGAATAAGGCTACAAATAAGACTGTTGAAAGTACTAATGTTCATGTTGATGAGTTTGATGAAAAGTACATAGAGGAAAGTACAAAGGAACTGGAAGACTATGGTAGATTCACTCACATTGAACATCCAAAGTATCTACTGATATCACAAGTTGTAACAACTAGTCAACAGGGAAATAATGCAGTACAACAGGCACCACAAACCAATGAACATGAAGAAGCTGTCGAGCAAGGAAATGACCCTGAGCAAGATGAACAAGAAAGGAGAAATCATGTCTTGGCTAGTTTTTTCAAGAGACATCATCCTGAAACATAAATCATTGGAGACAAACATGCTGGAATGCAAACCAGAAGCAAAACAAGACAAGGTACATGTCTAATTTGTGAATTTGAACCTAAAACTATGAAAGTTGCATTAGAGAATGAAGAATGGGTTAATACAATGAAGGAGGAAATAGAGAAAATAGAAAAGAAAAAAACCTAGTCCTTAGTACCCCAACCAAAAGATAAGAATGTTATCGGTACTAAGTGGATATATAGGAATAAATTGAATGAAAATGGTGAAGTCACAAGAAATAAAGCTAGATTACTATGCAAGGGACATGCACAGGAAGAAGGCATTGACTATGGTGAGACATTTGCACCAGTTGCTAGATTAGGAGTTAGAATGCTACTTGCATATGCTACACATAAGAAATTCAAAGTCTATCAAATGGATGTGAAGTCAGCATTTTTGAATGGTATACTTGAAGAAGAAGTCTATATTGAACAACTTGAAGGATTTTTTGATCCTGACAATAAAGACATGGTATGTAGACTACATAAAGCCTTATATGGACTAAAGCAAGCACTGAGAGCATGGTATGAAAGACTGCATACTTACTTGTTAAGTATTGGATTTGTTAGAACAAGTGAAAATAGCAATCTATATGTGAAAGGTGATCCTGATGATACTATTATCATTGCTGAAATTTTTGTTGATGATATTATCTTTGGTGGCTCAGATCTTGTCTACAAGGCATTTGCTGATGAAATGCAAAAGGAATTTGAGATGTCTATGTTTGGAGAGATTAAGTTCTTTCTTGGACTTCAAGTGATTTAGCAGAGTGATGGCATATTCATCACACAAACTAAATACATAAAGGAAGTATTGAAGACATTTGGCATGGAAGATGCTAAACCTGTGGGAACACCAATGGCTACTGGATGCAAATTGAAAAAGGAGGATGAAACTACTGAGGTAAATCAAGCACTTTACCGATCTATGATTGGCAAGTTGATGTAAGTAGTTCACAATAGGCCAGATATAGCACATGATGTGGGAATTGTTGCAAGATTTTCTGCTAACCCTAGAGAATCACACATGATAGCTACAAAAAGGATCTTAAGATACTTGAAGAAAATAGAAAATTATGGATTATGGTATTCTAAGGAAGGGAATTTTGAACTGAGAGTTTACACTGATGATGATTGGGCTGGAAATGTGGATGATAGAAAAAGCACCACTGGAGGAGCATTTTTCTTTGGTGAAAGACTTGTAATCTGGACAAGTAAAAAGCAGGCTTGTATTTCTCAGTCTACAGTTGAAGTAGAGTATGTCGTTGTTGCTACTAACTGTTGAAATATTGCATATATCAAACAAGTGTTGGAAGGAATGAATGAGGTAATCACTGACCCGGTGATTATATACTGTGACAACACTAGTGCTATTAATATTTCAAAGAATCTCGTGATGCACTCTAAGACAAAGCATATATCTATTAAGTATCATTAATTAAGAGAACAAGTGTAAGAGAAGCAAGTAAAGTTGGAATTTGTTACATCTAAAGAACAACTTGCAGATATTTTTACAAAGCCCCTACCAAAGGACACATTTGAATACTTGAGGACTAGACTTGGGGTCCGTCCCCTGTCTATCAGTCACTAAGGTGATCTGGATGTTGCATCAGCCAATTTTTTTTAGAAGATCATTCATGTTGATGCAACATAGTTCACACTTTGAATCATGTTCAAGGTTGTGATTAAGTTTGATAACTTGAACCAATGAGAAATCAGTATACAGAGATATAGAGGAAGTACTGAACACCACAAAGAGTTACTTGGCTACTACAGAGATGATTGTTTATTTGTTTCTTTGGCATTGTTGTCAAAGGGAGATAAAAATATGAAATGAAAAGGGGAGAGATAAACATATGAAATGAAATGGAACAAGCACTGATGACAATTATCTAAGGGAGAGTATTGAAGATCAGCTACAAAGAACAGAAGCAAGAACAGGAGAACTGAAAAGATCACAACTACAGAAAGGTAAAGCTATATTACTCAATGCTAGTTTAGTAATGTAGTGATTAAACATATTAAGTCTATTCGATTTACAAAATTTTCTCACAAAGTTTTGTATGTGTATGGTACATTTCATATTACTTGAAGTTGCCATCAATGCCAAAGGGAGAGATTGTTGGACTACAACTGATTTGGAATTTGATTGAAGGATCTATGATTACAAGATCACTGAGAAATTTCTGATTAGATATGTAATATGATTAAATCAGTAGTATGTTGTCATTGATGTCAACTAGTTTCATAGCACTTATCCTATAAGTTACTACACCGAGACATCTGAAGAAAAGTGGAAAAGAGATTAAGAATAGAGAAATCTAAATAAGGAAAGATGTACATGATAGATGAGGATAAGGAACACATTGAGTAACTTACTGATGAGTCTATGACTTGATGATATTGACTTAATTATGTTACATTCATCTATAATTAAGTATAGAGTTGAAAGACACAAAGCAGTGTTGTCGGTAAATGAAGCATTTCTAGTATACATCGACGGAGTGTAGTGTATGCCGACCGTAGTATTAACTGAGTAGTGTTCACCGATGCATTTCTTTGTTAACCGAGTGGAACAGAATGAATTAAATGTTTAGTTTAGCTGATAAGATTGATGAGCTGGCAAGAGTATAACATTGAGGTAATAGATAATGTTTGTTACACAAATCAACAGCTGACAAAATTCAAAGATGATCTAACGAAGAAAATTGAAACATGTTATTAACACAAGTACCGAGAAATTTTAAGTGGCAAAATCTATGAATGTGATTAAGCGGCAAAATCTGATGGTGGAGAAGAACATGATTTACTCATCTATATAAGAGAACAGAATCTCTTTATGAAAATGTCAAGAAGAAGAAGAAGCTACAGGATTATCGCGTGAATAAAGTTTCATGCATTCTGATCATACTAGTTAGTGAGAACCAAGCTGTAGAGCAATTACTGAGCTACAGAGAGCAGCTATCGACAGACAGTAAGTTGATACAGTATTGAATCTGAAGTGAATTATTGATCAAAAGGATTTGAATGAATGAAATATTGATCTTTAATCTGCAATTGAAGTTGTATTAAGGTAGGTCATTTTACTGTTACATATTTAACCATTGTATATACTCTAAATCTCTTAACCGAGTGGACTCTGAAAGTCTTATGATGTATCATTCATAGAATGAACATTGTTATCATGTCAACCCCATAGTGAATGCTGGTTGGATGATAACTTCTAGTCTAAAATCCTCTAACAAGGTCACACCTGATAGTGTGTTTGTAACCTTTAACAGGGTTGGGTCTTAACCGACCTCACTTCAGAAGAGTGAACAATTTTGGGTTGCCGGTCCCAGGTGGTTTTTCCTTTTACAGGGTTTCCACGTTAAATCTCTTGTGTTATGTGATGATTGTGATATTTGTTTTTTATCATACTTTTCATGTTACATATTAGATTTGATCGGTAAATAGTTATAAGTATTAGACTGGTAATCGGTAAAAGCACAGACAGTAAGAGTTATTATTGCTTACCGATGAGCAGAAATAGAAGAAATTGTTTTGGATTATACATTTTGAATTGGGACACTAGATAACTGATTCACCCCCCTCTTAGTTATTCTAACACTACCTTCTATCTTCTATCAAAATTGACTCCCTAAACTCTAACCAAAAATCTATACTTATACAAGAGGCTACCGAACTGAGTCAACCTTTAGATCCACAATCAACAGAAGGAACGGTCATCTCTAGGACCACACACTTCCCAATGATGGATACCAACATTAAATCTACAACCCATAATCAATGCACAAGTTGGCCTTAATAGAAACTCAAAATAAACTACTCGGTAAGCAGGGATGACCGAGCAACAGACAAGCATCATCAAGCACCAGTGAAACAACCGACCACCCAGGAGATAACTGACCAAACTTGATAACCAAAGGAAATCAACCAACTACCAAGCCAACTCGGTCAAAGAAGGAACCAAGCAACACAGAAAAACTTCAAAATATTTTTGGTGACACAGGATTTCCAAGGACCTGAGATGCTCCTGCATCAGACACCTGGGGTTATTTGAAAATGATTCTCCAAATCATTTAGTAGGTATGATCCAAGCTACATCCAACTCAGACTGTGAAATTCATGAACTATCTTCAATCGGTCTATTCTTCCACTTAACCAAATATTCCATATATTATTTACTTCTTGTTCTTTTGCTAACTCTTTTCTCCAAAATCTATTCAACTTCTTCATTCTGCTTCTTAGGATACTCCATCTGTACTGTCATGTCTTCATCAAGTTCATGATACTCATATAAATCAGCAATGTTGAAAATTAGTGATATGTCCATGTCATCAGGTTACTCAATCTCATATGCATTTCCATTGTCAAATTTCTTCAAAATTTTGCAAGGTCAAAACTTCTTCATCTTTAGCTTCCCATATGTTCCAACAAGAAATCAACATTTCTTCAAATGATCCATCACTTCATCACCTACATCAAAATTGTTATATCTCCTTGATCTATCAGCTTTGTCTTTGTATTTTTTATTACTCTCTTCCAGCTTGATTTTTGCATCTTCATGCAATGTCTTCATGTACTCAACAAATTTTTATCCTTCAAGACTTCTCTTTCTTTCATCATCAATGTCTCTCAAATCAGATATACCTCTCGGCTATATGCCATTCACAATCTCAAAATGTGTTTTTCTAGTACTCCTATTCACTAAATTATTGTATGCAAACTCTTCTTGTGCCAACACAGAATCCCAATTACTAGGTGTGTCTCCAACTAAACATCTCAAAAGATTTTCCAAACTTATTTTTACAACTTTTGTCTGTTCATCAGTTTGTGGGTAAAATGTAGAACTATATTTCAACTCAGTGCCAAACTTTCTCCAAAGAGTCTTCCAAAAGTATCCAACAAATTTACTATCTCGGTCAGAGATAATACTCCTCAATAATCCATGCAATCTGAAAATTTCCTTAAAGAAAAGATCTACTACATGTATTGCATCTGATGTCTTTCTACAGGGTATAAAATGTGTCATCTTTGAAAATCTATCTACCACAAGAAAATATAGAATCATTACCTCTTACTGTCTTCGGTAATCCAAGAAGAAAATCCATACTGATGTCAGTACAAGGTTCCTCAGGTAAAACAATCACTGTATACAATCCAGTATTCTAACTCGCTTCTTTTGCAATTTGACAAATTCCATAACTTTCCACAAATTTTTGAACATCTTTATACAATTGTGGGCAAAAGTATTTTTCCTTAAGAAAATTCAAAGTTTTATCAATACCAAAATGTCCAGCCAGCCCACTACTATGTTTCTCCTTTATTAAATTAGTTCTCATTTGTCCTCTCGGTATACACAACTGAATACCTTTAAACAACATACCTTCTTGGATGAAATATTCTTCCTATTTTGTACTTGGTTGATCTTGAATAGGTGCTCTGCACTTTCTCCATGGCTCAGAAAAATCAAGATCAGTTTCATACTAATCTCTCATCTCATCAAAACCAAGAACTTCAATTTTCATCTTGGTCATCAAAGATCTTCTTCTACTTAATGCATCAGCAACTCGGTTAGTGACTCTGCTTTTATGTTTGATCACAAATGTATAACTCTGCAAATACTCAACCCATTTCATATGTCTCTGATTCAACTTATTCTGACTAGCCAAGCATTGTAAAGCCTTATGATAAGTATATAACACAAATTCACTCGGTATCAAATAATGTCTCCATTTCTTCAGTGCTTGAACAATAGCATAGAATTCTTGATCATACATAGAATAATTCCTTCTAGCATCATTCAAATTTTCACTAAAGAAAGCAACAGTTTTACCTTCTTGACTCGACATAGCTCCAATTGCACTTCCACTTGCATCACATTCCACTTGAAATACCTTATTGAAATTAGGCAATGCCAAAATAGCCAATTCAGCAACCTTCTACTTTAGGGTCTCAAAACTCTTCTCAGCTCCATGTGTCCACTTGAATTATCTTTTATCCTCTCTCATAGTCTTAATCATAGCATTACAAATTGAACTAAAATTCCTTGTGAACTTTCAGTAAAAACTTACCAAACCATGAAATGATCTTACCTCACTAGCATTCACAGGTGTAGGCCAATTCAGAATAGCTTCAACCTTTTCAGGATCCATTTTCAAACCATCAGCTGAAATTAAAAATCCCAAATACACAATCTCCTCTTTCATGAATGAACACTTTTTCAAATTTATCAGCAACTTTTCTTCTTTCAATCTCTACAAAACTTATCTAACATGCAAAAATGTTCTTCTCTAGTTTTACTAAATATTAGAATATCATCAAGATATACAATTACAAACTTACCCAAGAATTTATTCAAAACTTCATTCATTGGCCTCATAAAAGTACTTAGTGCATTAGGTAAACCAAAAGGCATAACCAACCACTCATACAAACCTTCTTTTATCTTGAAAGAAGTCTTCCATTCATCACCTTCTTTGATTCTAATCTTATGATACCTACTTTTCAAATCAATCTTGGTAAAATACTTTGCTCTAGTCAAACTGTATATTATGTCATCCATTCTCGGTATAGGAAACCTATACTTCACTGTTATCTTATTGATTACTCTAGAATCAATACACATTCACCATTCTCCATTCTTCTTAGGTGCCAATACCATAGGTACTGCATAAGGACTCAAACTTTCTCTGATCAAACCTTTCTCCAAAAACTCTTGAATCTATCGGTTCAATTCTTGATTCTCGGTAGGTGTCAATAGGTGCCTTATTCAGTAAACTAGCTCCAGGGATTAAATCCATACAATGATCAATACTTCTCTTCGGTGGCAAACCATCAAGTACATTATCAAAAATGGTATCATTGTACTCGGTGACTAACTTATGAATCTCCTCAGGAATACTATCCTATGTTTTCTTACTCAGTTTGTTAGGAATCACAACAAAACATACATCATTATTCTTCAAATCCTTAACAAATTTTCTTCCTTCCATCAAGAAAACTTTCACAGATGTGCAAACATTACTAATAGGTTCTTCCATCAAAGGTAACAAGATTTGTTTCTTTCCATCAGCCACAATAGTATACTTATGCAATCTCCCATCATCTATAGCATGTCTATCATATTGCCAAGGTCTACCCAAAAAAATATGACAATAATCCATAGGCATAATATCACACAACACCTTATCATAGTACTTTCCAATCTTTAAATTCACATAACATTGTTCACTTACTAGGAGTGTATGCTCATCTTTGATCCATGAAATCTGATAGGGCTTCAGATGTTCTAACCTTTTCAACTGTAACTTTGTGACCATTTCCTCAGATGCCAGATTCTCTGAGCTACCACTGTCAATGATTACCTTCCAAACTTTATCAAAAGATGTACATCTGGTCTTGAAAAAACTTTTCCTTACCGAATCTTCCTTTTTACTTTCATTCCATAGTGCTCTTCTCACCATCAAGTTATTTTCCTTCTTAGGTTCATTCGGTGACTCCTCTTGCACCAAAGCATTTCTACTACTACCATCCTTCTTACTAGCATGTGTACATTCAAATGATCTATGTCCTTGTTCTCCATAATTGTAAAAATTTCCTTGTAAATTACCTCTACTATAACCACCTCAGTAGTTACTACCTCTACCTCTAGATAAACTTTCACCTTTCCACTCAATCTTGCATTTATCCAGATTTGTCTTTTTAGGTTTAGATCTACCATTTTAACCATTAGATCTACCTCTTCCTCTAGGGAATCTACCACCTTGGCCTCTTTGTCTTTACTCATGTCTCTTGTTCAATTTCTCCTCATCTTTCAATGCAAATTGATAAGCCTCTTCAATGTTCTCCAATTTCACCAAAATGATTTCTTCTTGGATGGAAACTCTCAAACCATTCAAGTATCTAGCAATTATTTCCACATCATCCTCATCATTTCCAAATCTGATATCTAATATATAGAATTCCTCAGTATACTATTTTACCGAGCTATCTTTCTGCCTTAGACTTTGCATTCACCTAACTAGGTTAATCTTATAATCACAAGGTAAGAACTTTTTCCTTTCAATTTATTTACCATTTAATTCCATACCTTGATTTTATCTTTGCCTTTCTTTTTCTGATCCAATTGCAGATGCTCCCATCACAAGGATGCATGACCTTTCAACTTTGTGCCTGCAATTTTCACCTTCTTTTCCTCAAATACATTTTCATACTCAAAATACTTTTCCATTTCAGTGATCCAGTCTATCAATTCATCATAATCCAATTTCCCACTATACTCAAGAGGATTGAAATGTGGTGTTGACTTAAAACTTGTTAAAGCCTTCAAGAATCTTTCCTCATCCTGATCCATCATAGGTATAGGTTTTGTTTCACCTTGTTCCACTTCAATTTCATCATCACTAACATCTTCAAGATGTCTACCTCTTCTCTGGGCTGTTTCAATAGCTTCTAATCTAGCAACAAGTTGTCTCAACATGCCTGCCAATCCTAGATCTACTTCTTGCCTCCCATGAACCATCTTGAAAACCCTCTGCAATTGTAGGTTAGATCACAATCTTCCACCCCACAACAATTCAACTAGGGCTTCATAAGAAGTAACCTACAAACCTAGATCCACAGACCTAGATCTAGATCTCACCTCGCTCTGATACCACCTGACACAAAGACAGGGCAAGAGGGGCCAAGGGATGGCACACCCTACTTGATCCACCTTTCTCAAAAACATGTGGAAGCAACAAAAACATAGTGAGAGAGAGAGAAAGTAGGATCATTCATATATTATCATTCAAATTGATTCATACATGTCGGGCTGTAAGGCCTTCCTAGTTTTGGCCAGATATTACTATGAAATACAGAAGTCCTCAAACATGCAAGGATCTCAGATAATCTCTAATCTTCTACCTTCTATCTTCTATCAAAATTGACTCCCTAAAATTTAACCAAACATCTTTACTTATACAAGAGGCTACCGAACTGATTCAGCCTTTAGATCCACAATCAACAGAAGGAATAGTAAGATCTGGGACCACACGCTTCCCAATGATGCATACCAGCATTAAATCCATAACCCATAATCAATGCACAAGTCAGCCTCAACAAAAACTCAAAATAAACTACTTGGTAAGCAAGGATGAACGAGCAATAGACAAGCATCGCCAAGAACTAGTGAAACAACCGACCACCCATGAGATAACTGACCAAACTTGATAACCAAAGGAAACTGACCAACTATTGAGCCAACTCAGTCAAAGAAGGAACCAAGAAACACAGACAAACTTCAAAATCTTTTTGATGACACAGGATTTCTAAGGACCCAAGATGCTCCTGCATCAAATTATTTGCAGATCCTCACATGTTTGAGGACTTTTGTACTTGATTGTAATATATGGCCAAAACTAAGAAGGCCTTACAGCCCGGCATGTATGACTCAATTTAGAGATAATATATGAAAGTTCTACATTCTCTCTCTCACTATTATATGTTTGTTTCTTTTGTGTGTTATGTATCAGGGTGGTTCAGGCTAGGGTGTGCCATTGTTGGCCCCTCCTGCCCTACTCTTGCATCAGGTGGTATCAGAGAGAGGTCAAATCTGGATCTAGGTTTGCGAATCTAGATTTGAAGGTTCCTTCTTGTGAATCCCTAGTTGAATTGTTGTGGGGTAACTAATTGTGATCTGACCTACAATTGCATAGGGTTTTCAAGATGGTTCATAGGAGGTGAGCTACAGATCCAAGATTGGTAGACATGTTGAGACAACTTGCTGCTAGATTAGAAGTTGTTGAAATAGCTTAGAGAATATAAAGACATCTTGAAGATGTTAGTGATGATGAAATTGAGGTAGAACAAGGTGATGTAGAACCTACACCTATGATGGATCAAGGAGAAGAAATATTCTCGAAGGCTTTGATAAGCCTGAAGTCTACACCACACTTTAATCCTCCCAAGTATGGTGGGAAATTGGATTTTTCTGAATTGGTGGATTGGATCACTGAGATGGAAAATTATTTTGAGTATGAAAATGTACCTAGCAAAAGAAGGTGAAAATCGCAAGCACAAAGTTGAAAAGTCATGCATCCTTATGGTGGGAACATCTAAAGATAGATAGAAAGAGGAAAGGCAAAGACAAAATCAAGGTATGGAGTAAAATGGTGAATAAATTGAAAGGAAAGTTCTTACCTTGTTATTATCAAATTAACCTAGTTAGGAAAATGAAAAGTTTGAGGTAGAAAGATAGCTCAGTAAAGGATTATACTAAGGAATTCTATAGATTAGATATCAAATCTAGACATGATGAAGATGATGTGGAAAGAATTGCTAGATACCTGAATGGTTTGAGAGTTTCCATCCAAGAAGAAACCAGTTTGGTCAAATTGGAGAACATTGAAGAGTCTTATCAATTTGTATTGAAAGCTGAGGAGAAATTGAATAAGAGACATGAGCAAAGGCAAAGAGGTAGAGGTGGTAGATTTCCTAGAGGAAGAGGTAGACCCCATGGTGAAAATAGTAGATCTAAACTAGAAAAGAAAACTCTAGGTAAAGGCAACACCGAGTGGAAAGGTGAAAGTTCATCTAGAGGCAAAGGCAATAACTACCGAGGTGGTTATAAAAAAGGTGGTTTTCGAGGAACTTGTTACAATTATGGAGAAGAAGGACATAGATCATTTGAGTATACACATGCAAGTAAGAAGGCTGGTAACAGTTGGAATGCTTTGGTGCAAGAAGAGTCACCAAATGAACCTAAGAAGGAAAATAATTTGATGGTAAGAAGAGCACTTTGGAATGAAGGTAAAAAGAAAGATCTAGTAAGGAAAAGTTTGTTCAAGACTAGATGTAGAGTTTCTGACAAAGTTTGGAAGGTAATCATTGATAGTGGTAGCTTAGAGAATCTAGCATTAGAAGAGATGGTCACAAAGTTGCAGTTGAAAAGGTTGGAACATCCGAAGCCCTATCAAATTTCATGGATCAAGGATGAGCATACACTCTTGGTAAGTGAACAATGTTATGTGAATTTGAAAATTGGAAAGTACTATGATAAGGTGTTATGTGATATCATGCCTATGGATTATTGTCATATTTTGTTGGGTAGACCTAAGAAATGTGATAGACATGCTATATATGATGGGAGATTGCATAATTATACTATTTGGGCTAATGGAAAAAGACAAATCTTGTTACCTTTGATGGGAGAACCTGTTAGTAATATTTGAACATCTGTGAAATTTTTCTTGATGGAAGGAAGAAAATTTGTTAAGGATTTAAAGAGAAATGATGTATGTTTTGTTGTGATTCCTAACAAACCGAGTAAGAAAATAGATGATAATGTCCCTGAGGAGATTGATAAGTTACTCACCAAGTATAGTGAAATTATTTTTGATAATGTACCTAATGGTTTTCCACCAAAGAGAAGCATTGATCATTGCATGGATCTTATCCCTGGAGCTAGTTTACTGAATAAGGCACCTCATCAGTTGACACCTATCGAGAATCAAGAATTGAACCGACAGATTCAAGAATTGTTGTAGAAAGGTTTGATCAGAGAAATTTTGAGTCCTTGTGCAAGACCTATAGTATTGGCACCTAAGAAGAATGGAGAATGGTGAATGTGTACTGATTCCAAAGCAATCAACAAGATAATAGTGAAGTATAGGTTTCCTATGCCGAGAATGGATGATATAATGGATAGTTTGACTGAAGAAAATTATTTTACCAAGATTGATTTGAAAATTGGGTATCATCATATCAAAATCAGAGAAGGTGATGAATGGAAGACTACTTTCAAGACAAAAGAAGGTTTGTATGAGTGGTTGGTTATGCCTTTTGGTTTAACTAATGCACCGAGTACTTTTATGAGGTTGATGAATGAAGTTTTGAAGAAATTCTTGGGTAAGTTTGTGATTGTATATCTTGATGACATTCTCATATTCAGTAAGACCAGAGAAGAAAATTTGTGTCATGTTAGACAAGTTTTGTAGAGATTAAAAGAAGAAAATTTGTTGATAAATCTGAAAAAGTGTTCATTCATGAAAGAGGAGATTATGTATTTGAGATTTGTGATTTCAGCTAATGGTTTGAAAATGGATCCTCAAAAGGTTGAATCTATTATGAATTGGCCTACACCTTTGAATGCTAGTGAGGTAAGATCATTTTATTGTTTGGCAAGTTTTTACCGAAAGTTCATTAGAATTTTCAGTTCAATTTGTAATGCTATAACTGAGACTATGAGAGGAGACAAAAGAGAATTCAAGTGGACACATGGAGCTAATAAAATTTTTGAGACTCTGAAGCAGAAGGTCATTGAATTGCCTATTTTGGCATTGCCTGACTTCAATAAGGTATTTCAAGTGGAATCTGATGCAAGTGGAAGTGCAATTGGAGCTGTGTTGATTCAAGAAGGTAAACCTGTTGCTTTCTTTAGTAAAAATTTGAATGATGCAAAAAGGAAATATTCTATGTATGATCAAGAATTCTATGTTATTGTTCAAGGCCTAAAGAAATGGAGACATTATTTGATACGGAGTGAATTTGTGTTGTATACCAATCATATAGCTTTATAGTATTTGGGTAGTTAGAATAAGTTGAATCAGAGACATATGAAATGGGTTGAGTATTTGCAGAGTTATACATTTGTGATAAAGCATAAGAGTGGAGTCAATAGCTGAGTTGTTGATGCATTGAGTAGAAGGAGATCTTTGATGACCAAGATGAAAATTGGAATTCTAGGCTTTGATGACATGAGAGATTCTTATGAATTTGATCCTAATTTTTTTGAGCCATGGAGAAAGTACAGAGCACCTATTCAAGATCAATAGAGTACTAAATGGGATGAATATTTTATGCAAGGAGGTATGTTGTTTAAAGGTGTTCAGTTGTGTATACCAAGAGGAGCAATGAGAACTAGTTTGATAAAAGAGAAACATAGTAGTGGTTTGGCTAGACATTTTGGAGTTGATAAGACATTGAATTTTCTTAAGGAGAAATACTTTTGGCCATAGTTGTATAAAGATGTTCAAAAATTTTTGAAAAGTTGTTGAGTTTGTGAAGTTGCAAAAGGAGTTAGTCAGAATATTGGATTGCATACACTGATTGTTGTACCTGAGAAACCTTAGATTGACATCAGTATGGATTTTTTTCTTGGCTTACCGAAGACAGTAAGAGGTAATGATTCTATATTTGTAGTTGTGGATAGATTTTATAAAATGGCACATTTTATACCTTGTAGAAAGAAATCAGATGTAGTACATGTAGCAGGTCTTTTCTTTAAGGAAATTTTTAGATTGCATGGATTACTGAGGAGTATTATCTCTGACCGAGATAGTAAATTTGTTGGATACTTTTGGAAAACTCTTTGGAGAAAGTTGGATACTGAGTTGAAATATAGTTCTATATTATACCCACAAACTGATCGATAGACAAAAGTTGTGAATAGAAGCCTAGGAAATCTTTTGAGATGTTTAGTTGGAGACACACCGGGTAATTGGGATTCTATGTTGGCACAAGAAGAGTTTGCATACAATAATTCAGTGAATAGGAGTACTGGAAAAACACCTTTTGAGATTGTAAATGGCATACAACCAAGGGGTATATCATATTTGAGAGACATTACTGATGAAAGAAAAAAAAGTGCCGACGAAGTAAAATTTGCTGAGTACATGAAGACATTGCATGAAGATGTGAAGCTTAAACTAGAAAAGAGTAATCAAAAATATAAAGACATAGCTGATAGATCAAGAAGACATAAGACTTTTAATGTTGGTGATGAAGTGATGGTTCATTTTAAGAAAGGTAGATTTCCTATTGGAACATATGGGAAGCCAAAGATGAAGAAGTTTGGACCTTGCAAGATTTTGAGAAAATTTGACAATGGAAATGCATATGAATTTGAGTTACCTGATGACATGGATATTTCACCTATATTCAACATTGCTGATTTGTATGAGTTTCATGAACCTGAAGAAGACATGGCAGTACCGATGGATTATCCTAAGAAGTAGAATGAAGAAGTTGAGCATATTTTGGAGCAAAGAATTGGCAGAAGTACAAGGGGAAAATAGTATATGGAATATCTACTAAAGTGGAAGAATAGACCGATTGAAGAAAGTTCATGGATTTCATATTCTAAGTTGGGTGTAGCTCAGATCATACCTCTTTCATGATTCAGAGAATCATTTCAAATAACCCTAGGTGTCTGATGCAGGAGCATCTCGAATCCTTGGCAATCCTGTGTCACCAAAAAACATATTTGAGTTCTTTTGTGTTGCTCGGTTCCTACTTTGACCGAGTTGGTTCAGTGTTACTTGGTTTCCTTTGTTCACCGGTGTTGGTCGGTTATCTCTCTAGCGCTTGGTAAAATTTCCCTAGAGCTCGGTGATGTTTGTATGGTGCTCAGTTTCCTTGCTTACAGAGTTGTTTATTTTAGATTTCTTTTGAGGCTGACTTGTGCATTTAATTTGGGTCATGGATTTAATGTTGGTATCCATCATTGGAAAGTGTGTAGACCTAGATCTATTTGTTCCTTCCATTGATTATGGATCTGAAGTCTAACTTGATTTGATAGCCTCTTGTATAAATGTAGTTGTTTGGTTAGAGTTTTGAGAGTCAGTTTTTGGAGGCAATTTTTATAGGAGATAGAAGATAGAATATTAGTGATTTCTCATAGATCCTCAAATGTTTGAGGACTTCTATACTTGATTTTAATAACTGGCCAAAATTGGGAAGGCCTTATAGCCTAGCATGTATGAACCAATTTGAAGATAATATATGAAATTTATGCATTCTCTCTCTCACTGTTGTATGTTTTTTTCTTCCCCGTGTTGTGTAGCAAGGTGGTTCAGGTTAGGGTGTGCCATTGTTGGCCCCTCCTTCCCTACTCTTGTGTCACTGCATTGGATGAGAGAGTTTTCAGTGCTTTGGGATTCCTAAATTCAAATCTAAGAAACAAACTAGACAAGAATTTGGAAAATTTATTGAGGCTCTATACATCCAGGTATGAAGTCAATACTTTTCCTTACAAAAGGGCACTGAAATTGTGGAGGAAGAAATGTTAGAGAAGAGGGTTGGGAAACATTTCAAAACAAAGTGGGAGTGCTAGAGAAAATGATGTCATTGACTCATGTACTGGTACTACTACTGCTAGCGGTGAACATCAGTTAAGTGGAGGTATGCAGAGTGAAGAAAAAATCTCGAAGAACCAAGGAAGCTATGAAGTTGATGATGATGAATCTAAGGATCCCAATAATGATATGATGTAGCAGCTTGAACCATTGTAGAAGTAGCAAGTCCTAGGTATTTATTAAATGTTTTCCTATAGTCTACTGTCAATTTCTGTATCTCATCATCAATCATGCATAATAGCATATTCCAATGTCAAAAACATGAATGTGGTTGATAATGTCATCAAGATTCAATTCCACAATTAATAATGGTTTTCATTTGCATTATTCATCTCATATGGTATAATTCTTGTTGATTTTTCTTCTTTTTTTTTGACAACATAGAAAATTGCAATTCAAATGTTACAATTGTTAGAAATATTGATTCTCATCAATTTAATTACAAATATGATAAAATGTAACAATTAATTCATTCATTAATAATAGTAAGAACACAACTCTATGATTCTGTTTACAAAAGTCAATGACTCAATACCCATTGGCAATTTGGCACATTGCCCAATTTCAATTTCATTACCCTAAGCCAATGACCCTGAATTCCCTTTTATAGAAACAAGGGAGAAACAACATCTTTAGGTCAATTTTCCTAATGTGAAGTCTCAAAATCTAAATCAGTAAGACAACTACAAGTCTACAACATCTCTACAACTGTAGTTGTACATTTCTGCATTTGACAAGCTGGTTTAGTAAATTAGCATTGGCAATAGCATCTGTAACATTGATCCTATTCAAAAAATAAAGTTCAAACTTGTTACTTTAAACTAAATTCTAGTATTTAGGATAATATCAAAGATATATACTAAAGATATAGAGATGATTGAAGTTGGAAGTACTTTCACATACTATGATTGATGTGATCAAGATGATTCTGTCAATTTCTTTAGTATGCTCCATTCTTCATCAGTTGGAAGGGAAAAATTTGTGATGTTATAGTAAATGACAAGCAACCTCGTCAACCATCCATACTTGGAAGAGAGAGTTGAAAGCAATGTTCCTTCCATTACTACATTCAAATTTTTCAATGTTTTGATGCAGTTTGCAATGCCTTCATGAGTTTTGTCCTGAGGAAGCTTGCCTAAATCAGACATCATTGTGTCCTCCAAATTTTTTTGTAAGCTTCTCTTCCAATGAAATTTTTTGATGAGTAATCAGTACCAGGACTCGGCAAACCAAGAGATACCAATTTGGTTGTTTTACTATTCATCTTGGTGAGCTTTGGCCCAAATAAGGCAAGAGTTTCATCTACTTCTGTTAGTTTCTGACATTTTTGAAAGACAGAGTTCACCTTTATTGTTGCACCAACGTGATCCTTAATTCCCTTTTTTGCCAAATGCCTGTCACTAGTTGTGTTGATTTCTTGCATAATCTACTTTGCAATTTTTTATCTCTGAAAACAAATTTTGTTCTTCTCAATCTGCTCTTTCAACTTCCCAAAAACATCTCTAAGACTTTCATTCAATTCAAACCAATCACACAACCTATCACCAGACATCTTTATTTTCCCCCAAAAGAATTTTTTTATTTTCTTGACTGTATTATTTACATGGTCATTCAAGTTGTTTTCATAATTTTTAATTGTATTATTTGCCTTCTTTAGGTCTTCTCTCATTTTTGAGAACTGGTGTTCACTATGTTGTTTTATTTTCTCTACTTTCTCTTCCCAATGTTTTTATTTTTCTTCCTACTATTTGTTTTTACCCTCTCATTCTCCAATTCTTTCTTTAAGTTATTGTTTGTCTGCCCTGCATTCTCCAAGTTTTTGTATAAACTTAATGAAGAGGCTTTTTCATTCTCAAGTTTTTTTCGCTCTGTTCCAATTTTTCTCTCAGAGTTTTCAGTTCTACGTCCATATGTTCTTGTTGTCCAATTGCTTCTTTAGAGGATGAATTTTTTATCCTTCTCTCTAATTCTTTCCACCTATTTTCTGCTACTTTCTCATTTGACTTTACATTTGCTAGGTCTACCTTTAACTTATCTTTTGTTCCCTAAATCTTTCCTTTCTCTCTCTCCAACTTTATCACTGAACTGTAGACCACTTGGTTGGTCATTTTCAACACATTTATCTTGTCCACATTTTTTATTTTGGATAAACCCATTTGGAGGGTGATAACTTGAAAATGAGATGGATCTAACTGACTCTCTGGTGGATTGTTATCTCTAGGTGGAGGCATAAAAATCATGAATTCAATCATATATTTCTTTGGTTCATATGTGGTAAATAACTTGTTGGATGTAGGTTCTACATCATGAGCTACAGCAACTACTTCCATATTCAATGTCTTACTATTTTATCTATTCCTATTTTTTAATTCTTCATAGTTAGTTACAAAATCATTGTAACAAAAATAAGGGTTTTCTGACACAATTAAATGTTTGAATGGTGAAATAGCACTTGCACTAATGTAAGAGCTTCCACCTATGTTTCATGTGGTTCTCCTAATTCTACCATGAGGATTACCAACACCTTGACGCATTACAAGTGGAGTTTTTGGACTGTTCTGAGGGTTTTGTCCTGAAGGTTGGGCAATTGTTGGACTCATAGTCACCATTGCCATTGTTGTACTACTACTTGTAATAACCTTTTTCTTCTTTACACTACCTTGATCTTTGGGAACCATTGTTTTCATGTCCACCTGTAATGTCCTTTTCGGACCACTAGTTGTAGTTGTACCCATGATATCCACAGTTGTGGGAGTGGTAATTGATTCAAATTGAATCTGAGTGCTTGATTCAGATTGAATCTAAGTGATTGATTCAGATTGAATCTAAGTGATTGATTCAGATTGAATCTAAGTGATTGATTCAGATTGAATCTAAGTGCTTGATTCAGATTGAATTTGAGTGCTTGGAACATATGGAACTGGATTTGAAAGTGGAACAAATGAAATTGACTGAGTAGTATGTTTTGTTGATGAATATGATGATTGAACTCCAAGCTCAAAGCCTAGTTTTTCACCATTTTTTGGTGGACCTAGTGGATCAGGTGCAGACCAAGGCCAGCCTTGTCCACTAGGACCCAGACCACCAAAACTTGGGTAGCCCATTTTTTCTATAATATCTTCCCCTTTGGTATATTGATCTTTTGTGGACACATCAACTCCTCTACTAATTGAATATACTTTAGTGGATGTCAGATTCATAGAATCTTGCTCATACTCATTATCTAGACTCTCATCATCATCATCATATGCTTCAGCTAGATGCTCCTATTCCATAATTCGCTAAACATTTTATCCTCTTCCACCTCATAAAAATTTGCATAGGTCTTTGGCTCACCAAGATTCTTCCTCATTTCCCAAAAATCATGAATTTTGGTTTGAGTCTAATTATCATCCATACAGTCATCCATTAGGTCTTTTGGAATAGATTTTTTAGATAGTTGAGCATATTTCTAGTAGAAATTGTACGATGTCATGGCCTGCACTTTTCCTTTCTGTTTGTGCAATGCCATAATTTTTTATGACAATTCCTATATTTTAATATTATTTTCAACAGCATATTTCTCCATCTCTTTTTTGACCTCATCCTAGGACTCCATGTTTTTAAATTTTTCTATCAGTGGCATACTTTCATGTTGACATTTTCTTGCAAAGTTCTCATTCTCTCTAAGCTTTGTTCCAATTATGTTGAGTGGATCATACTACCAGTGACTGTCAACATCAAAGTGAAAAATTGAAAAAAAGGCTTGTGCCACTTTGAATCCTCTTCTCTCGAATGTGAACCCTCCAAATGAGAAAGGCAAGGAAGGAAATATCATTTTCTTTTGCTGACCATTAAAGAGTACATATGTGCTTTCCATCTATCGTACATATTCCAATGTAAATACCCTCTTTGTTACATGTAATGGAAGTTTGTAGGGTTCTACCATTGAACCGTAAAACCTTAACATAGTGTACTCTTCCATTAATTACCAGTCAGCCAATTGTATTTGACTTCCGAGTTGAATGTAGAGAGAGTAATAGGAAATCTAATTTTATGGTACATTGGTGCCAAAAAGAAGTCTACAAAAATTTTGTAGTTCCTTCTTTTGTCAATCATCCTTATCTGAGGTGTCCACTCATATATTGGATTTTGGCCCTGATTGCAAAGCTTGTTTGTTTGAAATATTGCATGATGTTTTTCTAAGAGAAGATAGCACAAGTAGGTTGTGAATCTAAATGTCTTCTATGAACCTCTTTTAATCATTAGTAATTGTTCTTGCATGCAACAAAAAATGTGCTTAATAAAATAATAGTTTACTGGTTCTTTTTCAAAATGAATATGAAAAAGCATTTCAAGAATGCTAGCATCCACTTGTTTGTTACTATCTAATCCTAAACAAAATGCTAGCAAGGAAATATTGTCATGTTCCCATGGCACAAAAATATCATAATCATAAGGAGACTTATGATCTGGACTCAGACTAGAACCATTTGTTATTCCTTTGATATAAGAATCTCTCTATTTTGCATCTAATTTTTCATAATCCTCTGCCAGCTTTCCTAAGTCAATGTGCATGTTTGAGTTTTTTTGTTCAAACCCTAGGTTCAATAGACTAGAAAATTCACTCTCGGTTATGGAAAAAATTTCCTCCTAAGTATTTTTATTCACAATTTCTTTTCTATTTTCATCATAATTTTCGATGCAGACCATGACAATTTCTGGACAAGGGAATACTTGAGGTAACACCATGTGTGCTGACCCAACAACCCATGCTACAATTTTATTTGTCATTGCATTTATCATGGGGTTAAATGAATAAAATTTTGAACCCTTATTTGGATCATTCCACTTGTTTTCAAGTACAAATCTAATTTCCATTATTCCCTTATTTCCATGAAGGATCATAAATATCATGGAATAAATTAGTGAAACCTGGTGTTTTAAGCAGATTGTGGAATTCTATTATCTAACTTGGCCTTTTACTCATAGTCTTATTCTTGATATTTGTTTTGGCCATCATGGTAAGTTGGTAACCGGTATCACTATTTACTCGTATGAAAATTCAAATATTTATACATAGCTACAAGCCTACAATTTATAGGGGTGATTCAAAATTAAACCCTAATAGGATAATTTGTTTTATATAATATAAACAATAAATTTGTAAATGAAGAGATTTGAAAAATTTAAAATGTGGGATGTAGGTGTTCAGGATTTTAGTAGTTACTCGTTACCCTTAGTTTTAATTTTTGTAGACTATGACTAGGAAGAGAGCTCAGAGACTTTGTTGCTTTCCTCATACCTCAATCCTCAACCTAGAAATTTAGAATCTGTAACCCCTTTCTAAATCTATAGACTACTTATACTTATAAATGAAAAATTAGATTGGAAATTGAAGCACAAAAATTATACAATCTACAGTCGTCAATCTTGTCACTGACTGTGTGAGTGGACACGCATCATGAATCTAGAATGGGTTTGAAAAAATGGATTTTCTAAGTCCCTTTTGGCCTCAAATGCAACTTCGGTCATTGATCTAGAATCATCCAACAGTCATAATGTCATTGTTAGCCACTATTTGTTGTGGTGGCCCCATGGGTCCCATTATCTCACCTAGTCACCTAATGGCTGACTCACCTCACGAATCAGACATGTCACATCATCATTAAATGACATTGTTGGTAGACCGTGTGAGACTACAAGTGGAACATGTTTAGTGACACATGTCATGAATCCAGAACAAGTTTGAAAAGATGGGGTTTCTTTTCCCTTTTGGCCCAAAATACAACTTCGATCATTGATCTAGAATCAGCCAATGATCATAATGTCATTGTTAGCCACTACCTGTTGTGGCGGCCCCGTGGGTCCCATTATCTCACCTAGTCACTTGATGGTTGACTCACCTCACAAGTCAGACGTGTCACGACATCATCAAATGACATTGTTGGTAGACCTTGCGAGACTATGAGTGGAATGTGTTTAGTGACATGTGTCATGAATCTGGAATAGGTTTGAAAAGATGGGATTGCTTTTCACTTTTAGCCTGAAATAAAACTTCAGTCATTGATCTAGAATCATCCAATGGTCATAATGTCATTTTTAGCCACTATCTGTTGTGGTGGCCATGTGGGTCCCATTAACTCACCTAGTCACCTGATGGTTGACTCACCTCATGAGTCAAACGTGTCATGTCATCATCAAATGATATTTTTGGTAGACCGTGCAAGACTACGAGTGAACATCCTTAGTGACATGTGTCATGATTCTGGAATGGGTTTGAAAACATGGAGTTGCTTTTCCCTTTCATCTCAAAGTCCATCGTACATCGCCGATGTATCCTCATCCAATGGTAGTTATTTACAACGGACATTATTAAATGTTACACTATTATTTATTCCTTTATAGATATTAATTAATAATGGATAATAACATTTAAAGTTATTTAATTGAATAGTAACAATTTTAGCCAATCAAATTCAAAATGCACTATTTTTTAAATAATATTACATTCTAATAATTTTTAGAGGCCGAAGTTAAGGTTACTTAGGTTAACATTGATAATTATAATCATTATCACATATAATTCGCATACCTTATAATTAGAAAACCATAAATTCTTTCTCTAACCTTATTAATTCATTTGTCCTTCAAAATTTTGTAAATCTTTCATATTAAATGTACGAGTGTGTGAATTTGGAAAAAATGTCATGACATGTAACATTACCCAAACTTAATGTCAGTGATAAGACATTTCTTTTATTAACTATAACTATCTACATTGTACAACTGTGATACGTTTTAAATATTTAGATTTAAAAATGGAAATACCATCGGCATCATTTGAACATTTCCTTATTTCTATTGAAACATACTTACAAGTTACATCATACATGTCTAATACACAGATAAAGAAAGTAATTATAATATTGCAATCACAGTGATAGAGAAGTCTAAGAACCATTTTTTGTACCCATAAAACACAAACTGAAATGAGCTTGTGAAATTTTCATTATTTTTTTTCATAAAATTATAATTACATTGTCCACTTCCAGTACAAAGAGAAACCTACTATAAACAAAAAAAACCCAAAAACGTGGTATGTTTTTATCAAAAAAACCACTAGTAGTCCACTAGTGATTTTTCCCTCCGGCTCCATCTAAGTAGAATTCTATAGAGAGGATTAACTACGAGAATTCATCGAGCCACCCGTATTATCCTCCCTGAGCCTCCTCTTTGTCAAGCATAAACCACTTACGAAGAAAATCCCTGGAAATCAGCACCCATTTCCTATGGCGCTTCAACTGCCCAGCATTCAGGCCCAACAAAAAAGGTTGCATGGTCACATTTTGGCCTAGGAGGAGAAGCTTGGATATTTCACTTGCCCAAGGGATCCCCACCCCTATTTATGCGAACATGACAACATTAACATTGTCCCCCAGTTATTCTTCTTTAAATACCCTCCTCGGCAGCATTAACATGTCTACCTTCTCTCCTCTGAGGTCGAGAAGAGATGCCAAAAAATGAGACGTAATGTCTGTGTTGACCTGGTGCCTATCTTCATTGTGTAGAAACTCTCTACCCATCACCATTTTAACAACCTCTATTACGAAAAGCCCACCCTCCTTACAAATTGATTGCAAGGTTTCATCTGAAAAGGAACCCAGAAAGGCCTTCTGGGCCTCCTCAAATGTGCATCTAAGCCTAATTGGAGTGTCCATCTAAAACTTTAGAAACCTTAAAAACAAATTATTTGCAGAGTGCAGACTAATTACCTAAACAAACAATTTATCTAGCAAAGATGAATCAAGGAATAAAGAAGCTAGATCATCTATAAATAGCCCTTGAATCCTTGATCATTACTTAGCAATAAATTATTCTTTCTTTAATGGTATTAAATCCATTTTTCTTAATATTCCTCTAAATCTTTCATGTAAATCATTCCCCTAAATGCATGCGTGTGAGAAATTAAAAAATTTTCCTTAATCTTTCATATCTGGCAATAAATCTTTCCCATAAATGAAAAACTGTCAGAAATTGGTTATATCGTCTGTATGAATTTGGAAGTGGTGTGTGACAAGTTAAAGAATGTCTCATCACTGACAACTAACAAGGCATTTATTTCTTACCGAGTTAAGAGGTTATAAGTTGCACTATAGGACTGTGATTATCGATACTAGCATGTGTACACTATAGTCTGCAGACAAGTTGACAACCCTAATTTGATACGTGTCAACATTCTGGTGATTCCTGGACAACTCTGTTTCCTTCAAGAATTTTGGGCCGAAATTAAACTTCAACCATTGATATTGGATCATCAGATGGTCTCAAATAATACATTTAACATTATAAAATAATGTATGTATGTTAGGTATGTTAGGTTAGGTTACGTGTCCATGTTATGTCCAATCTTTTGAAAATCACCAATAAAATATATTTTTTTCCATGATTAACAAATGATTAATAAAATAAATAAATTTTCAAACAGTACATAAAATTCGCCAATACAATTATTTTTTTTCTCTTCAAAAGAATATCATTCGCCTCATATATTATAATTTTTTACTTCAAAAGAAAATTATTCGCCTCATATAATATATATTTTCCCCCACATGACTGAATAATTCACCAGCAATTTATGAAATTTTCATTCGGCAAGAAAAAAATTGCCAATACCAACTATGAAAAATCATGGATTTGAAAAAAAAAATTGCCTGCATTAAAACAAATTCCCCCCTAAAATAATGTACGATTCGCTAGGATTTTACACTTTTTCCTAAAAGGGGTTTCTTAAAATTATCCCTGGCATAGAGATACAAGTGATTTCATGATTGGGGAGTGGGAAGAATACCACCAAGAAGGGTACACAAGTGAGGTTCTAGAGGAGGTGGATAAAGAGGCTAGGATGAAGGGATACGCAAGATGTACAAAATTGTGGCAAGATTGGATGCCATGGAACAAGTCTAGAAGAGAGGAGTTGAAGAAGATTTTGTGAGTTATGTGAAAGAAGAGGAGGAACCATGAGTGGTTGATGATGCTCTACCAAAGCCAAAATTAATTGAAAAAATATTTCTTAGAGAAGTCATGGGAGTTGGAACCAGACCAAGGATTGAGGTTCTTTCCTATTTAGGAAGTATCAATTTGAAGAATTGATTAATTGGATCAATGATCTTGACAAGTACTTTGAGTATGAAGGAGTTGTAGAAGAGACAAATTTTAATTTTGCCTATATGAGGCTCAAACATCATGTTTCCATGTGGTGGGATTATGTTCAGTCCAAAACACAGAAAAGAATACTTCTTGGGATAGGATGGTTTCTAAACTGAAACCTAAGTTCCTTCTTAAAGATTACAAAAAAAATATTTTTAAAATATTGTAAAATATTAAACAAAAAGATATGTCAGTAAAAGAATATACATAAGGGTTTTACAAGTTAATGATTTAATCAGGACAGTGAAGAGGATTTGGAAAAGGTAACAAGATACCTTAATGGTTTGAAATGTATTTTGTAGGATGAACTGAGTCTAGTATCCCCTAGATCTCTTAAAGAAACCTATTATTTTTCCATTCAAGTAGAAGAGAATCTTGTGAGGAAACAAAATCAGCTAGGAAGAAATAGAGGAAGGGGCTATAAAAGAAAAGGATAGTGTGTTAGCAAAAGACAACACCATCAATAAGAAGGGCCTAGTAGTTCTAGTGGACTGGCTATTAAAGAAATAGGAGGATATCAAAATAGAAGATATAGATCATTTCAAAGAGGTAGCTATCAAGGAAGAGGAAGAGGTTTCTTTGGTAAATATTTCAAGTACAAGTAGTATGATGGTTAGAAAAATTGGGAGTGTTTTGACTTTCTACAAGAAGTATGTACAAGGACTAAAAGAAGCAATCAAATTGTGCAAGAAAATTAAGAGAGTGTGATATCACCTTCTCATCATAATGAGGAACTTGAGATTAAAGAGTCTTTACTATTGAAAAGAGTGATGTTGAAGCCATTGAAGGAGATTCAAGAACCAATGCAAAGAATAGCTTTATTCAAAACAAGTTGCAAGGAAAAGGTAAGTGTTACAAACATATTATAGATAGTAGTAGTACCGATAATATTATGGCTATGGATATGCTAAATAATCTAGGTTTGAAGAGAACTAATCATCCCACCCCTTACAAAGTTTCTTGGCTACAAAAGGGGTGCCAATTTTTGGTAGATGGGAAGGGTTTAGTATAATTTTAAATAGGGAGGTATAAGGATAATATCATGTGTGATATCATGCCTAGGGATGTATGGCATTTGTTTCATGGTAGACCTTGGCTATTTGACCACAAATCCATACATGATGGGAGGAATAACACTTATACTTTTGAGAAGGATGGTATCAAACTTTCATTTTTACCTTAACAACAAGAGGATAGTGGTAGTAGCAATAGTAGAAAGGTAATATTAGTGAGTGGGAAGAGTTTTCTCCATGATGTGAAGAATGAAGAAGTAGGGTTTTCTCTGGTGCTCAAACCCAAAGATGATCTTAATGCTACAAAGTTGGATGATTTATCGAAGGAGGTACAAGAAATATTGAAGAAGCATATGGATATTATAACAATAGATTTGTGTAATGAAATGTATCCCATGAGGAATATTAGTCATCACATGGATTTCATTCCAAGAGCTAGCCTTCCAAACAATGTTGCATATAGATAGACTCCTAAGGAGAATGAGGAGAAGAAACAAATTAAAGAATTTCTTTAAAAGCGGTTAATAAAAGAGAGTTTTATCCCTTGTTCTATTACTAAATTCGTATTACCTAAGAAAGGTGGTGAATGGAGATATGAAATGATTTTAGGGTCATCAGTTTTAGGAATCCAATTCCAAGAATGGGTGACTTGATGGACTATTTGAGTGGTTCTATGTATTTTTCAAAGATTGATCTACAAAGTGGATACCATCAAATTAGGATCATACCTAGAGATGGGTCGAAAAAAACATTTAAAACTAATGATGGACTTTATGAGTGGCTAGTTATACCCTTTGGGATCACAAATGCACCTAGTACTTTTATGAGACTCATGAATGAAGTCTTAAAGAAATTTCTAGGAAAGTTTGTTATTTTATATCTTGATGATATTTTTGTTTTCAAAAAGCTTAAAGAAGAACACCTACAATATTTGATGATGGTTATGACAAGGTTTCATGAGAAGTTGTTGATAAATCTGAAAAAGTGTGTTTATGCAAACTAAATTGATTTATTTGGGTTTTGTAGTATCTAGGGATGGATTGAACATGAACAAAGAGAAAGTTCAATCCATTATTGGTTTTCCAACATCTAAGAGTGTATCTGAGGTAAAAAAATTTCAATAAGTTGTTAGCTTCTACAGGAAATTTATTAAAAATTGTTGTTATATAGTTTCTCCTATACTTGGCACAATTAAGGGTTATAAAGAGCAATTCGAATGGACCAAAATATGTTGAAACGGTTTATAATTTCTCAAACATAGAGTACCTAAGAAACCTACACTTACATTACTTGGTTTTGATAAAGTACTTTAATTTGACTATGATGCTAGTGGCTTGGCAATAAGCGTTGTTGTTAGCCAAGAAGGAAAACTAGTGGCTTATTTTATTAAAAAATTAAATGATGCTAAGAAGAAATATTCAACCCATGACCTTGTACTACATGAATTAGTACAATATTTGAAGAAGTGGAGAAATTACTTACTTCCTAAGGAGTTTATTGTTTATAAAGATAAACATGCATTGCAATTCATAAACATCCACCACAAGCTAAATCAAAGACATACAAAATGCGTAGATTATCTTCAAAGTTTTAATATTGTGTTGAAACATAAGTTATAAAATAAATAAGGTTGTTGATGCATTAAGTAGAAGTTTATTTTTACATAAAATTCAGGCTAATAATTTTGGATTTGATAGTTTCAAGGAGTTGTATGTGGATGACCTGGATTTTAGAGAGGCCCATGAACTATGTAGCAATTTGTTCAATCAAGATATAGGCCTTTGGATTTATTTTATACTACAAAAAGGTTTTTTGTTCAAAGTGAATTAATTAAGAATACCTTGAGGGTCCATGAGAGAGAATCTTTTGAAGAAGAAGCATTGTTGTAGCCTAGTAGGACATTTTGGATAAGACAAAACATATCTATAGCTAAGTACACATTATTATTGGCCAAGCATGTAGGTTGATGTAAAGAAGTATGTGGAGAAATTTAGAGTATTTCAATATGAAAAAGGAAGAATTCAAAACACGTCTTTCTACCAACTATTATCGGTTCCATCTAGACCATGGGATTTTCTAGGTATAAATTTTGTTATGGGTTTTTCTAGAACCCAAATAGGCAATGATTCTATATCCATAGTTTTGGAATTTTTTCTAAAATGATTCATTTCATTCCTTGCAAGAGGACTAGTGATGCAATAAATATTGCTAATTTATTTTCCAAAGTGGTGGTGAGATTGCATGGTATATCCAAGAATATTGTATTAGATCAAGACACTAAGTTTGTGGGTCACTTTTGGAGAACCCTTTGGAAGAATCTAAAGGTACACATCTCAATTTTATTTCAACCTATTTCTTCCAAAAGGATGGCCAAACTAAGGTTTTTAATAGAAGTTTAGGTAATATGTTGAGGTGTCTTGTTGGAAACACGCCAAGAAGTTGGGTTATGGCTTTAGCATAAGTTGAATTTTCTTATAATAATTCTCCAAACATGAGTACAAGTTTCAAATCATTATATATTGTTTATGGCATGCATCCTAGGGGTGTATTTGAACTCCAAAATCTTGGTGATATGGATAAATGAAGTGTACATGAAGAAGACATTTCCAAAGGCATTCATGGCCTTCATGAGTAGGTTAAGTTGAACATTGAAGGAATAAATCAAAAATACAAATAGTATGTTGATAAAAAGTAGAGAGAATTTTATTTTCAAGTGGGTGACCTTATTTTGGCTCATATTAGGAAAGAAATATTTCCTATAGGTGAATATAACAAACTAAAAATGAATAAAATTGGTTCTTGTAAGATTCTTGAAAAGTTTTCAGTGATTGATTATGAGATTAACCTTTGAAGGATGCTTCTTGGTTGTATGCATCTGAGATCTTCAAATATGCACATTCACTTTATGACCTAATGAGAAATATTTCGCGATTCTTCTTATCTCAAGGGGAGCCTAATGCGAGAGCATCAATACCTCTTTCTTTCATTTTTCCTTGTTAATTATATTTGTTCTGATTTTGGTTTGTTAAGTCATTTTTTTCTTGTTGTGGACTCTTGTATCAACCTCTTTCCTTCATATTTACTATTACAAAAGTTGGGGATTTCCATTGGAGAAATGATGGAGAAGGATCTTGAATCTCCTCTCACAAATCACTCCTTTCCTTGCAAGATTTGAATGTTGCTTCTAGTTATAGAAGTTACTAATTGATTGAAGATTCATGTCACCACATGGAGTAGTTCAATGAAGGGAACAGGGCAATTAGTTAGGGAGTCTCATGCTATTAACTACCAAATGAATAATGACCCTGATTAAGCTTCCATGGTCATGGGTTTGCAAGTGGAAATAAAATCCATAATAGGGAGAGAGGGAGAGGGGAGGATTGGTTTTTTTTGGTGTAGAGAAGAACTGAATACAAAAGGGAGATCGATAACTTGTGATAGGAAGAGAAATGGGTGGGGCTTTAGAGGAGTTTGAACTAGTTTTATAATTTCCTATTACAGCCAACAGTTTGGTCTAATAGCTTCTTTGTGTTGTTGTAAAATAAGGTGGAGCATAAAATAAATTGATTATCTGGAGTGACTTCATTTTGAACCCTTTTAAATATGTCATCATTTTTAGTTCTTGTCACATATCTAACCTTACTATCTCTATGTCTATTTATGCAAATATATTTTAATTCATGTTGATTGTGAGTCAATAAGGTTGTCATTAGAGGAAAAAGAGTATTTAATCAAATGGAAAGAAAAAAGGTGGAAGAAACATGGGTTGCAACTTCAAAGGCTTGGAATTCTAATACAAATGAATGTTCATGAGCTTTCTCATGAAACATTATTTCTTATCTAGTGTGTTTGATGTAGAGAATTGAGGTCCACAAGCAATCTTGCACACCCAAAAAAATTGTTGTTTTCTTTTAATTTGATTTTTTGTGGTTTTTCATGATTTGTCTCACAACTTTGATTTATAAATCATTCTTCAAATCCTTCACAATCAAGTCAATTTATAAGGTTCTTTACTTTTAATAAATTTTGGATTTAATATGCAAGAGAGTGGTGTTATTTCAAACTTTGAATTTCATTCAAATCCCATACCTAGACAAGTAGAGGTTATTATAGCTCATTTTGGGTGATTAATATTGATTCACTCTAAATGGAAGAAGAATCTACATGCTTGGAGGTGGAAGTAGTGGGATGAGATGTTGAAAGATAATTTTAGTAAACAATTTGAAGTTTTTGCCAAGCAAAATGAAAGGGGGGAGTAAATGAGGAATCTCGTGCTAGAAAAAGAAGAAAAAATGAAAATTAAAAGTTGTTGATGTAAGAAAAAAATAGGATGACGAGGTTGGAATTTTTAAGAAAGGCTAAAAATAAAGAAAAACACAGGTGAATTAAAGTTAAAATAAAGAAACATTTCCTTGGCATCCAGGAAAGGAGTTTTCATAGGATTGGAAATGTATTTGCTGATGTTTTTAGCTAAATATGAAGCATTTAGGTTTGAATGCAGACTTGATTTAAACATTTCCTTTAGCGGAGTTTTTCAATGTCTAGTTATGTTTTTTGAAGTTGATTATTGCAATTATTGCAATTTATTTTAATATAAATCAGTATAATCTTATTTGTGTTGGTTTTGGGGGTTGAGTTTAATTCATTTCAAAATAGGGTTTTGTTGTAATGTTTGAAATTATATAAGTTAGAGATTGAACTAGGGCTTGATCACTATAACCAGTCTAAAGATTCCTCTACAAGATGGTGTAATTTACATATTTCTTTGAGCATGGAAAATTATAATTTTTAACATTATTTTCATGTGCCTTTTTGTTGGAATGTATGTGATTAAGAAGTTCAAAAAATGAGTGCAAGAGCTTGCTACATTGATTGATAGTCCATACTTGGATTTTTTAATCATTGATATGCACCATCCCTATATTGAAACCCCTCTACATTCAAATCCACTTGTCAATGATATGTTGAGTGATGGTGGTTTCTCCTTGCTATCAATTTGTTTCTTGCCCATGGGATGTCACTTGTTACTAATTCGTGACTCCATGTTGGTTCACTTATTGCCGCTAGTTTGTTGCTTGATTCCATGTCATCACTCATTACTAGTTACCCTAGTGTGATGGTGAATGTTGATCCCTCTTTTGTTGAATTGGTGGGTTCAACTGTGTCCCTCTTCTCTGTGTAAAGACCCTCTCATTACCATGCTCACTTGTTCCTTTGAATGTGGTTTCTAGTAAGGCAATGGTTAAAACTAAAAAATTCCCTTTCTCACTTGGCCCCTGAGTGTGTCTTCATCTTTATCTTCTACTTTGATGCAACCAAGAATAATAGAGACCTCAAGGAAGTTATTCCAGTCCTTACAGAATGAGTCACACAATACAAGGAACAAGGAACAAGATAGAAGAATTCAAGGTCAGCCTTCAATTATCATGGAATCTAGTACAATGTATCTGCAACATGCAGTCTTCCATTCTAGGTGTACGGGCTTATTATTGGAACCCTTAAGAGGTTATCTTTTTATACTATCTATTGTGATCTACCACTAAAATTAATAACTAGAAACTACTATCTGGGAGTTGCTTGAGGATCAATTATAACATTTTATAAATCCTTCACAAGCATCAAGTTGGCCTGGAAAATATTACATTTTCCAAGAATAGAAAAATGTGTTACATTATAGGTCAGGACCTAAATCATAATAATCTCTCACAAATGGATGTAACATAACATGTGAACCAACAACAAGGTTTACCATAGGTCAAGGAACATTGATATATAAGCCATGAAGCTTCGCCAATCAAGAGAATCCTTTAATATATTGGAAAACATAAAATGGTCGTGAAATGTGAAGAACGGTGAATTCCCACCAAGAATCCAAGATATCTCAAGAATGAAGAAACCAATCAAGGTGAGAACCTAAGTGAAGGTAAAACATGATTCTATGAACACTCCATGAGTTTCACAATAGAAACTAATCCAAATTGAAGGAACACTTAAAGAAACTCAGTGACTGCAAGCTAGAGAACATGAAACACTATTTTTGGTTGATGCAAGATTGCCAAGAACCCAAGATTCTCTTGCATCAGACACTCGAGGTTATAGGAAAAGTGAGCCTCTCAATTTTATAGGGGAAAAATAAAACCAATAAGGTCAACCTCATCCTAAGAAATTCATGAAGAGTCTTCATTTGGTTTGTATTTCCACTTTACAAGATACTTCTCATATTGTCTACCTCTGGGACTTTTACCAATTCTACTATCTAAAATCTATTTTATCTCATCCAAATGATTCTTATGATACTTTTATTCATCATCTGACCCAACTAGTTCAATAGGGTCAGTCTCATGATACTGATATGAGTCTACAACATTGAAAATAGGTGATATATCCATATCCTTGAGAAACTCCACATCATATGCATTCCCTAGGTCAAATTTCTTGAAAATCTTACATGGTCCAAACTTTTTCATCTTCAACTTATTGTAATATAAATATTCCCTTCTTCAAATAGACCATTACTTCATCTCCTACTACAAACTCCTTATGTCTCATTTTCATATTTTTCTTATCCTTATACTTCTAATTTATTTTATCCAAATATTATTTAACTTCATCATGCAATGATTTCATAACCTCAGAAAACTCTTCTCCTTCTTCAATCCTCTTAACCTCCTAATTGATATTTCTTAACTCTTAAACTCCCTTAGATTTCATGCATGTAACTACATCAAACAGTGTCTTCCATGTACTCCTATTCAAATAATTATTATATATAATTTTTGCTTGTGCTAAAACCAAATCCCAATTCCAGACTTCTCTACAAACAAACACCTTAACTAATTCCCCAAAATCCTATTTACTACCTTGATTTTTCCATCAATCTATGGATGAAGTGTAGAACTAAAATTTAATTCAGTATTCATTTTCCTCCAAAGTGTCATCCAAAAGTAACCATAAAACTTAGTATCTGGGTCTAAAACTATACTCTTCGGTAATCCATACAATCTTACAACTTCTCTAAAAAATAAATTTTCTACATGCATTGCATTTGTAGTCTTCTTACAAGGAGTGAAATGTGACATCTTAGAAAACCTATCCACAACAAAAAATATTGAATGATTACCTCTTTGTGTCTTTGGTAACCTAAGTATAAAATCCATGCTAATGTCTTCCCATGGTCTAGTTGGTACTGTCAAACGTTTATACAATCTAGTGTTTAGACTACTACCCTTAGAAACATGAACAATTCTATAACTCTGAACAAATTTCCTAACATCCTTATGTATCTAAGGCCAAAAATAATTCTCACTCATCAAAGCCACTATCTTGTCTATACCAAAATGTCTAGCTTGTTGGAATTTTAACAACTTATTACTAAATAAAATTAAAATAAAGTAAATTATTTCAACCATAAACACATAACACACATGAACACATTTGGCATGTGATTTTGGTCATGCATAAACTCTTGGTTAGAGGGAAAAACTACGGTGGGAAACACACCCATAATCCTTCACTACTGTGGCATAAAGGTTTCTCAGTTAGAGTATATAAAAGTATCACTTCTAGTGATTTACCCTGGTAGGAGTAATACAAAAAGACCTACTAAATTATACCTAGTAAAAATATTTTGCAACACTCATTAAGTGTGCACTCTGTTAAGAGATTTACAATGTAACAGGCATGTTAAGGCCTAGGTCCAAGATGTGGGATTTGAGAATACAACAACAACAATGTATTTCTATAAAAACTGATCTAGAATAGTGCATCTACCTATATGCTAGTTTAGATCTTTTATGCTCTATGTAGTTTCTTCACCTTTCTCTTATTGATTTCACCAAATTCATCCACTTCCACTGCTCGGTAGCACTATCTAGTTTTTCTCCTCTGTGTTTTTTCCTTCTCTCTTCCTCTCTCTCATAATCTTTTCTCAATCCATCCTTATATATAATCCTATAGCCTCCTCTTTACTTGAACTAATTAGGGTTTGGGTCCTTCTAGAATTCTCAGACAATTAGATATGTGATTCATATTCATTTCCTCTTTCTAAGAAATAATTGCTTCATTTTCATTGGTTCAAAATTTTCCTTGGGATCATTTACAATAGTGTTTCATTCCCAATAAATCTTACCTAACTTTATCCTTGATCTTCATAAATAGTTTTCTTGCTCAGTAGAATCCACTCACCTATAACTTTGTAGGTTCACAAACTTTTATGTTCATCATGTGTCTCTCGGTAGCCTTTTTTGAGTTTCTCGATTATCATGTTGTTCCTGCTCGGTAATACTCTTCCTCGGTTAACATACTTTCTTGATACTCTTCATTTTCTCGGCAACCATTGTGCTCAGTTAACTACATTTGTTCAGTGTCCATTATGCTTGGTATTCTTGATTTCTTGGTAAACTATAGTTGTGCGGTGTCCATTTTTCTCAGTAATCTTGATTGCTTGGTAAACTATATTTGTTCAGCCTTGTCATTACCAAATAAATTTATCTTCACCAAAATGATTCTTCACTCATCATTACTCATCTTTTTCACTAATGATAACACTTAATTTATTTAGGAGTAACATTCTCCCCCTTTGGCATGAGTGACAAAAACTTTCAAAACTTAGCCAAAACTTTATATCTCCAATATGTTATAACTCCCCCTCAACATATACTTCTCCTTTTTCAAAACTTGTATTTGCATCTACTATCTTCCTTATTTCTCTACTATCCCTACTATTCCCCTTTTTTTACAATAATGCCAAAAACAAAAATGTAATGTACAATTTATACTCATAGTTTATCAAACAATCCTTGATAAGAAGACTTATCACTATCATAGGTAGTCTTAAATTTGTCTTTTAGTGCCTCAAGTGCTAAATTTTGGGCTTGTATCTATGATTATAAATCTTTGATATGATCTATTACTGACATTTCATGTGTAGAAATGGGTTCCTTGTCTTTCTTGACATTCATTTGAATTGCCTCCAAATGAGGAATTATATGTGCTTGAAGTTCAAGAACTTCATCTCTAATCTTCTCATCTTCCTTCCTCAATTCCATTTGGAAACTCATAAAATTTTTAATCTTTGAATAATGAACTTGTAATGTCCAAGGTTCATCAATCAACTTATCTGCACTTTTCTTTAGTTCTTCATCAATCTGTTTCTACTGATCTAGAACATGTTGAGTATATTGGAATAACTTAAGTATTATCTTTATGGTTTCCTCTAGCTCAGTAGCAGTGATAGAAATTTTAACTTTTTGTTTAGAAATCTTCTTTATAAGCTTCTCCATTAACCTTTGTTCATATTTTTTTCTCAGTCATCCTCGTCATTCTTTCTTCAACATCAACATTTGGTGCATTGACTTGATTTACAAGTGAGACTAACTAATCAACGATAGGTGCCTCCTCATTAAGTTGAGTCTCAAGGATAATTTGTAGTAAGATGTCTTTCACATATGATAAGACTTGTTATTTCCTCTCTTGTTTGAGTTTATCTTGTGCTTCCTTTCTCTTCAACAATTCACCATACTTCATCATGTCATCAGGATTTAGTTTAGTTGGGTCACAAATTGGTATCACTATCTCTTCATCCAATGAGATCGTGTCCTTTCTACTTTTCTTGTTCTTCTTCTTCTTCTTCTTGTCAAGGGAACTAAGTGAACTTCCACTAGTTGAAATATTTTGGGGCAATAGAGCTTGTTTCTCCTTGGTTGTATTCATTTGCATATCACTTCTAGATTTTTCTTCCTCCTTCCTTTCACTTTATTTTTACTTAGGGGCCTCGGTTGCAACTTCTATTTGTATTTATCTTTCTTATTGAGGTTGTTCCTTAGTATATTGTGTTGTTCTGATGTAGGGCCATCCAAGGTTTAGGCAGGGGCATTCTGTATCCTCGATAAACTACATCGAGTGCTTGTGTTTTGGCCAGTTTTACTCGGTTGCAGTCTTGACCGATGGTCTCAGTCATTGAAGGAAGCTTGGACACTGAAGGAACTCGGTAGTCTCTGGTGCTTGGTGAAAGTTGTTGCTCGGTCATGCCTACAATGCTCGGTTGACACTAGTGCTCATTAATGTCTGGCGTGCTCGGTAATTTTACTATCACTCAGTAGTTCTGAGTTAATTGACTAGGAGTTCTGTGTCATTTGTTGAGCTGACTTGGTGAATTAATTATTGGTAGCCATTGTCTTGGGCCGACATGTAGAATTAAATGTTTTTATACATTTTTAAGCTGACTTGTATGGCATTTAATTATTGTTTTGGGGAGTTAAGGGTTTCATCCAGCCAACTTATGGCTAATGATTAGTATTTAAGGAGGGCTTGGGTAGATGTTTAGGGAGATAGATTTGGGAGATCAGAACTTAGAGAACTTAGCAGATCTAGAATTCAGATGTGAAGCTGAAGTTGGCAAAGTTGTGGAAAAGTTCTTGATTTTCTTGTAGATGAGATTATAATCTGATAGTCCTTTGTAGCAGAGCTAGTGGTTTACATACTTGGAGATAAGGAGATTGCTTGGAGGCTTGCGAGCTCAAGTTTAGATCTACCTTAGGGTTTCCAGCAGCTTATGATTGTCTTCAAAACTGAACTAGCTGAGATTGTATTAGATCTGGTTGTGGATCTTGCAGAATTATTTTCTGATTGTAATTGGCCCTAACCTGGAAGTCCTTACAGCTGGGACTATTAATGAAAATCAATGTTGAACAGTTACTTTATGTTGCACTATTGAGTAATCCATTGTGTAATTCTTTTGGCTGCAAGGTTTGGACCATCCTTCATTGGATCCACCATCCTTGACTACATAAGGTGGTATCAGAGTGAAGGTTTGTTCTTGTTGGAGTGAAAGTTTGATCTTGTTGAAGAAGAAGTTTGACCTAGCAAGGTTGATCTTGTGAAGTTGATCTTATTGGAGTAGAGATTGTGTGCAATCTGAATTGAAAATCCAAAGCACTAGAACTTGTGAAATTGTGCGCTAGTTGTTTGTGAGATTGCAAGTTGAGATCTAACTTGTTACAAATTAGAGATTGTCACAAGGTGGTCATGTTGGAAACTGAAATTGAAGCAATTGTTGTGTTGTCATTGATGTCAAACCTTAACTAGTAAGATTGTTGCTACATAGGAAAGTACTATATCTATTGTATTATTGTGAAGAAGGGAAAGAAAGGATGGTAACAATAGCACCTAAGGAAAGGTTGAGTTATCTTGATACTACAAAGTGTACTTGACTATGTTGTATAATGATGAGACAATGTAATGTTTATCTTAGTAAGATTGAATACTAAACTGGTAGGCTTGACCAAGAAAAAATGGAGAAATCATGTTCAGGTCGAGTAATGTTAGTGTCGACTAAGTCAATATATGCCGAGAAAAATTCTAGTGTCAACCCAACATCAGTTAATTGCCAAGAAAGACAATATAAGCCAAGGAAACATTTTTAGTAATGACCAAGATTTCTACATGAAGATCGAGTAGTTGATCACAGTATTGACCAAGCATCAGTATTTTTATATTTGAAGAGAATTCAGATTTGGAGCTGACATTATTGAATTCTTGGATTATGTAAAACATGTTGACTTTATTTATTGATTGTTTGAAAGCATTGAATGCACTAAAAAACAAATTATTGTAAATATTTAAGAGATTTGAGATGTTTCTAGAAAAGGAGCCGAAGAACATAAAGTGGATAGATTCAATGAATCTGACCTAACCCTAAGATCTATGAAGGATATTGAGCGGCAAAAGATGAGTTAACCTAATTGAGGAAGTATTAAGGCAACCTAAGCATTAGGTATGTGTGTGCATGGGTGAAAAGAGGATGCTAGAAGATCAGTAGATGTTATTGACTGTATAAGCAGAAAAGGCTGAAGGAGAAGTGTGGTGATTTCTTGAAGAAAAGTTTCGAGCAGATCAGAGATGGAGATGGAAAAATTTTAATGTCAGTAAACCAGCATTTGTGTATAAAATTGGATCTGATATTTGCAAAGTGAGTTGTATGTTTTTCAAATTAATACTACTGCTACTTTCTAACCATTGTAATAGTCAAAATCCTTTTAACAGAGGTTGACCTAATAGTCATATGTTTAAATCCTTTGAACAAGATTGCATTCTAATGGAATGTATGTAAGTCCTATAACAAGGCTCACTTCCAATAGAGTGATTGAAATCCTTTAACCGGGTCACACCTAACAGTGTGTATTGTAACCTTTGACAGGGTTGGCTTTTAACCGAGCTCACTTTGGAAGAGTGAAAATAAAAGTAGCATGTTACAAAGTGGTTTTTCCCAGATTGGGTTTCCACTATAAATCCTAGTGTCAATGCTTGTGCGAATGTTTTGGTTTAAATATTTTTGTGTTTTACAAGTTAGACATAGTTGGGTAGTGGATTGCAATGTTATATGTTTGTATTATAGAATTAGTGATGACCAAGTTAGTTTTGGTTGTTAGATCTGATTTAAAGAAAAAATTTTGAAGTTTGTTTTATACATCTAGACCTGAGAACAACTGATTCACCCCCCCTCTCTATTTTTCTAAATCATATCAACAATTGGTATCAAAGCTTCATTGCTTATTATTAGTGTTTACAGAAATCAAGTTTAAAGGGACTTGAAGAAAATGATTAGGATGTCTAAGGAGGTACCGAAGCTAAATAAGGAAAACTTCCCTACATGGAAAAGCTTGATGAAGTTGCATCTAGCCGGTATTGGTGATTCTGCAAAGTACTACATTGAGAATGACTATGTCTCACCTATCACACCTTTGATTGCCGAAGAAATGAGAGCTAAGAAAGAACATAATCAGGCAATGCTAGAAATTGCATCTGCCCTAAGCTATCTATAATTTGAGGACATTAAGGATTGCACAAGTGCTAAGGAGATGTGGGACACTCTTACAAAGATCTATGGCGGTGACATAAATGTACAAAAAGCTAAGGCTGAGAGTCTTAGAGGTAAGTTTGATGAAATGAGAATGCAAGAAGGTGAGAACATTGTACAATATTGTGGTAGGATAAAAGAAGTTGTGAATGCTATTAGAGGAGCAAGTGGGACTATTGATGATAAAACTATAATTGGAAAATTACTAAGAACTATGAGTCCTATATATGCTATTAAGATCTCAGCTATTTAGGAATCTAGATGTAACTCTGCAAATGTGCTTACTTTGGAAAGTTTGGTTGGCAAGCTGACTGCTTTTGAACTCTTTAACTATGATAACTTCACTATTGGTAGTATTGGTAATGTTGAATCTTCTTTTAAGTCACAATTAGTTTTGAACAAGCCAAAGAAAGAAAAAGAAAGATGCATCAGTGAAAGTGAAAGTGAAAGTGACAATGACACTTTTGATGAAGAAATTGAAGATCTAGAAGCTCTTATGGTTAAAAGACTAAAAATAGGAAAAGGAAAATATAAAGGTAAACTCCCTATTATATGTTTTGCATGTAATAAAGTTGGTCATATAGCTACTAGATGTCCTGACAAGAATGATAAAGATGAAGAAAGAAAAAGAAAACACAAAGACAGAAGAGATGATAGAAGCTACCAAAGGCACAAAGACTATAAAGGAAAAGATAAGAAATCTTGTTACATTATTGAAGAAGAAACTGACACTAATAGTGATGATTTTGAAATTGAGGTAGTCTATGTTGCAATGAAAGATGAATCTGATGAGGATGAGAAAAATACATTGATCTCCTATGTGAACAAGAATGAAAAATGGATTATTGATAGTGGTTGTTCACATCACATGACTGGTGACAAGAGTAAGTTTGAGACCTTACATCATTATAGAGGTAAAAGTGTAAAATTTGGTAATTTGGTAATGATGCACCATGTCCTATTAGAGGAAAAGGTTTGATTAAACTAACTGATAAGATCTCTTGTGAAAATGCATATTGGGTTGAAGGTCTAAATTATAATCTACTAAGTGTTGTACATCTCAACAACACTGGTTACTGAGTGGAATTTCATCACAAGAAAGCTAAAATATTTGATGCTACTAGTGAACTGATCGGAAGTGGAGAATAGACTAGAGGTAATTTGTTCTATCTTGACCTATCTGAAGAAGCATGTATGGTTGCACAACTTGATGACATTTGGTTATGGCATAAGAGGCTATGTCATGTTAACTTTGATAATCTGGTAGAAATAAGTAAGAAGAAGAAAGTAAGAGGTCTACCTAGGTTGAAGAAACCTGAGAATGTGATGTGCAAGGAATGTCAGTTAGGAAAAATGACAAAATCAAGTTTTAAGAGTAAATCCTTTACTTCTGAAAACATTTTAGATTTGGTTCATACTAACCTTTGTGGACCTATGGGTGTACAAATTTACTGTGGTGCTAGATATTTTATCTTGTTTGTTGATGATCATACCAAAATGATGCATGTAATGTTTCTAAAAGAAAAATCTAATGCTTTTCAATTCTTTAAGTGGTATTTGGCTAAGGTCAAGGAGACAGGTAGGAACCTAAAATGTCTTAGATCTGACCGAGGTGGAGAATTTACATCAAATGAATTCAATCTATTTTGCAATGAAAGAGGGATTAAAAGATAGATGTATGCACCTAGAACACCTCCACATAATGGTATAGTAGAGAGAAGAAATAGATCTATCTTGGATTGTGCAAGGACATTGTTGATTGAAAAGAATGTGGCACAAAAATACTAGAAAGAAGCTATAAGTACATCTGTCTACACTCTTAATCAGGTACAAATCAAGAAAGGTACAAATCTAACACACTATGAATTATGGCATGGGCATGCACTGAGTGTTAAATACTTTAGAATCTTTGGAAGCAAGTTCTACATATTAAAAGACAATAGGAATGGAAAGTTTGATGCTAAAAGTGATGAAGGCATATTCCTAGGGTATTCCATAAAAAGTAAAGTAAAAGAGAACCAAAAGATTATAGATCTTTTGTGTATATTGAAGAAGAAGAAGAGGCAAGTAATAGACTTACCCCTGATGTTGAGTCATGGGTAAGCAATGCCAAGCGACTGGAAGATGTTGTCCAGCATTAGAAAAATAGTACCAAAAGAGAACAAGAACATGTTGACTATCAGGAAGAGGTCACCAAGCATTCAGAAGTTGAATCTAACAATCTTGTTAAGGAACCTAATGAAATAGAGGAGAGAAGAGCTGAACCTATTTTGGAAAAATATGTAAGAAGACATCACAAGCCTGAACAGATAATTGGAATTCTAACTAGAAGTAAGACAAAGGATCCAACATGTTTACTGTGTGAATTTGAACCTAAGTCAACTAGAGAGGCATTAGAAAATGAAGATTGGATACAAGCAATGAATGAAGAAATAGACCAGATAGAGAAGAATGATACTTGGACTCTAGTGCCGAGACCTAAAAACAAAAATGTTATAGGAACAAAGTGAGTGTTCCAGAATAAGTTGAATGAAAAAGGTGAAATAACTAGGAACAAAGCTAGGCTAGTATGCAAAGGCTACGCACAAGAAGAAGGACTAGATTATGGGGAGACATTTGCCCTTGTAGCTAGATTGGAAGGAGTAAGAACTCATCTTGCATATGTTGCTTATAAAGATTTTAAGGTATATCAAATGGATGTCAAGTCTGCATTCTTAAATGGTATACTAGAAGAAGTTTACATAGAACAGCCAGAAAGCTTTATTGATCCAAATGGAAGACACATGGTATGCAAATTGAACAAAGCACTATATGGATTAAAATAAGCTCCTAGAGCATGGTATGGGAGATTGCATAACTACTTGATACAGATTGGATTTTCAAGAACAAATGACAAAAGCAATATGTACATGAAAGATGAAGAAGGTAAAGGTGTTGGCAAAAAATTTTGTGGATGATATTATTTTTGGTGGACAAGATGCTTTGTGTAAAATATTTTCAAATGAAATGCAAACTGAATTTGAAATGAGCATGTTTGGTGAGATCAAATTCTTTGTTGGTTTACAAGTATATCAGATGAAGAAAGGAATTTTCATTACACAGTCTAAGTATGTTAATGAAATACTAAAAAATTTTGGGATGGAAGATTCCAGACTAGTGAGTACTCCTATGGTTACTGGACAAAAGTTATCTAAGAATGATGATGCTGCAAAAGTGAACCAGACTTTGTACAGATCCATGATTGGGAAATTGTGATATGTTGTACATAGTAGACCAGATATTGCACTAGTTGTTGGGATTGTGGCAAGATTCTCTGCCAATCCTAAGGAAACACACATGATGTTTGTGAAAAGAATTATGAGATACTTGAAAGGGATTGCTGACTATGGGCTATATTACAAGAAGGATGAAAGATTTGAACTAAGAGTATATACAGATGTTGATTGGGTAGGAAATGTAGATGACAGAAAGAGTACTAGTGGCAGAGATTTCTTTCTTGGACAGAGATTAGTCTCTTGGATGAGCAAGAAACAAAATTGCATTTCCCAATCTACTGCTGAAGCCAAGTATGTTGCTGGTGTAGTAAACTATTCAAATTTGGTATGGATAAAAAAATTGTTGGTAGGCATGAAAGAAGAAATCACTGAACCTGTTGTTATTTTCTGTGACAACACAAGTGCTATCAACATATCTAAGAATCTAGTGATGTGTTCTAAGACCAAGCACATAGAAATCAAGTATCACTACTTGAGAGAATTGGTACAAGATAAAGAAGTCCAAATGGAATATGTGAATACAAAGGAACAACTAGTAGACATATTCACTAAATCTTTACCTAAAGAAGCACATGAGTATTTGAGAAGTCAATTAGGGGTCCTTCCCCTAACTGAGGTTTCCTAGTTAAGTTAGGAGCACTACATCAAATATGCTACAGCAAAATATTTGACAGATTGATGCAGAAGATTGTCACACTTAAGGACTGGCCTAGATTTGTGAAGAAGAGCAAAGACAAGGAATCAGTCATAAGCAAGATGAAAGAGGGAGAAACACTAAGCTGCATAGATAATATCTACATCTGATGGATGTATGTTTTAGTTACTTCTTTGGCATTTTTTTCAAAGAGGGAGATGAACTGAGATGATATAATAACACATGACACTAAAAAGAAAAGTAAGGAGATGATGAACTGAGATGAAGGATTAGGATAGAGGGAGATCTGGATATTTCTGACTGTCATAGAAGTGAGGCTAATAGATTCTGAATCAAAATGAAGCTAAGGATATTACAATTTTTTTTTTCTAATGGACAGATAAGTTTTTGGATTGGTTGGTAATCCATGTGTTATTCAGGTGATATCATATGGTGTTGCCATCAATGCCAAAGAGGGAGATTGTTGGAAACTACAATTGAAGAAATTGTTGTGTTGTCATTGATGCCAAACCTTAACTGGTAAGACTATTGCTACATAGGAAAGTACTATATCTATTGTATTGTTGTGAAGAAGGGAAAGAAAGGATGGTAAGAATAGCACCTAAGGAAAGGTTGAGTTATCTCGATACTACAAAGTGTACTTGACTATGTTGTACAATGATGAGACAATGTATTGTTTATCTTAGTAAGATTGAAGACTAAACTGGTATGCTTGATCAAGCAAAAATGGAGAAATCATGTTCAAGCCGAGTAATGTTAGTGTCAACCGAGTCTGTATATGCCAAGAAAAATTCTAGTGTTGATCGAACATTAGCTAATTACTGAGAAAGACAGTATAAACCGAGGAAACATTTTTAGTAATGAATGAGATTTCTACATGAAGACCGAGTAGTTGATCATAGTATTGACCCTGCATCAGTATTTTTATATTTGAAGAGAATTCAGATTTAGAGCTGACATTGTTGAATTCTTGGATTATGTAAAATGTGTTGACTTTATTTATTGATTATTTGAAAGCATTGAATGCACTGAAAAATGTTTTATTTTAAATCTTTAAGAGATTTGAGATGTTTCTAGAAAAGGAGCTGAAGAACATAAAGTGGGTAGATTCAATGAATCTGACCTAACCCTAAGATCTACGAAGGAGATTGAGTAGAAAAAGATGAGTTAACCTAATTGAGGAAGTATTAAGGGAACCTAAGCATTAGGTATGTGTGTGCATGGGTGAAAAGAGGATGCTAGAAGATCAGTAAATGTTATTGACTGTATAAGAAGAAAAGACTAAAGGAGAAGTGTCACACCTAACAATGTGTATTGTAACCTTTGACATGGTTGGCTTTTAATCGAGCTCACTTCAAGAGAGTGAAAATAATAGTAGCATGTTACAAAGTGGTTTTTCTGAGATTGGGTTTCCACTATAAATCCTAGTGTCAATGCTTGTGTGAATGTTTTGGTTTAAACATTTTTGTGTTTTACAAGTTAGATACAGCTGGGTAGTGAACTGCAATGTTATATGTTTGTATTATAGAATCAGTGATGACCAAGTTAGTTTTGGTTGTTAGATCTGATTTTAAAAAAAAAATTGAAGTTTTATTTATACATCTAGACCTGAGAACAATTGATTCACCCCCCCTCTCTATTGTTCTAAATCTTATTAACAGGTCAGTGAGGGTTTGTTTCAGAGGGTTTCTCTTATCTTTAAGGATGCCTCCAAGAATATTGGACCCTAGATTTATTTGAGATCTTTGTGATATTGTTGAATCCCGGATCACAGAGAAGGTGAAATCAAATTTCAGATCTGAGATGGAATTGATGAAGAATGATATGGTCACCAAGATCATGAGAACTATTGTTGGTATACCTCATAATGTTGGTACTGAGGATGGATATGAAGAAGCTACTAAAGAATTTGAAACTATTGGATCTAGTGGGGATGATTGAAGGAACAGATCTGGTGAAGACAAAACTACTCGGTTGCCTAGATCGGTTGTTTGGTTTAGTTATTACCGAATGGAAGTTTCTACTTTCTCTAGTACTTTGAAGCCTAACAATCTAATTGATTGGATTGGTGAACTTGAAGATTTCTTTGAGCTAGAAGAAATTGAATATCCTCTTTGGGTGAGATTAGCATAGATAAAGTTGAAAGGACATGTTGCTCTTTGTTGGAAGGAACTACAGAGAGACCAAGAAGATCAAGGTGAAACAAAGATCAATCGGTGAAGATTGATGGTGACTAAGTTGAAAGCTAAGTTCATACCGACTGACTATGAGCTTGACTTGTTTAAGAAGTTGGAGAATCTAAAACAGAATGATATTTCTATTGAAGATTATACCGAGGAGTTCTACAAACTTAGTATTTGGTCTGGACACTGAGAGCTTGGTAAGGAAAAGGTAGCTCGATATGTGAATGGTCTGAGATTCAATAGTCAGGATGAGCTTGGTATGATGAAGATTGATTCTATTGAAGATGCTTATCAATATGCTCTAAAGGTAGAAGATAAGTTGAAAAGGAAACAACCTAGTAACTCTCGAGTGAAAGAAAAGATTGATCACTTGGTGAAGGATAAACTGACTGATGCAGAAGATGAACAAAAACCTATGGAACCAAAGAAGAAGATAGGTAGACTTATCTTTAAGGGTACTTTCTATAACTATGGAGAGGAAGGACATCATTCTTTTGAATGTACATAGAAGAAGGTTGACCAACGAACTATTGTAATGAATGAGAACATTCAGAATGAACCTGAATCAAAGAACTTGCTACTTTGGCGAACATTGCTCGGTACAAAGGATGAACCTTGTCAGAGGAGTAACTTGTTTAGGGCCTGATGCAAGATTGAAGGTAAACTCTATGATGTTATTGTTGATGGTGGTAGTACTGATAACCTTGTTGCTGAGGACCTAGTTTAGAAACTTGGTTTGGGTAGAATGAAACATCCTTGTCCTTATAGGCTTGGCTAGTTACAAGATGTTCATGCTTTAGAAGTTAGAGAACAATGCTTCATTGATGTTCAGATTAGCCAATACAAGGATCTTGTGCTTTGTGACATTGTGAAGATGAATAGTTGTGATATATTTCTTGGTAGACCTTGGCAATATGATTGCAGAGCTATTTATGACTGTGTAAGGAATATGTTCACTTTTGAGAAGAATGACAGGAAGTTTTTACTGATGTCTTTGATGGATATAACCCTCGGTAGGAGAAGCTTGAGTATTAGTAGCTAAGTTGAGATTGTAGATCCAGAGAAAATGAATGATCAGTATGAAGAACCGACCTGTACATTGTCTAGAAAATAGTTGAAGAGACAGAGGAAACTAAAGTGGAAGACTTTGCAAGCAAAAAAGGTGGAGGACTTGTATGTGAAGAACTAGTTCAAGATTTATGTGTTGAATCCTGAAAGATGTTATTCTCACATATGAACATCTTTTGGAACCTAGGGTGTCTGATGCAGGGGCATCCAAGGTTTAGTTAGGGTCATTTTGTGTCCTAGGTAAACTGCATGGAGTATTTGTGTTTTGGCTAGTTTTACTTAGTTGCAGCCTTAACCGATGGTCTCAGTCATTGAAGGAAGCTCAGTCGTTGAAGGAACTCGGTAGTCTCTGGCACTTGGTGAAATTTTTTGCTCAGTCATGCCTATGGTGCTTGGTTGACACTAGTGGTCGGTGATGCCTGGCGTGCTCGATAATTTTACTATCGCTTGGTAGTTCTGACTTAACTGACTAGAAGATCTGTGTGATTTGTTGAGCCAACTTGGTGAATTAATTATTGGTAGCCATTCTCTTGGGCTGACATGCAGAATTAAATTTTTGTATACATTTGTAACCTAACTTGTATGGCATTTAATTATATTTTTGGGGAGTTAAGGGTTTCATCTAGCCGACTTGTGGCTAATGATTAGTATTTAAGGAGGGCTTGGGTAGATGTTTAGGGAGACATATTTGGGAGATCAGAACTTGGAGAACTTAGTAGATCTGGAATTCAGATGCGAAGCTGAAGTTGGCAAAGTTGTGGAAAAGTTCTTGATGATCTTTCAAATCAAATTGTAATCTGATAGTCCTTTGTAGCAGAGCTAGTGGTTTGCATACTTGGAGACAAGGAGATTTCTTGGAGGCTTGTGAGCTCAAGTTTAGATCTTCCTTAGGGTTTCCATCAGTTTTTGATTATCTTCAAAACTAAACTAGCTGAGATTGTATTGGATCTGGTTGTGGATCTTGCAGAATTTTTTTCTGATTGTAATTGGCCCTAACCCGGAAGGCCTTACAGTCAGGCATGTTAATGAAAATCAGTGTTGAACAATTACTTTGTGTTACATTGTTGAGTAATCTGATGTGTAATTCTTTTGGCTACAAGGTTTGGATTGTCCTTCATTGGATCCACCATCCTTGACTACATAAGGTTTATTTCTCCTTTTTTTGTTCATTACCTTTTTCTTCTCCTTATTCCTATTCACCCTGATTTTTTTCCTTTGTCTTCTTGGGTGCTTGATTTTTTTCCTTGGTATCCTTAAGAACATTATAAACAATAGTAGCATTTGTTATGAATAATAGTTCACCAACATAACTGAGAGGGGGGATGAATCAGTTGTGAGACAAATTATTGAATTTTATCTTTAAACAACAGCTACACCAAATATAATGATAACACAATAAATTCCAACATAATAAGACAATATTTTGTTATTGAGGAAACCTCGTTAAAGGTAAAAAACTTGGTAGGAATTAGCACCCACAAATGATGTACTGAGAGTATAGTATCTATGTTAAAAGATCTAGCCTTGTTATAAGCTTACTAAAACATTAAAGTTCATAGTCCCTATTAAAGGAAAAACCCTGTTAGGAGTCAAAGAAATGTAGGCTCACTACCTAGGCTCACTACCCAAAGAAGGTTATGTCCACCTCCAAAACTCACTGTTCACAACACAAGTGTATATGAATGAAATGCACAATCCTTGTGAACTATCTCAATAGAAACTATCTTTTCTTGATCAGTTCCAATGAAGTATAGACTATCCTCTTCTCTACATCCAGGAGATACAAGCTTGCAGCTTCCACAATCCTCTTTTATAATTCTTACACACTACCTATCTTTTCAAAAGAAAAGATCTTACATATATACCCTATTACAATAAAATGATCAGGTCGGCCAATTAGGCTTTCCTAATATACAAATAATTACATAACCCCTTTCTAAGATACACATGGTATCTATAACAAGTATACAATAATTATATTTCAATAATTAAGGTCCAACATCTGTAATCCATGATCGCTATCCATAATACACGTTATAATACTGAAGTCTGCCCCAAATAGGTCTCCTCCAGAACACATTCCATAGTTGATGTCATCACACTTCCCATGACTTGTTAAGATCAAAGAACATTCCTCAATAAGTTATCTGACATCCCTTAATCTCTCATACATTGAACCTTCACCACGTGTAAGATACACTCAAAACACAGAGACTAACTCTATCAAATTCCACTGTCACAATCCAAAAACTAGCCTTCACCAAATCATTTTTTACTCAACCAATATGAAATATTATAGCAAGCAAACTTAGATTTAAGATTACAACACCTCCCTATACAAAAACCTGTGTTTTCTTATTCTGAATCAACTATATAGAATCTGTAAACTGTAAGGACCATTTTTTTCTCTTCATAGAACCATATGTTAACATCAGTGACAAAACAAGGATGATAACAGCATTAGTAACCAATTCCAACAACTCCCAACAAGACAATGATGTTTAGTAATTAAAGATATTAATTGCATCAACAATATCCAACAATCTCCCCCTTTGGAATTGATGGAAACATATGGGAAAATCCATCAACCCAAAAATACTCTCTCAATATCCTCAATGTAGTCTCTTCCCAGATAGTGAACTCTTCCAGGTACAGTAAGGATTTTCTCATAGTATCTCTCCCCCTTTGACAATAATGGTAAAGGGTTTCATAAGCCATCAATTTTCTTCTATTTAGTCTTCATCAACCATGTGCTGAATCACCCAAATGTATTTTGTAAGTTTCCAATGATCACTCCCCCTTAGGAGTAGATCCATACATCAAGTCTAGAAAATGATAGATCTATGAAGAGCTCTAGACTGATGCATCCCTGAATAATTTAATTCTCACTAGGAGGGGCTTGCACCCCAAGCATACCTCTGAGATACTCAAAGGCATTTTTTGGTAATGGCTTTGTAAATATTTATGCTATATGGTCCTGTGTGCTAATGTATTCCAACCTTATTTCTTTGTATGCTACCTTGTCTCTCAAAAAATGATACTTAATATAAATACGCTTAGTTTTAGAATTCATCATTAGATTCTTTAACATATTCACTGTACTGGTGTTATCACAATGGATAACCACAAGTTCAACAAAAGTTATTCCAATATCTTTCAGCATTTGTTTCATCCAAACAATCTGAGTGCAATTAATAGTAGCAAAAACATACTCAAATTCAGCAGTAGATTGAGCTATACAATATTTCTTTTTACTTAACCATGAAACAAACCTTTTCCCAAGGAAAAATTTACCTCCACTAGTACTCTTTTTGTCATCAATGTTTCCTACCCAATCAGTATTAGTATAAGCATGTAGTTCAAAGTCATCATTTTTACCATACCATAAGCCATATTCTAGTGTTCCTTTCAAGTATCTAAATATCCTTTTCACAGCAACCAGGTGTGTCTCTTTAGGATCTACCTGATATCTAGCCACAATTCCAATAGCATTAGCAATATTTGGTCTAGAGTGAGTTAGATATTGTAATCCTCCAATCATTGATCTATACTTGGTCTAAAAAACACTCTTGGTTTCATTAGTATGTGTCAATTTATAGCCAGTCACCATGGGTGTACCAATAGGTTTACAGTCATCCATTCCAAACTTTTTCAACATTTTTTTAAGATACTTAGTCTGAGAAATAAAAATGACATTCTTTCTCTAATTTATTTGCAATCCAAGAAATAATTTCATCTTTCCAATCATGGACATGTCAAATCCATTATCCATTTCTTTAGAAAAACTCTTACACATCTTGAATCATTGCCTCCAAAAATAATATCATCAACAAAAACTACTATTATCCAAATTCCATCTTGATTAGTTCTTAAGTACAAATTATTATCAGCATTACCTTTTATGAATCCATGAAAAAGTAGGTACTTGTCTAACCTTGCATACCAAGCCCTTGGTGCTTGCTTCAGTCCATATAGTACCTTCTTCAACTTGCAAACCATGTCTTCATCTTCAGTCAGAGGAAATCCATCAGGTTGTTCTATGTATACCTCCTCTTCAAGATCCCCATTTAGAAATGCAGATTTTACATCCATCTGATATACCTTGAAGTCTTTATGTATAGCATAGGCTAGAAAAAAGTATTACAGCTTCCAACCTAGATATAGGATCAAATCTCTCTTAAAAATCTATTCCTTCTTGTTTGAATAGCCTTTGCAAACCAGTCTTGCTTGGTTTCTTACAAAAATTCCTTCTCCATTCATTTTATTTCTGAAAACCCACTTAGTTCCTATTACATTTTTTTCTTTAGGTCTAGGAACCAATTCTGAAGTGTTATTTTTCTTTATCATGTCTAACTCTTCCTTCATAGCTTTGATCCAAGATTCATCTCTACAAACTTCATCAGTAGTCTTTGGTTCAACTTGAGAAATCAAAAAAATTTCTTCCCTTATCTTTGATCTAGTCATTATCCCTTAACTTGCATTACCAATAATTTAATTTTTAGGATGGTTTTTCTTAGCATAACTCAAATTATTAGGAGTCTCAGTAACTTCATTTGTGTCATCATCATAAATCTCATTCTCATAGTGAATCTCAACATGTTCTTCTTCTTCTTTTATAGTAGCAACTTCCTTAATTTTTGTATTCTGATAATAGTCACACATTCTCTCTTGTATCTAAAACTTTTCATCTATCTTCACATTTTTACTTTCAATAATATTTCTCAATCTCAGGTTGAAACATTTGTAAGCCTTTCTTTTAGTAGAATAACCAAGAAAAATTCCTTCATCACTTCTAGCATCAAATTTCCCTATTTCATCATCTCTTTTGATATAGCATTTTCTTCCAAATATTCTAAAGTATTTTACATTAGGAGTATGATTAAACCATAATTCATAAGGATTCTTACTTGTACCTTCTCTAATTTAAATTATGTTCAATGTGTATACAGTTGTCCCAACAGCTTCTCTCCAATGTACATGAGATACATTTCCTTCTAGCAACATTGTCCTAGCAGCATCCAATATTGTTCTATTTCTTCACTATGTTATCCCATTTTGTTGTGGAGTCCTAGGATCAGATGTCTTTCTATGTATTCCATGCTCTTCACAATATGAATTGATTAGATCTGAAGTAAATTCTCCACCTTTCTCTGATCTTAAACATTTTATCTTTAAGCCTAATTCATTATCTACTTTTACTTTGAATATCTTGAATTTGTCAAATGCTTATGATTTCTCTCTCAAGTAAGTAATCCACATCATTCTAGAAAATTCATCAATAAAAAGTATAAAGTACCTTTCACCATAGTATGATCATGTCCTTGTAGGTCCACATAGGTTTGTATGTACAAGATCTAACTTTCCTTACGTTGAATATGATTTTCTTTTATAACTACTTCTAGTCTGCTTTCTCATAACACACTCTCTACACATAGTGTTAGATGGTTTTACAATTTTAGGTAGGTCTCTCATTGCATTAGCCATGCTTTCCTTCATAATATTATCAAAATTAACATGACAAAACCTTATGTGCCATAACCAACTATCATCTATCTTTGCAACAAAGCAAGAAGCTTCAAATGTATTTAACTCAAATACATTACCTCTAGATTTAGTACTAGTTGCAATCAAATTTCCTATCTTACTTCTGATAAAACATTTCCCATCAATGAATTTCAATTGATAACCCTTGTCCATCAGTTGTCCAACACTCAACAAGTTATGCTTAAGTCCATCAACAAGTAGTACATTGTCAGTATTAGTCTTTCCATCTAAAGAAATAGATCCTACTCCAATGATAAGCTTAGGAATATTATATCCAAATCTCACAACACCACCATCATAATTATTTAGTTTAACAAACTTATTTTTATCTCCAGTCATATGATGTGAGAAACCACTATCTATAACCCATTTAGATTTCTTATCAACATTTGACACTAAAGCTTTTTCCTCATGTAATGGTTTCTCATCTTTGATAGCAATAAATCCAATCTCCTCATCATCAAAATCATCATCAGAAACACCTTCACTAGCATAATAACATTCCTTTTATTTTGAATACTTAGGTTTGTAAAACTTAGATTTATGCTTAGAAACTCTTGTAGGACATCTAGATTGAAAGTGACCTATCTTGTTGCATGAAAAATATTTCAAAGATAACTTTTCTTCAAACTTACCCTTACCTCTCTTTTCTCTTCTAGTGATCAGGGAAACAATTTCATCTATCTTTCTTTCTTCTTCATGTATATGTTCCCATTCATCAGCATACTCACCAAGATCTTCTTTTAAATTACCACTGTTGGTGCTCATAATTCCAAATAATGTCTTTTTGTGTGCAGATGCCTTAAATGTTGTTTCAACTTTAGGTAAGGAATCTCCCATCTCTGCAACCTCAAAGGTAGTTAGCTTAGAAATCAACATCTCTCTACTAAATTTTGTAGTCAAAGGTATAATCTCTTCTATAGCCTGGACTTTGGTCTTGTAAACAGGTGCCAATGAATTAAGATTATTTGCAATGAATTCTTCCTCTTCATAAGTGCCTCCAGAATTTTTGATTCCAAGCACAACCTTAGTAACTCTCTATACATAAGCCCTAATGTTTTCATCATCTTTCATTTTCAAATTCTCCATCTTTTTTTCCAGTTTTGTAACTTTTCTTGCTTAGTAAACTTGTCTCCTTCATCTAATGCTTCTAATCTTTTCCAAATTTTTTGTGTTGAATCTAGATCTTTCACCTTAGTAAATTCTCCTTCAGAAAGTGCATTGATCACTGCTTCCCTTGCGACCATGTTATATTAAAATGTCTTCATTTCTTCATCAATAGCTTTATCTAATTCATCCTCAGCCTTCATGGTTACCTCATTCTTTGTAATCATCTAGTAGTCGATACCCAAACATAGCAAGTGTGTTCACATCTTGTTCTTCCAATTGTCAAAGTTTTCAAGATCAAATTTTGAAGTATCCTTCATATAGAATTCCATCTCCAAGATCACCTCAAGCTATTAATATTTCTCTCTAAGGACTAGTAGCTCTGATACCAATTGTTAGGAATAACATTCCACCAACACAACTAAGAGGGAGGGGTGAATCAGTTGTGAGACATATTATTAAATTTTATCTTTAAACAATAGCTACACCAAATCAAATGATAACATAGTAAATGCCAACACAATAATACAATTTTTTTTGTCAAGGAAACCATGTTAAAGGTAAAAACCCTAGTGGGAATTAGCACCCACAAATGATGTACTGAGAGTATATTATCTCTGTTAAAATATCTAGTCCTATTAGGATCTTATTAAAACATTACAATACACATTCCCTATTAAAGTACAAACCCTGTTAGGAGTCAAATAAATGTAGGCTCATTTCCCAAAGAAGGTTATGTCCACCTCAAGAACTCATTGTTCACAACATAAGTGTATATGAAGGAAATACACAATCCTTGTAAACTATCTGATAGCAACTATCTTTGCTTGATCAATTCCAATGAAGTATAAACTATCCTCTACTCTACATCCAATAGATACAAGTTCACATCTTCCATAATCCTCTTTTACAATTCTTACACACTACCTATCTTTTCAAAAGAAAAAATCTTACATATATACCCTATTACAATAAAATGATCAGGTCGGCCAATTAGGCTTTCCTAATATACAAATAATTTAATAACCCCTTGCTAAGTTACACACAATATCTATAACAAGTATACAACAATTATATCTCAACAATTAAGGTCCAACATATGTAATCCATGCTCTCTATCCATAATACATTCTACAATACTGAAGTCAGCCCCAAATAGGTCTCCTCCAAAACACATGCCACAACTAACATCATCACGCTTCCCATCACTTTCTAAGATCAAATAACATTCCTCAATACATTATCTTACATCCCTTAAGCTTGCATACACTAAATCTTCATCACTTGTAAGATACACTCAAAACACAGAGACTAACTCTGTCAAATTCCACTGTCACAGTCTAGAAACCAATCTTCATCAAATCTTCTATTGCTCAACCAATATGAAATATTATAGCATGCGATCTTAGATATAAGATCACAACACCTCCCTATACACAAACATGTGTTCTCTTATTCTGAATCAACCGTACAGTATTCGTACACTGTAATGACCAATGAGTTCTCTTCATAGAACCATATGTTAACATCAGTGACAAAACATGAATGACAATAGCATTAGTAACCAATTCCAACAACTCCCAACAAGACAATGATGTTGTGTAGTGATTAAACATATTAAATGCATCAACAATATCTAACAAGCATTAGTGTCAATTTTTATCCTAGGAGTTGTTATAACACTATCAGTAGATGGTGTAGGAGCTAAGAAATCATGTACTTATTTAAAAATAGTTGCATCCTTCATGATTTATGCTACATTTGGCTTGTTAAAGGATTTAACTTCAGGGAATTCCTCGATAGCTTCTATTACATCTTGATCCTTATTCACAGTTTCATCAGGATCATGTTCAGTGATGTCTTATATTTCAACTTATTATTATGCATCTTTGGCCATGTGAGGAATATCATCAATTAATTTATTCACAGTTTCCTTGGGGTCTTCTTCCATATTCTCCACTTGTGTGTCTGTTGGAATCTTAGTATCTGATATGTCTACCTTTTCTAGTTCATCCATTTGAAATATCTTCTTCCATTCTTTTTTTATTTCTTTTTCCACCTCTTATAACATGCCTATCATGATGTTCAATGATCATTTTTTTATCATGAATCTCTTCTTGCAATTGATCAGGGCATCATCAATTTCTTGAACTATTAATGTTGAGACTAACATGACAAGTGATCTCTCTCTTATTTTCCTTTCAGTGGCTAGTGAATATCTACATCTTGTACTAACTTTTTTGTATAACTCTTCAAGTATCTTTCCTAGAATTTCTATAGGTACATATCTATATGTATACATTGAATCAATAGTTGCTTCCTCAATTTTCAATTTGTCTTCATCATTTAACTTATGAAATTTTAATACATGCATGGAACTAAAAATTTTAGATACTCTCAAAGCTTCAGCATGCTCATCTATTATCATAGGGAAAAAAAAATTAACAACTCTGAATTGACCAGTGTCATATGATTCGGTCCTCTCGCTAACCTCATTCTTCATAACCTTTTGTTTCTTCAATGTGTTCTTTCTTTTCTGATAGGTTTTTGTTTTGGGCTTTTTCTCCTCAAGTACAACATTTTTTCCTCTACCTCTTTTTTCAGGTGGTGTGGGAGTTGATGCAGCCTTAGTCCTTGACCTAGTAGCCTTAGGAATAATATTTTCCTCTTCTAGTGCCTTCCTACCCCTCTTTGATTTAGACTTTTCTACTTCTCTTTCTTCTTCCTAGGCCTCTTCTTCTCCAAACTATTTTCCCTTGGTTTCTTCATCAATTGACTTTTCCTTTTATTCACCAAATTGTTCCTCTAATATGTTTATCATTTTCTTTGATTTCGTTTCCATTTTGGGAGCTAAGATTTCAATCCTTACTCTCTTCTTAACCTCTTCAAATGTCTCAAATCATTTGGTCATCTTGTCTGAAGTTTTTTTCAGCAAGGTTTCAATAGAAAGTGTAGCTCGGTCAATGTCAATCTCATAACCCATTGGATCCAGCCATGAAGTTCTCAGTTCTATAGCTTTAATGAGACATGTGTCAGTATCAACTAGAAAACAAATTGTATCTCTATAGTTTTTGACTAGATGTGGGGGAGTCCTATATCTTTGGTGCATTCTAGGCTTAAATTATACAAAATACTCACCCAGACCATTAATGTAATTATTAATCTGATATATAAAATTCCTATCTGCGTTTAGTTTCACATCACCAATTGTAGGAAAGAAATTTTAAGTAGAAGAAAATACATACCAATAATGATCCATATTTTGGTGTGTTATTCTTGGAAACTCAAATAGTATGCATGTTATCTTCCAATTTCTTCAAAAGTATATCAGCGAGATCAACCTTAAATTCTTTCTTCATAATTTTCTATGCTAAATCAATAACACCACATGGTACATTATTTGGTCTATTGGATTGGTAGATTCTATATGTAATAACACATGTAGAAAACTTGATTCTTGCATAATTGATTGTAGACACTTAGAGACCTCGACCATCCCATGTCACTTTGGTATTCTTCTTTATCTCTACCTTTGGTGCCGCTCTTACTATTTTTGCTTTATCTGCAATTGGGTATCCAATAACCATGTGTATTACATCCTTTGTGATCTTAATTGGACCTTCAAGCCACATTGATTTCTCGTGAACTCATCTAAGTACAATTCTTATCCATTTCTCTTTGAAAACTTTTAGGAAATACAAGGCATGAGTCAAACCCTTCATTTCCAAATGTGTGTGCTCATCTTTTAGTTGTACATCGACACATGATGCCTTGTATGCATCTTGAATTTCATTTTCACATAGCTTACCAATTTTGCAGTGAATGTACAATCTAATATCTTGAACTATTAAAACCCTTGGAGGTAATGATGAAAGCACTCTAATCTCATCAATCTTCATAGAAACTTTAGGATATAACTTGTAATTTGGCTCCTCACATCTTGTGCTCTTTATCAGAATGGGTTCTACAACCTTGGATGTCTTGGCTTGTGCTACACAGGATGCCATTATGAAATTGATTTTCTAGGGCTTCATTGAGTAACAGTTAAATAGATCAGGTACACTCAAATTCTTACACCAAATCACTCAAATCCCTCTAGTTCTCTTTGAATGTAGTGTATCAAATGAAGTGTCTAACCTCATACTTATAGTGAAAAGGGTATTTAGGGTTTGTTAATGTGCAATAAATCCTCTTTTTTTTACCAACCACTAATTTTCACTCGATTACTCAATACTTCTCCACCGACCATTTATCTTACTCAGTTATTCTTACCGACCATACTAACTTTCACAATTATAAGATTTATCCCATTGCATCTCACCATATGTTGATTTGGATATCAATTCATGATTTTGAGGAACTGATGTATGATGAAATAATTCAAATACAATTCTCATACCTACCTATATAGTTTAGTTTTTAGTTGAGGAGTCACTTGATCCAGATGATGAGGTGTCACTGACTGATCCATTTGATGTTCCACTATCTTCAGTCTTTCTTATCCATATCTTGTCCATCTTATTATGAATATAATTAACATTTATTATACCTTTTCCTCTAGAGCCTTCATCATTAAGTGCATACTTTCGGTACCTACAATATTTTCTCAAGTGGTTGACCTTGTGACAATGAAAACATGTCATGCTAGAAGTCTTACAAGTACCATTATTTCCTCCCATGTGCAATCTTCCACAATTTTTTGTAATATGACCATATATTCCACAATTTTCACATGTAATCTGTAATGCCCAAAATCCACTAGGCATTACACAGCATACTTAAATAGTTTAACATACTCTAATGTCCATTTTAATAAAGTAAAACAAGAAATCTTTGAATGAATAAATGAACATTTAAACTATATTATCACTACATATTTTTACACAAGATTTGAAGTTAAATAATACAATAATAATTCTCTAAATTTATCCATCATTTGCATTTATAGGGAATTAAATTTATGATATAGAATTCTAGATTACAACAATTTAATTTTTAAAGAAACAATAATTTAATTTTGAAATAGCTTTGAAATACAGCAATAGTAAATCCTTTTCACTTTTACAATTACAATATTCTAGAGTACAATTGGAGAAGTGCAAGGTTAATTAAATTAAATACACTAGTAACATTCCTTTAATATCCTTTCTTTTAACTTAAACTTGAAACTTCAACTTGAACTTCATCTTTCACGAAGCAACATAACCTGCAACATAAAAACATTATCCACATGACCATGGAGGCTCACCTCCTAGCCTAGGCCATTTCATGGCCACCCCTGAGCTAGGGGAAACAACAATGGGTAGGTGACAAACATGCAAACTCACAAAAAAAAACATACAAATTACACATTGAGACATATACATGCAAAATTTTACACCCTTTTCCCAAGCTTACACAAAGGATCACAATTAGATTTTTTGGTGTTCAAAATGGACGCTTATGCTCTTAGGCTGCCAATATACCCTCAAATAGATTTTAGGAGTGGTTAGTTCCAAAATGTATAGGGATCTTAGGGTAACTGGACCAACTATAGGGACAAGACTACTCTCTTCACTTCTAGCTCTACAAAACCAAGGTGGGTGCACCTAACCTAGTGAAAACTACACTTCACACACCAAAGATTGGGTCTAGACAATAGATTGATAGTAAGAGAGTGCTAAATGCTAACCCTACATTCATTGACTCTCCATTAATATACGGTGACAAAACCACACAACCAACTACTTAAAGCTTAAAAAGGTTATTGATTTCAATATTTTTTGGGATGCAATAACTTCAACTAGTGTATGTCAACAAGAGGAATACTCATTTAGGCCAGTGCCTCATCCATTGGACAAAAGTCCTTAGACACAAAGACACACAAACCTAAAAATATTTGAGAATTCATAGCCATAAATACATTTATCAAAATCTTTACTACTTACAAGACATCCTTACATAGACAAGGGCAAACTCATATCCCACCTTGAGCATAATTTAATCCGATCCTAGATTAGAACTCAAGAATGAAGATACATACATATAAACAACATGTAATGAGCCAGAAAACTCAAAGCTTACTTGACTTGACACAAAGGAGAGATAAGAACCAGATATTTATATTAAGTATGATGAATTCCTTTTGTGTATACAATGAACCACAAATCACCCTGCTTGCAAACTATAGCTTAGACCTACAACTTTCTTCTTTCATTAACAAATACTGAGTCAAAAACTATTACAGAACCCTGGGACTAGAAACTCAGGACTGAGTTTGAACTTTGCAATTGGAACTCTGACAAAATCAAAAATTCAACATTATATACCACCGGTTACCTTGGAATCCCAAATGAGTTAGGATGCAACAAGCTACAAATAACCAAAGTAAGGGTTAGGGTTTCCACCCACCATACAATTCAAATAGATCATAAATTAATACACTGGGAGGGAAAACCAAGCAACCCTGAGCAATCAGATCCAAAATCCAATCTTCACTTATGGTAAATCCTTTGGAAATGTATTGAAGATCATGACACTTGCAAATTCATCTGATTTGACTTCTACAACACACCTCAAGCACTGTTATTCATTCTCCCCATGGCATAAAACTCCCTCTAATCAATCATCATACTCGCTAGACCACACTGCAACAATCGACACCACCAAACTAATCAAATCTGATCGTGAAAGCATTAAAAACTAGTCCTTTCTATCACTGAGAAACCCACTGGAAATTTGAATTCAAACTACAATGGTTACTTTATGGCTCAAGCTACAAATCAGTGGTCGACATTCAAATTTGAATCAACTTTATATCATGACCGTCTGATCTTGATATTTCATGGGCCTTATGATTTACCTTTGATAGGAATCCTGGTTTACATTTAGTGACCACGCAACCAAAGCTATCTCATTCATGAAATGAAACCCCTAATTCATGTTTAACCTTAGTGAATCAGTGAACAAAGAAAAACACTTAACCTCAGTTCATAATTGGCAAACGGGCGACTAAAGCAATTTCCCCAATTCGCTAGACATTTTTCCTCTCTACTAGTTTATTTAGGTACTATGTGAACACTTGTTCGCAAAATTGCTAGACCCTTTAGCACTTCACCATTTTATTGTGTGAAAGAGTGAAACATTTGAATTTTGTCGTTGCCACTAACCTTTATCAAATCCACCAAAAAGACTAAGAGATTTACACTAGGCCCACATCAAGAAGATCGATAGTTGTTTGAAGTTCGCATAGACCTCCGAGATTCTTTCAAATTATAAGACAACTGTCAAATGGATAATATCTCCCTACCTTGACAACCCTCTGACACCAGATGAGATCAATGGCTATCTTAAGTTTGCATGTGTCAGAGAAAACCTATCAGATTACACGCTGACCGTTGATGCTCTGACATCGTCAGAACCCACTAAAACTAGAAATCCTGGCCCCACTGACGTGTCTGCATACCTGTAATCCATAGCCAATCAAAACCTAACACCTCAGCAACACATGGCAATTGGTCCCACCATTCTTAGCAATCACTTAACCCTTTGACCACTTGGTGAATACGCGACTGCAAGGAAACTCCTAGTAGCAGAATAAAATACTTAACCCATGTTTGATCAAATGATTCAGTGAACAAAGTTGTTCGCTGAATTGTGAAGTCCTTTCTTAACCTCGGGTTACTCTTCGTGAACTGGTGAATACATAAAAATTTTGAGGGCCCACTAATGATCTAGCGAATTAGTGACCAAAAGACTTTTCACCAATTCGCAGTAAAATTTGAAACATTGCCACTTTATCTAGAGATTCAGCGAATACACCTATTCACCCATTCACCAAAAGTTTAGAACTCCACCAAATAATTACAAGAATGTGTGAACACCAAAGATTTATTAGGACCGCCAAAGATTTAACCACTCTGCCAAAACCTTAGACTAGAAACTGGGCCTGTCTAAAGAGAGATCAATGGTTATCTCAAAAACGCATACCTCTAACATATTCTATCAAATCTTACAACAACCGTTAGATCAACCCTTTATACTACTCTATAGATTCTTTGACATAGGACCCACTAACAAAAGTTGATTCAGCACCTTGTGGACAAATCAGATACCACCAAATCAGCACAGCTGGCAAGTGGACCCACTTGAAAGGAAAAGCCATGTCACAATAGGAAATCAATGATGGGCACAAGATCTTATGAGCCAGAAAGATTCCATCCGCTCATAAGATAGTCATCAATTTAGAATCACACTGCAAGGCACTTCCACTTCATGAATGAGTGACTAAGGGAAAAAGATACAATGTTCGCCAGGTCGCCGGATAAAAAGATAAGACTGCTAGGCATTTAGAGACTACGCGAACACTATTCGCTGAACTGCTGAAAAGTTTATAAGGCATGAAAAAGTACTACGTGATTCAACAAACACCAGGAGAGAAAATAACCACATGCACAAAGGGATTTTTAAGTGGTGCAAAAAGGTAACATAAAATTAGATCAGGGCGAGACAAAACAAGGGTTTTTATGGCAACGGCTAGATTTTTGAATTTTACCTAGGGTTTTGCCAAAAAATAGGAAAAAGGATGCAGAGGCCAAGAAAAAGGGGATGAAGCCATGAAAATTTTTACTAGTGCTAATAGTGGCTCATACTCAGGGACATGTATCTCCTACAGATACAACAAGCAAGCTAGAATCTCTTGGAAGAGCAAACCAACTCAAAACTTTGACCCAAAAAGAAAACAAATGATTGTACAAGGGAAAACCTAAACTACTGCTCATGGAAAAGATACTTCAGGAGAAGTAAAACTTTAGGAATTTTCCATGAACAGGTAATTCCAAAGTACCACCAGTTAAATCCTTCAGGACATAAGAGTCTATCCCCCATTTGCTTTCAATAAGATAAGGGCCCAACTAAATTGGATCAAATTTTCCATGCTTCCCCTTATCTTCTAACCTTGCATTCCACATCAAGACAAGGTCATCAACTTCAAAACTTCTTTGAGTAGCCCTTTTATCAAACAAATTCTTACATTGTCTCTACAAGGCCTCATTCCTTTCATGTGCATCTCTCCTCACCTCCTCCAACTGGATCAGCTCATCCATTCTTACTCTCATCTCATCATTCAAATCTTCATCATATGCATGGATGAACCTATACATCTACAATAAATTATTTTGAGGCAATCTAGCACTTATTCCATATACCAAATCAAATGGAGCACAACCTATGGCTTTCTTAATGGTTACACTATCAACCCATAGTGCCCACTGTAACTTTGAGTCCCAGACCTTCTTATTCTTGTCTAACACCTCTTGAGAATCTTAATCAGACTTTTATTACTATACTCAACCTGGCCATTTCCTTGTGGATGATATGGGGAAGAAAATGAAATGTGTATCCCATATTGTTGACAAAAATCACTAAATTCCTGTGATCTAAAACACATTGCATTATCAACCATAATTACCTCTGGGCAACCAAACCTGGTGAGGATGTTCTACATCACAAAGTCTATCACAACTTTTCTAGTAGCCTTTCTAGTAGGGATAGCTTCAACCCACTTGGTAAAATAGTCTATTGCCACTAGTATCTAAGAATGTCCACCACTAGACTTGTTTGGAATCTCCCCAATAAAGTCAATACCCCATTTCTAGAAAGGAGCCTAAACAGCAATAGGCCTAAGTGGAAAATTCCCATTAAATTTCAACTTTCCAGCAAATCTCTAACATGCATCACATCTTCTTACAAACTGATGTGTATCCTTAAAAATTGTAGGCCACCAAAATCCAAACCTAAGGATCTTGTGAGTTGTGGTCTTTGCCATATAGTGTCCTCTACACACACCTTGGTGCATTTCCTTTAACAGAGCCTCAGACCTCTCATGGTCTATACACTTTAGCAATACTCCTTCATTGCTTCTCCACCATAACTCACCATGTATAATGGCATACCTTGCTGATTATAACTTGATAGTTATCCTTCTATTTTCATCCATCTCAGGGGGAAGAACCAATTTTTGCAAGTAACCAATAACATCTTTGTACCAATCACAATGATCCATATCAAAAACATAGGGCCTTTGTTCTTCTTCTAACACATTCACATGATTTGCAACCAAATTGTTTTGCGCCATTAATTTTGCAAGGCCTAAGCCTCTTACCAACTTTGTAATCTGGATGTCAATATTAAATTCTTGGATCCTATTGATCCATCTACATCTTTTTCCTGAAACTTCTTGTTGCACCAATATATCCTTAACTGTAGCACTAGGAACATAAGCAACCACCTTAGCTCCTACAAGGTAACATCTAAAAGCCTTGACTGCTTTGACTAAGGCATAAGCCTGTTTCTAGTAATATCATATTTCAATTCTGCTTCTTGTAGGGATTTACTAAAAAATGATATGGGTTGTTCATATCCATCTGAATTCTTTTGCAATAAAACTACTGCAACTATATGACAAGAAGGAAAATAAAATATTTGCATGGGCTTACCATAATCAAGTGTCCTTAAAAATGGAGCATCCTTGATGGACTTTTTGATATTTCTGAAAGATTCATCTTCTTCTTCATTCCATTCAATCTTTGCCTCTTTTTTCAACATTCTAGAGATAGGGAGACTGATTTTTGCAAAATTTGTAACAAATCTCCTTAGAAAATTTACCTGCCCAAAGAAAGATTGTATTCCTTTAACATTTCTAGGTGGTGAAAGCTTATCTATAGCCATAACCCTTTCAGGGTCAATTCTCACTCCATCCTTGGACACAATAGCTTTCCTTCCACAACACCAAAAGAACACTTCTTTGGATTCAAAGAAATCCCATACTCCAAAGCCCTAATAAAAATCTTCTCAAGATGTTCACAATGTTGATCTTTCTTTTCTAAATATTCTATGAGATCATCCTAATACACCACTAGAAATTTGTTTATGAAGTCTACAAAGGCCACATCCATAGCTCTCTGAAAAGTAGCTCCTGCATTTATCAGGCCAAAGGGCATTCTAACATAAACATATGTTCCCCAAGGGGTAGTGAATGCAGTCTTGAACTATTCTGACTCCTTGACCATGACCTGATTATATCCAGAGAAACCATCCATCATGGACATTAACTCCGATCTAGTAACCTTTTGCAGCATATTCTCCATATTAGGCAAACCATAATTGTCCTTCAAAGAATTGACATTCAAGTTCCTAAAATCAACACATAACCTAATGTCACCATTCTTTTTTCTGACTAGAACCAAGTTTGACACCCAAGTAGAATGTCTGATAGGCTTGATGATGCCAGCATCCATCATCTTTTTGAGTTCATCTTGCATTTTTGGTGCCAAGGTAGGGTTCACAGGCCTTAATTTTTTCCTAAAAGGTTTAGTTCCTTCCTTTAATGGTATTTCATGCTAGAATAGATCCTCTCTATAGGCTTTCAAATCATCATAAGGCCATGCAAAGACATGTCTAAATTTTTTGAGAAGATCAATCAAATTGTTCCTAGCTTTTTGAGATAAACATTTACCTATGTAAACATTTTTGGGTACTTGACTTGTTCCTAAATTTACTTCCTCCAAATCATTTATCTTATCAACAACTTTAGGAAAACAAGTCCTTTCTTTATCATCAAATTCCCTCTCAAGAGAAACCAATCCCCTTGGGATCCTATTTGACTTTAGTTGCAAAACTTCTTTCCCAAGGACATTTTCTTTTCCATCTCTGATGTCAACATAAGTGCTAAAATCCATCTCCTGACTATAAAAATGAGATTCACACTGCAAAAACCTTAGTATATCCTGATCATCAGAAAATACCTGCCAATTATCAACATTGTCTGGGATAGAAGGCCTAGACTTACACTCAACCCTGGATATCCCTGCAAAAGTAATATCCTCTGGCCTTAATGCTATGTTTTCTAGTAAGTCAGCCATCCTGTTTTGGCTCCTATCCACCCAATCAATACCAAAGGCATTGAAACCTTCAATTTCATCCCAAATAGCATTTCTATATTGTTTCAGCCTTTGATTCTTTGATGCATACTTTGATCTAATCTGAGAAACTATTAACTCAGAATCACCAATCACCCTAAGATGTTTGATTCCATGTTTTGATGCTTGTCTCAAACCAATCAGTAGGGCCTCATATTCAGCAACATTATTTGTGCAAGGGAACAAGAGAGTGAAAGAAAACTTGAAAGTCTTACCACTTGGGGATATCAATAGCACTCCTGCTCCGGCACCTTCCTTTGAACTTGCTCCATCAAAATACAAGGTCCATAAGACATTACCTTTTTCCATGTTATTTTCATGATCAGCCAGAAGGATAGGCTTGACCTTCTCTTTCACCTCTCTCTCCCAAACTTGGAAAGAACCAATGTCAGTGTCAACAAAGCAATTCATATTTTCATCTTCATCATCCTCAATCATATGTGGAGTTCTAGCTTCCCTTGAAACTTTCACACTTTCTCCTTCAATGTTAAAAGTAGCAAAAGACAAGTCACACTGAATACTTCCTCCCATAGAGGCACTCCATTTTCTAGATAACAACATTCCATACTGAGGGGGGATATCAACTACAAGAACACTCATAGTCAGTTGTTTATCAGGAAATGCTACTAATTTATAAGGCAAAGCCTTAATGGTACCAATAACTGGCACTTCTCTTAAGTCCATAGCTTGGCATCTCCCATGAGGTGTATCAACCTTTAGTCCTAATGACTTCATGATCTCTACAAGCATAATAGTGTTTGATGCTCCTAAATCAATCATGAAATTCTTCAACAATTTTCCATTCATCATAAGGGACAAGAAGAAAGGATCCACTGTCCCTAATGTAGTATTTACAACATTTGCATCCAAATACCTCTGAGGAATCTCAGAGACAATTTCTTCATTTTTACTATCAGGTGTGTCATCTAAAGAAGCCACATGCTTGTCACCTCTGTTCATTTCTTGGACCTTTATAGAAGAGGCACCATTTACCCAATCCAAGGCCTTGACCTTGTGCTCTTCTATTCTCATCATTTATAAAAGTGGAACCTTAACAGTTATTTGTGAAAGTAATTTAGTCATATCAATGGGAACATATGTATGGTTACCCATGTCATCCTTAATCATAGTGACATCTTTATCTTCTTTTTGGATAGTCAAAATAGACTTACCCTTTTGCACAAATTCATCTTTATTCTAAGGTATGGGAATAGCTATCTCTGGTGTCCTTGCTTTACCCTGAGGTATTGGAGTAGGTCCCATCTTCTTTTTTACTTTAACCTTACTGACAACACTAGCATCTTTCTCCTTTTCCTCATGTTGTTGTGTACTTTTTTCTAATTTCTTGATAAACATACTACCTGTTTTACCATTTGTGCTTCCAATTGTCCTATTTCTCAAATTATAATTGCTCCTGGCTTAAGTGACCATGTCTGCAGTGATTTGAGAAATTTCTTCATCAAAGGGTCTCCTTAAGGAAACATGTTCCTCGCACTTCATTGTACCACATCCAACATCATCAAACTCTTCTTCCTCACCATCAGTAGAGTCAACCTCATCCCATGCATGTGAAGAAGTCATTGCACAACCACTCTGATCATAGTCTTCATCCTTTTCTTGATTCTCAGATAAATTCAGAGCAATAACACAATGTTCTGGACTATGAGGAGATTGACAAGCAGTACACCATGGGACATCATCATTCATGTTGATTGAATTTCTTTGCAAAGGATTAGGAATCCTATCATCAAGCCTATCCCTTTTGACTGGAAAAATGGGCTTGCCATCCTTCCAGTGAGTATTGTATGGGTAATTATGCATTCTTGGTTGCCTACTGAAATTACTTGAAACAGGTCAGTCATTTTTTACAACCCTATTGTTTATTTTTTCATCAGACTTTAGATCCTGTAAAGCACTTAGAATCTACTTTAGATTATCCTCCTCCTTTGGCTTAGAATTAGCAGACCTTCCCATCTCTTTCTTATTTTGCACTTGAGGCCTATAATCATCTCTTCTCCCTAATTTTCCTGATATTCTTCTATTACTTTCTATGTTGATAGCCAACTTGTAAGCCTCCCCAAGATTTCTAGGATTCTTATCCCTTAAGAGGTACCCCATCTTTGCATCAAAAGCATTTAAGTATGTCACAAGACACACTCTGTCATCTAACCTGATAACTTACAGGAGCCTATGCATAGCCTTTTGGAATCTTATATTAAATTCAAGGACCTCTTCATTCTGATTTTTCTTTATGTTATTGAATTCATTCAAAATAAAATCCTCATTTGTTTTATCTCCATAATGCTCCTTGAAACAATTCTTAAATTCATTCCAAGATCCTATACTAGCATGGGGCAATCCTCTAAACCAATCCCTAGCATCCTCGGTCAAAGATTGTACAAATAATTTCATTACAACATCATCAGGCTCAACATTATAATCATCTATTACATCCATAAAAAAATTTAGATGTTCTTCACATGTAATGACATTGTTTACAGCAAACTTTGGGAGCTTCTTTCTAATTTCATTAGGAATTACATTAGGATAACTAGGAATACCAAAAAAGATAAGTTGTTTGTACCTGTCATGAACAAGAACCCCATGTGGTGGATCCATTCCTTGAGATGTAGATGTCCTTATGTTTGAACCATCAGGAATTTTAGCAGCACCCAAAATGCCATTTGTTTGAGCTGCAAGGTTACCATGATTTCCACCTTGTCCCAAGAAAGAAGTAGTAGCATTTGAAGGTCCTGAGGTATGCTTGAGAAAATCAATCTTCTTCCTCATTTCTATAGCAGTAGCCTCCAACTCTGCTTTCTCTAGTTCCTTAGCCCACATTTCTTTCTCACTTCTATCCTTCTCAAGGTCTGCATCTAATCTCAACCCTTGCTCTAATGGGTTTTCCACATGAACTTGTTCACTGATCTGAACTCCAACAGCTTTCTATTTGCCCTTATCTCTAGGCCTAGTTACCTCATGTGTTTTATACACAATATGTTGTTCTTATGTTCTTTCAGGCTCTGGGACAAAATTAATTGCCTCCAAATCTAGCAACTGCCTCTTTAGTTGATCAGCCCTTATCATTGCTTGTCTTACTCTGTCTTCTTTGTCCTTTTCTCTTTGTTGTCTGATAGCAACTTGTTCTTGGACTCTTATTTCCAATTCATAGACCTCTTCAAAGATCTCTTTTGATTTAGGGAGAGTAGTCTCAGACTCATTATCTCCCACTTGAAATTCATCCTCATACTGGTTTAGTCCCAAATCAACAGCCTCTTCATATTCTGAAATATTTTCTTCTTGACTAGGCTTGGTTTGAGTTTCTTGTCTTATATCTTTTTATTTCTCCAAGTATGAGAAACATTTTCCTCCCCTTGTCTGACTAGGCCTGGAAGTGCTTGAAATACCTTCTTCCATTATGTTTTCAAGATGCTCCTTTCTCTAGGACCTAGTACCTCTGTAACTCATTCTATAAAAATCTACTGACCAGCACTGCTGCAAAGATGTTTGAGTTGCCACCCAAGTATATTGGGAATCTTCCAATAGCACTTAAAAAAATCCAAATGAGTTGACAAGACAAGGGACAAGAATACCCTTCTTTTTCCAATGATGACCTACTAGTTATTATAGACTTGTGTAACACTTCCCCAGCAGAGTCACCATCTTGTTGGTGTTCAAAATGGATGCTTATGCTCTTAGGCTGCCAATATACCCTCAGATAGATTTTAGGAGTGGTTAGTTCCAAAATGTATAGGGATCTTAGGGTAACTGGACCAACTATAGGGACAAGACTACCCTCTTCACTTCTGGCTCTACAAAACCAAGGCGGGTGCACCTAATCCAGTGAAAAATACACTTCACACACCAAAGACTAGGTCTAGATAATAGATTGATAGTAAGAGAGTGCTAAATGCTAACCCTACATTCATTGACTCTCCATTACTATACGGTGACAAAACCACACAACCAACTACTTAAAGCTTAAAAAGGTTATTGATTTCAATATTTTTTGGGATGCAATAACTTCAGCTAGTGTATGTTAAAAAGAGGAATACTCATTTAGGCCAGTGCCTCATCCATTGGGCAAAAGTCCTTAGACACAAAGACACACAAACCTAAAAATATCTAAGAATTCATAGCCATAAATACATTTATCCCAATCTTTACTACTTACAAGACATCCTTACATAGACAAGGGAAAACCCATATCCCACCTTGAGCATAATTTAATCCAATCCTAGATTAGAACTCAAGAATAAAGATACATACATACAAACAATATGTAATGAGCTAGAAAACTCAAAGCTTACTTGACTTGACACAAAGGAGAGATAAGAACTAGATATTTATATTAAGTATGATGAATTCCTTCTATGTATACAATGAACCACAAAGCACCCTATTTGCAAACTACAGCTTAGACTTACAACTTTCCTCTTTCATTAACAAACACTGAGTCAAAAACTATTATAGAACCCTGGGACCAGATACTCGAGACTGAGTTTGAACTTTGCAATTGGAACCCCAACAAAATCAAAAATTTAGCATTATATACCACTGGTTACCTTGGAATCCCAAACGAGTTAGGATGCAACAAGCTATGGATAACTAGGGTAAGGGTTAGGGTTTCCACCCACCATACAACTCAAACAGATCATAAATTAATACACTAGGAGGGAAAACCAAGCAACCCTGAGCAATTAGATCCAAAATCCAATCTTCACTTATGGTAAATCCTCTAGAAATGTACTGAAGATCATGACACTCTTGAAAATTCATCTGATTTGACTCCTGCAACATGCCTGGAGCACCGTTATTCATTCTCCCCATGGCATAAAACTCCCTCCAATCAATCATCATACTCGCTGGACCACACTGCAACAATCGGCACCACCAAACTAATCAAATCTGGCTGTGAAAGCATTAAAAACTAGTCCTTTCTATCACTAAGAAACCCACTGGAAATTTGAATTCAAACTGCAATGGTTACTTTATGGCTCAAGCCACAAATCGACAGTTGACATTCAAATTTGAATCAACTTTATATCATGACTGTCCGATCTTAATATTTCACGAGCCTTATGATTTACCTTTGATAGGAATCCTGGTTTACATTTAGCGACCACATGACCAAAGCTATCTCATTCACAAAATGAAACCCCTAACTCATGTTTAACCTCAGCGAATCAGCGAACAAAGAAAAACACTTAACCTTGGTTCATAATTGGTGAACGGACGACTTAAGGAATTTCACCGATTCACTGGACATTTTTCCTCTCTGCCAATTTATTTAGCTACTACGTGAACACTTGTTCACAAAATCGCTAGACCTTTTAGCACTTCACCATTTTATTGCATGAAAGAGCGAAACCTTTGAATTTTGTCAGCGCCACTAACCGTTTATCAGATCCACCAAAAAGACTAAGAGATTTACACTGGGCCCGCATCAAGAAGATTGACAGTTGTCTGAAGTTCGTATAGACCTCTGAGATTCTTTCAGATTATAAGACAACCATCAGATGGAGAATCTCTCGCTGCCCTGACAACCCTCTGACACCGAATGAGATCAATGGCTATCTTAAGTTTGCATGTGTCAGAGAAAACCTATCAAATTACACACTGACCGTTGATGCTCTGACATCGTCAGAACCCACTAAAACTAGAAATCCTGGCCCCATTGACATGTCTACATACCTGTAATCCATAGCCAATCAAAAATTGACACCTCAGCAACACATGGCAATCGGTCCCACCGTTCTCAGCAATCACTTAACCCTTTGACCACTTGGTGAATACGTGACTGCAAGGAAACTCCCAGTCGTAGAATAAAATACTTAACCCATGTTTGATCAAACGATTCAGTGAACAAAGTTGTTCGCTGAATCATGAAGTCCTTTCTTAACCTCAGGTTACTCTTCGCGAACTGGCGAATACATAAAAATTTTGAGGGCCCACTGATGATCTAGCGAATGAGCGACCAAAAGACTTTTCACCAATTCGCAGCAAAATTTGAAACATTGCCACTTTATCTAGAGATTCAGCAAATACACCTATTGATGCAGGAGCATCCTGGGTGTAAGAGCAATCTTGCATCACCCAAAAATATTTCTGTTTTTATATTCAATAAGGGCTATTTTGTGCAGAGCTGCTATTTATGGAAAGTTACTATTTTTGGTAATTTTCATATGTGCTCAGAATGATCTGATTTCTTTCTTGGAGGTTGATTTTGGTCATATAAGTCTGCCAGTAAAGTTTCATTGCCAGATCAAGTGTATATTGGAAGATATTGAAGATTTTCGGTATTGGCAGCAGGGTACAGAAACTTTGAACTTAGTTTTGAAGGCTTTAGAGGCCCCGGATGAGGTCAAAAATTTGGGTGATGGGCACTTGCGCGGTTCAAGCCTGTAGAGCGCTTCGTGACGTTTCCGAAATGGGGTTATAATAGCCGATCGGGTCAACTGGTGATGACTTATGGTCTTCGGAAGTTGGGCCACCTGAAATGGCGAAAAATAATTTTCTTCAAAATTTCTGTTCGGGTTTCAAAGGTTATCTTGAGCCGACTATGATGTAATGAAATGTAAAATAGAATAATTCTAAGTTTGGTCAGCCTTATTGGCTAAAATTTTGGAACCTTCCCAGGCGGTGGAAAATTGCCTATATAAGGAAGGCTGTATTATTGTCTTAGGCAGTTCAGAATAGTTCTGGGTAGTAGATCTGGGTATTGATTCGAGGCTTTGTCCTACAGAATATTGTAAGGGAATGCCCATGTGGCTTTGCATATTGTAATTCTGAAAGTTTGTAATTCCACATTTGTGGAGATAATAAGAAGCCAATTTTTTGTTCTTGCATATTGTTGTTGTTTCTCTATTTCTGTTATGTGTTTGTGGTATTAAGGGGAGCACCCTTCATCACCTATTCACCCATTCACCGAAAGTTTAGAACTCCACCAAATAATTACAAGAATGTGCAAACACCAAAGATTTATTAGGACCACCAAAGATTTAACCACTCCACCAAAACCTTAAACCAAAAATTGGGCCCACCTGAAGAGAGATCAACGGTTGTCTCAAAAGTGCATACCTCTAACATATTCTATCAAATCTTATGACAACCTTAGATCAACCCTTTATACTACTCTACAGATTCTCTGACATAGGACCCACTAAAAAAATTCAATTTAGCACCTCGTGGACAAATTAGATACCACCAAATCAGCACACCTGGCAAGTGGACCCACTTGAAAGGAAAAGCCATGTCACAACAGGAAATCAATGGCAGGTGCAAGATCTTATGAGCCAGAAAGATTCTATCTGCTCATAAGACAGTCATCGATTTAGAATCACACTGTAGGGAACTTCCACTTTGTGAATGAGTGACTAAGGGAAAAAGATACAATGTTTTCCAGGTCACCAAATAAAAAGATAAGACCGCCAGGCATTTAGAGCCTACGCGAACACTGTTCACTGAACTGCCGAAAAGTTTATAAGGCATGAAAAAGTGCTACCTGATTTAGTGAACATCGAGAGAGAAAATAACCATGTGCACTAAGGGATTTTTAAGTGGTGCAAAAAGGTAACATAAAATTAGATCAAGGCAAGACAAAACAAGGGTTTTGCCTAGGGTTTTGCCAGAAAATAGGAAAAAGGGGATGAAGCCATGAAAATTTTTACCAGTGCTAACAAGATCCATAGATGGGTGATGGTGGAAACTTCACATATGGAGACACCTTACTCATACATAAATAACAATAATTTCCATACTTTCTCACATGCCTTCACAAGGCTTCTTCCAAACAACATCTCAACATCAAAAATATAATCACATCCCTTATGGCCCCCAAAACAAATCAAAAACATGAGTAGGCTCTCAAGGATGCCCATACATCCTAGCTCTCAACATATAGACTTCCCAACTATGCCCATCACACCAAGACCATCCTCAAATTCTTCTAAGAATGAGGGAAATCTTGTACACCCATAAACATACGGCAAGAACAAGATGGTAAAACAAGAACAAGCCAAAAACACATTGAAACAACACAATGCAAGATTCACACATAAGATGCAACAAATTTAAGAGATTCATACAAGTTTCATCTTCTCAATACAATTACACAAACATATACATGAGAGAATTCACCAACCTTTCTCCTAAGAAATGGCAATTTGGTAGTTTGAAGAAGATCTTTCCCTTGCTTCTTAGCTTGCTTCCTTTCTCAAATCTACTAGAAAATCTCTCGATTTCTTTCCTCTCTAACTCCTCCCAAAACTAGCATAGCCAAGAAGTGAAATCTAATTCCTATATCTCCCCTCCTCCAAGACTTCCCATTTCTCTCTCATACCCTCATACCTAAGAAAGTTGGTTTCTAGATTCTAACTCCCATGACACTTGCCCTTGCCATGGACAAGGAAATGCAAAACAAAACATGAAAAGGTGTGATATCCTAGAAACAGTCCCCAATTTCGAGTTTACCAAAAATGGTCCTTTTAGAGAGGCAAGATAGTGGTCTAGGGAAGTGGAAATGGTAAAAATATGCCCCCTAACCCATGTACATGACTTGGGGTACTAAAACCCAACCTTAACTACCCTCTAGGACTCCACAGAACCCCTCAAAAACCCTAGCTAAGCTTTCATCCGAAAATGGCATAATGATTACTTAAATATTGGTTCTCTAAACCACTATCTAAGCCTAGGGGCTCCCAAAATAGCCAAAGGAAAGAAGGTGGGGTCCCCATTCCACTAGGGCATGCCATGTCACAAAAGTGTCAAGTGAAAACTCATAGAATTTACACATCACATTACATACTTGGCATGCCTAGTGGACATTTAACATTAACATTTTCACAAAATGAAATTACATCTAATATAACATTTACAAACATTTACCATCCACATACACATAAGCATCACTTTTATGAATAAAAACATGTTACAACAAGGTCATACTCTTCTTTAGAGCTGACCTTGGTTTTAAACTATTTCACATAAACCCATTCTCATTTCCCCATTTTACAACCATGGTCACAACCTGGACACTCAATTCAGATGTCAGTACCACATAAATCCAATGCATATATAATCATATCAAACATGAAACAGATACAATAATAGCATCTATACTTAATACATAAAGAAACTGCATATCATGAATCATAAACATATTACTAAGTTAACCATCGAACCGTTGTACTATCAACATTTTCTATTCTATAAGATAACATTACAAATGCAGAATTGAACCATTGCATATATCATAAGGCAAGCATGAAACCATTACAAGCATAAAAAGAGTACAAATAACATTAATGACATATATAATAACCATCTCATAAGGTCTAATGATAGGAAAACAAAAACCAGAATATGTCTGGTGTCTCTAAACAAAGTATCAACAAGGTAAGCCAAATGTCAAAACAACAGTCAAGCTAGGATGGGTCATGGTGGGACCTCACATCCTCCCCCCCTAGGCATGAACTTCCTCCTAGAAGTTACCCAACTTGGGGTTAAAGTTCCAGGGTTGACATCTAGTTTTGTTCATTGGACAGATTTCAAATCTCTAATCTCATGTAATATGGAAATACAAAGATAATACATGTTAAGGATATATGGTTTTCCTTGTTTGTAAGAACTTGCAAAGTCTTAAAGTATATCATAGAACAATTGAACCATCTACCCAAACTCGCAATCAATTATAATTTTACATAGTTACCATATCTTCTTCTAGCAACAATATCACGTAAGGTAATTCCATCCAACACACCATTGTTGGATCTGAGGTCAGAAGGAAATGCACTAATATATGGGACATCTTCTATACATTATAACTGAAATGTATGCTAATATCACTCATGATGTTGGTCCCTATGAATTTTTTTAATATCTAGAATTTAGGTCCAATATGTTAAAAGTATCATTTTTCACACTACAAATCCTTAGTTTATACTGACTTTATATTATATTTGTTGATAATTTCATAATATCTATGTAATAAGATCATAAAGTAGTCTTACAAGGACTATACATATTAGAATCAATAAAATACTCTTACCAAAGCTACAAGCATGGTCATAGATAGTGTTGATGACAAGGGTGAACATAGTGTGATGGACAACTTCTTTACAATATCTTCCCATTTATAATAATAAAATATGATGGATTTCCCCAATAAATCTTCTCCCTCATACAACCTACCGTGAAAGAACTTGCCAACAATTTTTAACAAGAAGAGCCTCAACAATAATCATGAAATCCATAATTTAAAATTTGAAAAGAAAGATTCAACAAAGTGAGATTTGTAAAGTGGCCACATTGGTTAAACTATAATACAAAATAAGTAAATACAAGTCCTTGAGGCAAATAAGGACATTAAAATAAAGTTTGGCTAAGCAGCCCAACACATAATTTAATTACTTTTACATTGTTGGTAATTGCGAAAATAAACCTACAAACCAAAGTAAAATAAAATAAAAATAAATTTAGCAATCCATATTCTACCACATTCATTACACAAACTATGTGACCTCTTGAGATCACTTAGAGGGAGACGGGGAAATCTCATCATAAATATATTATGGCAATATAAATAAATAAATAATTATGCCCTTACAAAGGATATAGCACCAAGGGTTCATCAAAAAAAACCTTTCCTTGGAGAGAGAGGTAGTTATACACAAAATAGGGATACAAGTGCATATTTGCTAATAATACCTACTCCAAATAGTTCTTTCACTACCTCCAAACATATTTAAATGTACTCACATCACAACATCTTCCTTTCCTCGAGAGAAGTTCTCACCACAATTTGGTTCACTTCTCTCTCACTCTCAACAATATGGAATGCAGTATCGTACTTACTCAACAGTAAATGGCCAATACACTTAGGCCAATAAGGCATAAAATAACACTATTACAATACTTACAAGATTATCTATTTTATGAATATAGGAATGACTAGGTACAAATACCAACACAATAACTCCATGAGAACATCAACTAGCATAATTAATTTATACAAATATTTTCAACATCACAATTACATAAAACTTCTCAAGTGACTCTATTTGAATGTAAAGCCCAAAAGTTCAAGGACAAAACACAACAACAATTTTTTTTGAAAGAACACAATATGACAACTAAGGTTACAACAAACTCACTTGATGCGAAGCCTAAGACATAAAGTCAAGTCACCCAACAATCCATAAGGGGAATTATGGCATGTGCTGACGTGCCAACATCCCTTATTTGATGGTTGACCTTAGGTGAAAAACTATCCCTAACAAGGTTTGGTGTGATAGATTGCTTAGGTTAAAAATTTAGTTCAAATCCCATTTAAGAATTAGGTATAATCCCTCACTCAACTAGGGTATGAAAATTATATGTCATCGATACAGGATGGAATGAGTTTAGGGGACATACCCCTTAACGAGTCATACTGTATAGTCTTTTAAACTCCTCAAGACTTGACTTTATTACAAAGCGATAAAGAATTTTAAAGATTATTTTAAATATTTAATCCAACCCTAACTTCTTAATTACATTTATTATTACCCTATTAGACAAGGGGAAAGGATTTAATTGAAACTAGATTAAATGAAGTATCTTTACTAAATAATTTTTTTATAGAAACATAACCCACTAAATAGAATAATAACAAGGTCATTAATTAAGTAACAAATATTTATAATATTCTCAATATAAAATAAATCATGCTAGAATCCCCTTCTTTATAATTTTTAAATAGCATTTAAAAGCAATTTGAATAATAGATTTTAAAATTAAATTGATAATTTTAACCTTAGTTCCTTATTTAATTTTTGTTAATGCACAAATTAAATCATCATCATTAGCCTTTTCAAATTTACATTTACTCATTATTTTAATAAACTAATTTAATTAAAAGTCTTCACAACTAAAAAATAAATAAACATTTCCAATTTAAAATTTTCTTCAACCAAAACTTACTAAAATAATAAATAACTAAATTAATTAAAAAGTCTTTACAATTAAGTAAAGAAAATAAACATTTATAATTTATAATTTCCTCAACCCAAACTTACTAAAAAATAATAAACTAATTTAATTTAAAAGTCTTCACAACTAAAAAAAATAAACATTTCCAATTTAAAAATTCCTTCAACCAAAACTTACTAAAATAATAAATAACTAAATTAATTAAAAAGTCTTTACAATTAAGAAAAGAAAATAAACATTAATATTTTACACAACATTTTAATTAATAATTTAAATGAAAAAAAAAATAGTCTGTCCAATATATTTTTTCCTAATACAAAACTTATTAAAGAAAACTTTCGAACTAATAAATACAATTTATAATCCTAGAAGAAGAAAATTTAAATGGAAATCTCATTTCCCATGATAAAATAATTAAATTAACTTATCTAAAATCCTTATGACAATGAATATCCCATAAAGTATTTAAATAAAAAATAAAGTAATATTAGCTTTGTTGCTTCCCAAACCCTAATTCAAAATTAGGGTTGGGACCACTATTATAAACTCAAGAAAACCCTAAAATCTCTTTTTTTTTCATTTTGTTTTTGCAGGGACAAGGAAGTAGCTATGAGATTTTTTATGTGTGTTCTCTCATGAGAACAAGTGTGTATATGCACACACATGGTGTTCATATACACACTCATTTTCATATGAGAATGAGTATATAGATATGAGGGATTCCTTTAAAATCCATAAGGTTTCCTCTCTCTATCTTTATTTTTCCAACATAGATGATATTCATCTGTTGTACCTGGATCTGGGTATTTCTTTACATTCTTTCATTTACTGTATACACTTGTAGATCTACATGCTTTTCTTTTCTTTTTATACAGCAACAGCATTTTAAATTTCTCATACTATTATGTACTGTTATTTTATTGTATGTTGGGTTATATTTTTTTATATAGTTTGTGTGCAGGGTTTTGTTTTAATTTTGAAATAAATAATATAAAAAAATAAAAATGGGGGGGCTGGAAGGGCTTATAGTATTTCCTTTTCTATTCAGTATCTAGTTATACTTCTTATGTGATCTTCAATCTTTTGATTTGTGTCCATACTTATTACATGTGTAGCAGTAACCATCAAATTTATGTTGCCTTGGAGTCTTGTCAAATTTGGATCTGCACTCAAATTCTTGATGACCATACTTGTTGCAATTATAAAAGTATCCATCAAATTTAGGAGTACCAAATGACTTACCGAAATTTCCCCTACATACATTTTTTGTGTGGCCCAGTTTTCCATAGTGATACCATGTTGGCTTCTTAGGTTTTTGAGTTGTATGCACATTTCTATGCTCTTCTTTCTTAGATTCTTATCCTTTCTCAGTTGTAGAGTTCTCAGTAAATCCTAATCCACTGATATCTCTCGGTCTTCTCTGATATCTCAATTGTTCATCGAGTTTCCTTATACTTTCCTCAGCTCTCTTCAGTCTTTCATTGATTTCTTTTTCAATTTTTAGATCATTCTTCAGTTATTCATTTTATGATCTCATTCCAGCAATCTCTTCCATCTTCCTTGTAATCTCATGATTAACACTGAGTAACTGATTTGTCATATCATAGTGATTTTGTGTCAACCTCTGTATTTCCACATCTTTCTCATCTAGTCTTGCACTCATTTTCTTTTTCTCATCTTCTATTATTCTTTTATCATCTTCATCTTTTCTCTTTTATTTTGGGACTTGATGAAGGGTACTCCCCTTAATACCACAAACACATAATAGAAACAAAGAAACAACAACAATATGCAAGAACAGAAAATGGGCTTCTTATTATCTCCACAAATGTGGAATTACAAACTTTCAGAATTACAATATGCAAAGCCACATGGACATTCCCTTACAATATTCTGTAGGACAAAGCCTCGAATCAATACCCAGAACTATCCCGAACTGCCTCAGACAACACTACAGCCTTCCTTATATAGGCAATTTTTCACCACCTGGGAAGGTTCCAGAATTTTAGCTAACAAGGCCGACCAAACTTAGAATTATTTTATTTTACAATTTATTACATCAAAGTTAGCTCAAAATAACTTTTGAAACCCAAACAAAAATTTTGAAGGAAAATCATTTTTCGTCATTTCAGATGACCCAACTTCTGAAGACCATAAGTCATCGCTAGTTGACCTGATTGACTATTATAACCCCATTCCAGAAAGGCCACGAAGTGCTCTACAAGCTTGACTTGCGCAAGTGCCTGTCACCCAAATTTTTGACCTCATCTGGGGCTTCTAAAGCCTTCAAAACTGAGTTCAAAGTTGTTGTACCCTATTGCCAATACCAAAAATCTTCAATATCTACAAAGCTAGACTTGATTTGTTAATGAAACTTTACTGACAGGCTAATATGACCAAAATGAACCTCCAGGGAAAAAATCAGAACATTTTGAGATTGAATGACCAACTTACTAAAAATAGCAAGTTTCCACAAATAGCAACTCTGCACAAGATAGCCCTTATTGAAAAGAAAGCAAAAATATTTTTGGGTGATACAAGATTGCTCTTACACCCAGGATGCTCCTACATCAAACACCTGGGGTAATTTGAGAAGTGACCCTATCATGACTCAAGTGTGCAGAGGAAAACCAAGATGGTTAACCTTCTCCTTTGTTAGCCATGATGAATCTTCAATAGGTCATCCTTTCCATTTGACCAAGTACTCTTCATATGTCATGTTCCTTGTGCTTCTGCCAACATGACTATCCAGTATGTATTCAATTTCCTTGATATCTAAACTGGTTGCTGGAATACTCCATTGTGCTGCTATAACCTCATCTTCAACACCTCCTTCATGATAATCTGTCAGATCTGAAATGTTAAATACTGGTGAAATATTCAACTCAGTAGGCAAATCAACCTCATATGCATTTCTCGAATCATGCTTCTTCAGTATCTTACATAGCCCAAACTTCTTCATTTTCAACTTGTTATATGTACCAACCGGAAATCACTCCTTCCGCAAATGAACCATGACTTCATCTCCAACCTGAAATTTCTTATGCCTCTTTTTCTCGTATGCCTTAGCCTTATACTACACATTCATTTTGGAAATGTGCTTCCTCACCTCCTCATGGATGTTCTTCAAATGTTTTGCAAAATCCTCAGCTTCAGCACTACTTATTTCTCCTTTATCTATTTTTTCAACTCAAATACATTTCTGGGACTACTTCCATATACAATCTATGGATGATGTGATGAACTAAACTTCAAATCTTTCTTCAACTCTTCACTTTCTGCTAGTGTCATTCTGTGTGCTGCCTTATTTGGAAAATTGGCTCCTGGAATCAAGTCCATCTGATCACTAATCTTTCTTACTGGTGGTAATCCATCAGGCACATTATCAGATACAATATCCTAAAACTCATTCAATAATTCTGCAACTTCTACAAGTACATCTTCTACTTCCTCTTTCCTAGCCTTTGGAATTAAGGTAAAACACATATGCTCATGCCACATACCATCTGAGAAATTTCCTCTATCAACAAAAGTTATTCTTGCATTACCACATACCTTTTCTTTTGTTTCCTTCAATGGTTTTAGCTTATGTCGCACTCCATCCTTTGTCAAGGAATAGGTATTCACATGACCATCGTGTACAGCACATCTATCAAACTACCATGGCCTACCCAACAACATATGACATGCATCCATAGGTATGATATCACATAGTACCTCATCATGGTACCCACCAATCTTGAACTAAACTAGGCACTGTTCACTAACCATGACCTTGTGGTCATCCTGCACCCAAGCAATCTGATATGGATGTGGGTGTTTCTATCTCTTGAGCTTCAACTTCATCACCATCTCTTCTGACACCAAATTTTTAGTGCTTCCACTATCAATAATCACATCACATCATTTACCTTCACACTTGCACCTGGTGCGAAATAGGCTCCTCCTTTGCTCAGGTTCATTCTCACCACTCAGCAGGACTCTTCTATTAATCAACGCTTCTCCTCTTTCAGCATCTTCAGAATTTAAGGATTTGGCATCTTCATCTAAATGTGCTACTCTAGCCTGGCCTTCATTCTTCCTATCTATCCTTCCTTGGTGTTGAGGACATTCAAATGCCCTATGACCTTCTTCTCTATAGTGAAAACATGTTCCACAGAAGCCTCCTCTTCTAGATCCTTGTCCTCTTCCTCTTCCTCTCTGATCTCTATTATCCTGATCATGGAAATGATTCAAATTATCTCCTCTCTGATTCTGACTATTACTAGCCTCATCTTGCTTTTTTGAATCTTCATTTTGATCTCCATATGACCGTCCACTAGATCATCAATCACTACCTCTTCCGCTTTGTCTGCTCTCAAACTTCTTGTTCATCTTTTCCTCTACTTTTAGGGAAAACTGGTATGCCTCTTCAATACTGTTCATTCAAACCAGATTCAACTCCTCCTGAATGCTCAGCCTCAACCCATTAAGGTAACGGGTGACTTTCTCCTTATCAGCTTCTGCATGTCCTATTCTAATGAGGATTCGATAGAACTCCTCTGTATACTCCTGAACAAATCTTCCTGCTTACTTCAAACTTTGCATTTTCCTCAGTAGGTCAATCTCATAATCAACAGGGATAAACTATCACTTCAATTTATCCACCATCTGATTCCATCTTGTGATTTTATCTTTCCCTCTTCTATTTTGCTCCAATTGAATCTCTTTCCACCATATGTTTGCTTGACCATTCAGTCTAGCCTTCATGAATTTGAACCTATCAGGATCCTCAATATCTTCATACTCAAAATATTCTTCACATTCATTGATCCAATTGATCAACTCCTCTGGGTTAAGATTTTCTGAAAATGCAGGAACCTCAATCTTAGGTCTTTTCCCAATCTTTGAGATGGCTTGAAAAAGTCTTTCTTCCTCCTGGTTCACAACTTTGACTTCTCCTTCTTGATCTTCTTCTTTAGCTTCATCCTCACTTTCATCTCTGACATTAAGATTCATTCCTCTACAAATCTCTTCTTGTAATGCTCGCACTTGTCTCTAGAGCACTCTAACCTCAGGTGTTACAACACCAGCTCTTCCACCACGTTCCCTTCATGGATGAATTTTCACGATGCATGTTGAAACCTTAACCATGTTTCTGGTGCAAACTTCCTCACAATCGGTGATCTATTTACATAGAAACCCTAACCCACAATCCAGGTGCAAACTGCCTCACAATCGGTGATCTATTTACACAAAAACCCTAACCCACAGTCCTGGTGCAAACTACCTCACAATTGGCGATCTATTTACACACTTAGGAACTCTTGCTCTGATACCACTTGATGAAGGGTGCTCCCCTTAATACCAAAAACACATAACAGAAATAGAGAAACAACAACAATATGGAAGAACAGAAAATGGGCTTCTTATTATCTCCACAAATGTGGAATTACAAACTTTCAGAATTACAATATGCAAAGCCACATGGACATTCCCTTACAATATTTTTTAGGACAAAGCCTCAAATCAATACCCAAATATACTACCCAAAACTATGCCGAACTGCCTAAGACAACACTACAACCTTCCTTATATAGGCAATTTTCAACCGCCTGGGAAGGTTCCAGAATTTTAGCCAACAAGGTCGACCAAACTTAGAATTATTTTATTTTACAATTTATTACATCAAAGTTGGCTCAAAATAAATTTTGAAACCCAAATAGAAATTTTGAAGGAAAAACATTTTCTGCCATTTCAGGTGACCCAACTTCCGAAGACCATAAGTCATTGCCAGTTCACCCGATTGACTATTACAACCCCATTCTAGAAAGGCCACGAAGTGCTCTATAGGCTTGACTTGTGCAAGCACTTGTCACCCAAATTTTCAACCTCATCTAGGGCCTCTAAAGCCTTCAAAACTAAGTTCAAATTTGTTGTACCCTGTTGCCAATACCGAAAATCATCAATATCTACAAAGCTAGACTTGATCTGTCAATGAAACTTTATTGGCAGGCTGATATGACCAAAATGAACCTCCAGGGAAGAAATCAAAACATTCCAAGATTGGATGACCAACTTACTAAAAATAGAAAGTTTCCACAAATAGCAGATCTACACAAGATAGCCCTTATTGAAAAGAAACCAGAAATATTTTTGGGTGATGCAAGATTGCTCTTACACCCAGGATGCTCCTACATCTTCACATATTCTTACCAATTGAGCTTTGTGTTCCTTCTTCAATGATTTTACCTGCTCAGTTATAGTTTTGTTATTTTCCATCAAATCTAAAATAGAAGCTTCAGATTCATCAGACAAGCTTCCCTTTGATTGTTCAACAATTTATTCAACCTGATCTTGGGTATCTTTCAGTTGATGGGATAACTTCTTTCTCTTTCTTAGTGAATGCTTCAACTTCCTTGTCAATTCATCAATCTGTTCTTCTACAAATTTTAGTTCTATCTTCAAATTATCAATCACCTTTTCATACCTTTAGCTTTCCATTTCTTCGGATCTTTCCTCTCAAACGGTTAAACTTCTAAATAAGAGACTCATCTCTAATACCAATTTTTGGAAAGTTAAGGTGTTGAGGGGGGGATGAATTAGTTGCTCATAAAATTTTAACCTTCAATAACTATTTTACCCTTTGAATCTTAGATCTTACTTTACATGCATAAACTTAACAACTTATTACTGAATGAAAGTAAAATAAAGTAAACTCTTTCAACCATAAACACATAACACACATGAACACATTTGACACATGATTTTGGTCATGCAGAAACCCTTGGTTAGAGGGAGAAATTGTGGTGGGGATGACACCCACAATCCTTCACTACTATAGCATAAAGGTTGCAAAATACATTGTTCAGTACAAAATAAGACTTTGCAAGGTGTTACCTACAGATTTTGTGTAATTATTGTAGGCTTCCTTTTCCCAAAATCACCCTAGAATTTTATAAGGTGTTATTTATTTTTGTTTACCTTTGCACAAACACCTTGTCGGTTGAACTTGAACCATCGAACTCAAGTAGTTCAATGTTCAACATTCAATAACATTCATTGGTATGGTTTCATTTTCATTGGCAAGTCTAACGGCATTTCCACTTTGCATCGCGTGCTTATCTCTTGAACTATGAATATTGAACTAAGTTTGGTTCAAACTTTCGAGTTCAATGGTCTTTATTGTCTCACAAAGCTCTTTGCTATTTTCCTTTATGGCTTAACTTTTGCCCTTTTTTTGATTAAATCATATCGATGAATAGTCCCTTGTCATGTATGTTGAACTTGAATTGTGAACTCTCATAATTCTAGGTTCGGAGTTCAATGTTGGCCTGTAATTTGAAAAAGTAAAAATGACATGACACATGTGACAGCTGGTACTTCATTATGTTATCCGCATGTGTTGAAAGTGCGTGATTAATTGATGTGACTTTAAATTGTCATTTCAAGTAAGGGGAAAGTATAGTAATTAATGATACATATGTCGTGAGACATTCAATAATCATTAATTCAAAAGTTTTGCATCATTAATTCAGCTTGCACCGAATCTCTCAGAGATTTGTAAACTGCTTGCGATAAATATCAAGAGTCTAGCCATATTTTCTCATAATGCTAAGAAGTTTTCATGTCGCAGCTATCATGGAAGGTATTCTCCTCTCATCTCAAAGCTCTGTCATTCACATAAAACCAGGTGAGCCCTTTTGCTAGCTTCATCCTTCATTGTAGTAATACTTTAAGGTGCATTTCTATGTCAGCTTGTTGTTTTCTCTTGTTAAAATTTCTAAATTTGAAAGCCTAAGATGAAGGACCCCATGCCCAATTTCGGAAATACTTCCCCATTATTATGTTCCCTGCCTAATTATGAAGATACCCATATCAAAACCGGAGCTCTAAAAGATATTATAGCCTGCATTAAGGAACCTATCCCAGGCTCCATGCTAGACAAAGCTATCCAGAGTGGCTTAACTGATGCAGCCGCATTTCCTATAGTAGCTCCTTGTTGTGAACTAATTATGGAATGTTCCAGGAGATATAGTTTTGAGGAGAAATGCATAAGGAAAATTGATGGGAGCCCACTTGTTTTCATAACCAGGGAAGTAGTGCAAAAAGCCTTAGGAATCCCAGAGAAAGACCCATATGAGGGTTGGAACATACCTTCTTCTTATTCAATTTTTGCTACTAAGAGACAAGTGTATAGAAATGAGATCGCTTAGTATTGGCTCCAGAAGGCTCAGAAAGGAGGGTCTCGGCTTCCAAAGCCGTTGACTATAGATCATTTTAAACCTAGGGTGGCAGACTTGGTTATCATGTTGAATAGGATTAAGGGAAACCAGCATGCATATTACTGGCATGATTGGATGTATTTTTACATTCAAGTGACTTTGGGCGGAGAACGACACATAGATTGGGCTGAGACAATAGCAGATGAACTCAACCACCAATTGGCTAATTTCCTTACTGTTAGCGGCTTTTATATGTCCTCGTATTTTTTCTATATTTTAGCCTGCACCCGTGAATGGAAGGGTTTATTCCATGAACAACCTGTTCCCAATATGAAAATCTATGATTATTACCCTCACCTTCAAAGGGAATTTTATATGGTCAATTTCCTTAAATTAAATGGTGTGTTTTTGGGGAAATTGACACATGAGCTCCAGGGGAATACTAAACAGTGAATGTCTGAGGAAGCCAAGTCTTTTGTGAATATTTATGGAAGTTTCTTCATTCAATTCAAGAGATTTACATACTTGAGAGTAGGTGGTTTTGAAGGAGAACCATTTAAATTACCCCGTTATGCTTTTGACAGCTTGGTAATTGCTGAGGTATCCTGTCAATTAGCTTACATGCACAAAGGAGTCAAGGAGAGGAAAGGTAGAGCTAAGTCTTGTTTCCCAGTTGAATTGGGATATTTTACCTATAAAATGTCTTCTAATGCACTAAACCTAGAGCATGAACTTAGAAAGTTGAATATGAAAACATTTGCATTGAGGAAAGACTTCGATAGCAGAGGTTTTGTAGCTAAACACTTCAGTTTGCCTTCTAAGTTTCAGCATATCTCACAAATGGAAGATTAATGGGAAGGTTGCGATGATGATTTCGAAGTGCCGAGAAGAATGTGGTCTAGATTCACTCTGGGGCAAATTATTGCATTTAATATTCAGGTTGATGTTTCTACCATAGATGAAGATGATGGTACCAAAATCATTGATGACTAGTTTGAAACTAGGGTCAGAGGCACTCCACTTCTTGAAATTGATTGGAGTGTTGAAGAGAGGGAAAGTTTAACAATTAAGACTCTCAGTGTAGTAAAAAGAACTGAGAAATGGATTAATAGTAAAAGACCCCCTCCTTCAAAAAGACATAATCCTAGAAGAGTTTCTCATGCTAAAAATGTTGCTGATAACCCCACGACCACTGCCGATAAAGTTATTTCCTTTGTAGGTACTAGGTCTAAGAAAAGTTCCCCTGTTAATCCAGCAATTAAAGTTACTCTTGTTTCCTCATCAGTAAGAAGAACCCCAAGAAGGAAGGTTGACAAGGAAGCTAATGAGGTTGTGAAGGATAGTGAAGTAATAGACCTTGAAGGTATGGATTCCCACATGGCTGAGCAAGTTGATTTGAGTAATGTTGAGGAGGAAACAATGACCCCGGCACATGCTAAGACAGCTTCAGAAAAACTTCCAGCAAGTATAACAAATGATGCTTTGCAGACTCCCTCCCTAGCCCTTAGTTGGTTAGGGACTTCTATTTCAAATAAGAAACAGAATGTTTTACCAATTACTCTTCCTGTGGAAGACATGGTGAGCAAATGTTTGGGGGCTTCTATGAAACCCAAAAGAATCAAGATGGAGTCCATGATTGAAGTAGATGAAAAGACTGGGAGATGGACAGTGGAAAGGGCTTTGCCCAAAACTGACAAGAATGTTTCAGAGGCTACAGTTGATGACTATATCATAGAGAAAATAGATCTTGGGATTGCCAGTAGGGCTGTAGATGCTAAACACTTAGAAACTTCCACAAGAAAGATTTTGCATAGGACTTTTAAAGATGAGAAGGATAAAAAAGATTTGAAGGCAACGATACAGAGACTATCAGAATTCATTCAAGCGATTCAAGAACCTAGCCCACTTCCCCTTACTCAACTTCCTCATACTTTTGACCCCCACTCACCTAAAGTTTGTAAACCATTGGATCAAATTCAGCGGAATAAAATGATTGCTAAAGTCTTCAACAAATGGATTGTGAGCATGATGCAGCAAGGGGGAAATTATGTCACTCAGCTAATTGAAACTCACGGGGATGTCACACAGGTTATTTCAGAACTACTAGCCAAATTATCAGAGTGGAGGAAAGAGAGGAAGAAATGGGGCATCATTGCTGATCAACTTACAGAGATTAGCTATTATGGCATGATGACATTTCTTGCAGAAAAATTGGTTCCAAGTTTAAATGAAGAGGTCATGTACGTTGCTGTGAAAAGTATAGAATGGAGGAATTCAATCATCAAGGATAGCTGTGATGGAGTGACCCATCTCCTAACTGATTTAAAAGGCCTTATTGATATCATGCAAAAAGATCTGAAATGTTTAAACATCATATTGATTGATGAGGAAACTCAGAATGTGAAGAAGGCAGACAAAATGATTCAGGAATGGGAAGCAAGGATAACTATGATCAAAGATAGTAAAGAACTAACAACAGAAGATCTGACTTCCGTGGTGAATATTGAAGCTATGCTCGTCGCTTGTGTGGATCACCTAGAGTCTCACAAGGAAAGCCTAGGACAAATTTGCAAAGATAGGAAGGTACTTGCGCAGCGAATCACCCTCGTCAGTTTTCCATATCACGCCATGATAATTGGCGCATCCATGGCACATGAGGAGTGGAAGCAAGCACACACGTCTAGGGCCTCACCGAACTAAATCTTGATCATCCAGCTTAGCCGAAGATAGCGGATTTCCTTGGAAATCACTTGCTTAGAGTGTTAGTTTTCAGTTCCTTTCTAGTTTTCATGCAAAGTAGTTATGTTTTATCTGAAACTCTGGGAGTTTCATTGACATTTGTAATTTTTGATAAGTTGTACCAGATGGCTATATAAGGCCAAGAAAAAATTTTGAAAGGAGTTAGTTTTTTTTTAAGTAATAGAATAGTATAGCTTAGAGTTAAAGTTTTTTGCAAAACTTAATTTGAAAAGACTTTTCTACCAGTGAATGAAAAACTTATTTGATATAAATCTGTTGGTTTATGTTTATGAGTAGGCTTTTGTTGGAGTATTATTTAGTGGATGAAATCTTTTCCTGGATTAAGTTGTGTTATTTTATTTTGTTAATCAGAATTAGATTAAAGTTTAAAGCTATGGTTTTTGTTAGTTTAAACCTGTGAGCTTTATAGTGATATCTTGTTATTGATCATAAGTGATCAAATCATATTGATGAAAGATTGCTCATAGCCTTAGTAACTTTCTGGTTAAAAGTTAAATATTTGCAGTAATGCATGGTTTGATAAAATATATTCATTGAAGATATTATTGGGAGCTATACCACAATTTAGAGAATTAAACATTTGAAGTTTAATTCATTTGTTAGTAAAGATTTTAAATTTCGTAAAGGGTGATAGAGCAAATTAAGATAAAGAATAGAAAGACAAATTTATTTACTAACACAAGATCACACTCTACAGCTAACATCACTATGATGCATGTGACCCCATATCCACACAAGATGAAGTTCCATGTGTCTTCATCCATCTCCTAATCTTTCCAGATATAACTCCATCTCGCATACATGTTATATTGAAAATTACAGTAACCACTTCATTGTTTTCCTCTACACTATCTTGTGACCAATCCACATTGTTTCCACTGTAACTTACTATAATCAATTGATCAAATTATGTGATCTCAAAAAACCATTCTAAACATTGTTTGATACCAAAAAAGAGCTTGCATACTCAGAGACGCAGCAAATATTATCACATGCCTTATGCACTCTTTCTTGCACTTAGTGAAACATTCTTCTCAACATCTTCTTCACCAGTTATGTGATCCTTAGCAATCATATGTTGACATCAATGATAACACACAAATGTTAGCAACATTCCTAACAATCTCCCCCTTTGGCATTGATGGAAATATATGATGAAAAACCATCAATCCAAAAACCTTATACAACCTTCTCAATGTCCTCACTCTGCTCCCCCTAATATAGTAGGGTTTTTCACATATCACTCCCCCTTTGAAATCAATGGAAAAGGGTGTTAGATATCCTTTAAATATCTCTCTAAGAATCTCCTCTCTTACAAATCCTCATTCTCAAGTGCTCAATCATAAGTACTTGTTAAGTCCTACAATCACTCCCGCTGAGGAGTGCATCCAAGCATCAAGTCTAGAGAGGAATATAACTCTAATAGCTATTGGACTGATGTATTCTTGCATCATCTAGTTCTCACAAGGATGGGTTTTCACCCCAAGCATATCTCTAAGATATTCAAAGATATCTTTTGGAAATTTTTAGTGAATATATCTACTAATTGCTCCTTTGTACTAACATACTCAACTCTGACTTCCTTTTCTGTAACTTTCTCTCTCAAATAATGATATTTGATTGAGATATGTTTGGTCTTTTAGTGCATAATAGGATTATTTGACATATTAATTGTTCTTGTATTGTCACAATGAATCACAACTAGTTCTTCAAAGCTAATTCTAATATCCTTTAGCATTTGTTTCATCCAAATAACATGTGAGCAGTTTAAAGAAGTTGTCACATATTCTGATTTAGCAGTAGATTGAGAAACACAATATTGCTTCTTGCTTAACCAAGAGACTAACCTCTTCCCAAGGAAGAATGAACCACCAGTGGTTATCTTACTGTCATTAATACATCCTTCCCAATCTACATCAGTGTATGCATTGAGGGTAAAGTCCTCTGACTTATCATACCACAACCCAAATTCCAATGTACCTTTCAAATACCTAAATATTCTTTTTACTACAATATAGTGAGTCTCTTTTGGGTTTCCTTGAAACCTCACAACAATTCCAACTACATTTGCAATATCTGGTTTGGTATGTGTTAATACTATAACCCTCTAATCATGGATCTATATTTTGTTTTATAGACACTTTGAGTTTCATCATTTGTAGTAAGCTTGCACCAAGTAATCATAGGTTTTCCAACAGGTTTGCAATCTTCCATGTCAAATATTTTCAATAACTCCTTGAGATACTTGGTTTGAGAAATGAAAATGCCATGTTTAGTTTGTTTAATTTTTTTATGCAGGAGTATCTTGGGTTCTTGGCAATCCTGTGTCACCAAAAACATGTTAGAGTTGTTAGACGTGCTCGGTAGCTACTTTTGGGCTCTCGGTGAAGTATTCTTGTTTTCACTGACAGGGCTCAATTTTTTCTCAGTTCAATTGTTCACCAAGTTGGCTCAGTTTCTTTTTGTTTCGGTTATTCATTGAGATGGTTCAGTTTGTTCACCGAATTGGTTTTGTTGCTCGATAGTCTTTCTCACTGAGTGGTTTACTTTGGATTTCTATTGAGGCCAACTTATGCATTTGATTTTTGTCATGAAGTTAATGATTTCATCGATCATTGGGAAGTGTGTGGACCTAGATCTAGTTCATCCCTTCCTCCAATGTTGGATCTAATGGATCTTAAGGCCGACCTGATTTGGTCGCCTCTTGTATAAATAAACTAGTATGTTGTAGATCTTAGGAGCTAGTTAATTAGTAGTTGGTAGAGATAGAAGATAGAATTTGGATATTGAATCCTCGCATGTATGAGGATAGATTGTAACTGAATTCTATTGTATCTGGTCATAATCGGGAAGGCCTTATATCCCGGCATGTATGAATTTTTCTGATGAATAATATATGATTTTATGAATTCTCTCTCTCTTTATTTTGTGTTGTTGCTTTCGAGTGTATATCCGCAAGGCAGGTTGGTGTTTGGGTGTGTCTTTGGCCCCATCATCCTTCCCTTTTTACGTTAGGTGGTATCAGAGAAAGTTTAGGTCTAATTCCTTCTTGTAAGCCCTAGTTGATATATTTTTGTGGGGTAGAAGATTGCGATCTAACATGCAATTATAGAGGGTTCAAGATGGTTTGTGGGAGATGAGATGTATATCCAAGCTTAGCTAATATGCTAAGGCAGATTGTTGCTAGATTGGACAATGTTGAAATATCCCAGCACAGAGGAAGACATCTTGAGGATGTTAGTGATGAAGAAACCAAAGATGAACAAGTTGAAGTAGAACCTGCACCGATGATGGATCAAGCTGAAGAAAGACTTTTGAAGGCATTGACAAATTTGAAGGCTACACTACATTTCAATGCTCCTGAATATAGTGGGAAGTTAGATTTAGATGAGTTGATGGATTGGATAACCAAGATGGAAAATTATTTTGAATATAAAAATGTTTCAAAGGAAAAGAAGGTAAAAATTGCAAGTACAAAGTTGAAAATCCATGCGTCCTTATGGTGAGAACATCTACAATTGGACAAAAAGAGGAAAGGCAAAGAAAAAATCAAGGTATGGAATAAGATGGTGAATAAATTGAAAGGCAAGTTCTTACCTTGTGATTATCAGATTAACCTAGTTAGGAGAATGCAAAGTTTGAGCCAGAAGATAGCTCGGTAGAAGACTATATTGAGGAATTCTATAGATTAGACATCAGATTTGGACATATTGAGGATAAGGCACTAGTACATTTGACCTTATTTTTCCAACTAAATTATCGACCAACAAATAAAAAGGTTTTTGGTTGGTTGGATTATAGAAGGAAAATTTTGATTTTTTTTAAATCCATGCACGTGTTGGTCAAAATTTTGACCAATAATTTAGCGGTTGAAATTTTGACCACCCCAGGCATAAATTTTTTTTAAAAAAGTTTCATTTATCACTTCATTATTCCCCACGGCAAAGAAGCGCATTGCGCGAAGAGTATTCTCTACAATTTCATTTGGACCGCCCGTAAGGATTTTGATTTGGGTTTTCTTGCATTTGCATTTGCGTTTTCATTTTCATTTGGACCTCTTGAACTCGTGCGCCTTTTGGGATTTTATTACTCTACTTGTTTCATACTTTGGTGTATATTCTTATTTCTACAACTGGTTTTAGTATAGTGATATGCATTGTTATTGAATCCAGTGCATTTTTATCTATGATTCCTATCATATCTATTAAATAAATAGATGAATGGCAGAAGAGAAGGAAAACTCTCATTTCTTTGGCTCTCTCAATCTGTATGAGCCCGTACAGATTCATCCTCCAAGTCTGAGGTTAAATGGTTGAGTATTGATTGAGAGAAGCTATCACAATCCTTTTGTGGTTGGTTTTATACCTTAACCTAGGGTTTTTGGAGTTTTTTTATTCTTCCTCTCAATGCCACTGTGGAAAAATTCTCATTCTTGGTGGGCTTGAACGTTTCTGAATGCTTTTTCATTTGAATATGGTCTTGAGGTGGGAGATTGTAGATGGAGAGATCACATTTCATTATTAAATGTGATCATAAAACCACACAATCCATCACCCTATAGTTCCTAAACTTCTCAAATTTAGCATTTTTACTCACTTAGCATTCAATCCCTTACAAATTGGTCTACCATATAGAGATGTTAGACCTTTGAAATGTATATTTGACCATTACCACCATATGGGATTACTATGAAACCTCCTAAATCTGATATCTAACTCTAAACTCTATCATTTCACCAAGAATTATAATATTTTAATGGTGGAATGAAGAGCTAAGGGCATTTTTGTGACAAAACCCTATCCAGTTAGGGTTTCAGACTTTTTTGAATAAAATTTCTTATAACTCCTTGAAGTATAAATGGGTCTATGTCAAACCAAATCCAAAAGAAAGGTAATTCACTTATCTACACATCCATGTATATTTTATACTTTTCCCAATCCGTATAGCATCATACAAATTCACTGATTACAAGGAAAACATAGAATACTAGGAAAATTCAAAACAAATCTTTATTGATCTCATTCAAAGCATCCCTAAATTGTCCATGTGACCTTATTAAAATCAAACAAACACACACAAAATTCCTATACATCGTATATTTTAATGAAGAAATGGGTGCTCCTACACCATAAGACCATGGTTGAACTTATGAGGTATCTCCTTGTGGATGCTACCATTGACCTTGACATCTATATACTTCCCTATCTAGTATGTTTGTAGATACATGCCCATAGGCACATAGCCAAGCCTCCCAAAGGGACTTTCAAAAAGATCCCTTTTTTAGGTGCATACTCCATGTCAATCTAACATTTCATCTCTCTTCTTCTATATAAAAAATGCTACAAAATATGGAAATATAGAGAGCACACCTTAATTGTTTAAAAAGAGATGTCATCCCATGGACTCCAATTATTGAAGAATAACAATAAATAAATTTGTTTAATTTTTTATAAAAACTTTTAATCAAAATGATATTGATGGATATAATGCCATACTTTACAACCTTTCCATCATCTCTCCAACCTATATAAAAAGGGAAGTTTTAGAACTAGACACGAGCCTTCATCAAAGTACGTATAATCAAAAGTGTATTTTTGTCAGATATCATAACTATAAATTCTCTAATAGATGTGTATGAAAAATGTGGAATCATACTCAATGCATGTGAAGTGTTTACTAGACCACCTCAAATAGATATCATCTCATGAAATAAGATTGTATTTTGATCAAGCCTGGTTTTGTACAGACAGTGGCTGGACAATGGAATAAGACTATATATTGATCAATTCTGAGATTTATATGGGGTGTTTTATGTGATATTTGATTGGAACAAGTCTGAAAAGCATCTAAAAGATCTTAGGAGGTAATACTAGCTAATATATAGTCTATATTTACAATACGCCGAGATGTATCGAGGCGTTGAATTTTTTCAACTTTATTTTTTATTAAAGGTGAATGATGAAAAAATTAAATGCCTTGATACTCGGTGTATTTTAAATATAGACTATATATTAGCTAGTAGCAGTGGCAGCGTGCATAACCCATTGAATAAATTATTTAATTATTATATAATATTTTTTATTAAATATAATTTAATATAATATTATTTTAATATAATTACTTTTTCTAACCCTAATTATATTACGCGCTGATTAGTAACCCTAAGATATATTTGGGTTATAGTTAGGGTTATACTTTACATCATTGTTAGGATTAGGGTTCAGGTTATAAATAGAGTTGGAGTTAGGATTATTGTTAGGGTTAGATTTTAGATTTAAGGTTAGGATTATGGTTACAATCAAGGTTTACATCATAATTAGGGCTAGAGGTGGGTTCATGTTGGGTTAGGGTTTGGGTTTGGATTATGGTTAGAATTAGGGTTTAGGATTAGTTTTGAGATTATGTTTTAGGGTTGGGGTTTGCATCATGCTTAGGGTTAGGGTTAGGGTTTTGGGTATGGTTAAGGAGATGGTTAGAAGTTACAATTTAGATTGAAAGTAGAAATAAGGTTGGGGTTATACTTATGATTAAGGTGAGTGTTTACATTAGGTTTTAGTTTACAAATATGGTTTTTTAAGGTTGAGGTTAGGGTTGACATCATGGTTAGGGTTAGGGATAGGATGTGGGTTAATGATATACTTAGGTTTTATGTTTGGGTTATGGCTAGGGTTAGAGTTAGGGTTTACACCATAGTTAAGGTTTGGATTAGTTACATATCTAGGTTTAACATCATTCATAGGTGAGAGAAATAGTTGCAGTTAGGATTAAATTTGTGTCAGGGTTAGGGTTTAGGTTATGGTTATGGTTAGAGTTACGATTATAGTTAGGGTTAGGGTTAGTGTTAGGATTTATATTATGTTTAGAGTTAGGTTTAGGATTAGTATTTAGATTAAATTTTAGTTAGGGCTCAAATTGGGGTTTAGTTAGGGTTAAGGTTAGAGTGAGGGTTAGGATAAATACTATAGTTAGGGTTTACACTTGAGGTTAGATTTTGTTTCATGATTAGGGTTAGGATTAGGTTTTGGGTTGATCTATATAGTTAGATTTAGGGTCATTCTCAGGTTAGATATATAGTTAAAGTTAGGGTTAGGGTTAGGGTTTAGGATATGGTTAAAATAAAAGTTAGGATTAGGGTTACAATTTAGTGTTATTGTTAGAATTATGGTGAGTGTTAGAAGTTGCATGATATTTAGGATTAGGGTTAGGGTTTGTATTAGGATGTTAATTAAGGTTAGGATTAAAATTATAGTTTTGGTTAGGAATATGGTTAGGGTTTAGGGGTAGAATTGAGGTTATGGATACAGTTAGGATTTACATAATGGTTAGGGCTAGGGTTTGGGGTTTGAGGTTATAGTTTAAATAATGGTTAGGGTTTGTTTTAGTTATATAGTTAGGTTTAGCTTCTCTCTTAGGTTAAAAAACAATTAGGATTAAGTTTACACATAGTTTTAGGGTTAGGGTTTTAGTTCTAGTTAAGGTTTATAGATAGAATTATGGTTTGGGTTAGGGTTTAGGGTAATGGTTAGCATTGTGGCCATTATTAGGGTTTACATAATATTTGGGGTTAGGGTTAAAGGGTTTGGATAATGGTTTAGTTTAGGGTTAGAGTTTGGGTTATGGTTAGAGTTAATGTTTTAGATTAATAAAATGGGATTATGATTAGGGTTAGGGTTTTGGATATAGTTAGGGTTAGGGTTAGAATTATTGTTAGATTATGGTTTAGGTTAGAAGTTTCTAAGGTAAGGTTTAGGGTTATAATTATGATTAAGGTCGGTGTTTAGATTAGGTTTTGGTTAGGGTTTAAATTAGGGGTTTTTTTATGGTTAAGGTTAGGGTCAGGATTAGGGTTCTAGGAAAAAGTTTGCAGTGAGGGTTTAGGGTTGAGGTTAAGGTTTACATCTTGGTTAGGGTTAGGGCTAGGTTTCAAATTAATGATCTACATTTAATTTTATGGTTTTGGGTATGGTTAGGGTGAATGTTAGGATTAGGGTTAGTATTTAAAGTTGGGGTTAGCATTTGCATCTTGGTTAGGGTTTGGATTACGTTTTGGGTTAGTTCTATAGTTAGGTTTAGCATCACTCTCAATTTAGAGAACTTTTTAAGATTAGGAATAGGGTTAGGGCTAAGTTTTAGATTATGGTTTTGGTTAGAGTCGAGATTATAGTTAGGTTATGGTAAGAATTATGGCTAGTGTTAGGGTTTACATAAATTTTATGGTTATGGTTAAGGTTAGGGTTAAAATTATAACTATGGTTAGGGTTAGTATTTATATTAGGTTTTATTTAGGTCTCAGGTAAAGGTTTAGTAAGGGTTTGGTTAGGATTAAGAATATGGTTATATTTAGGATTAAATTATGGTTATGGTTCAAATGGGGATAGATTTATAGTTCAATTAGTTTTATAGTTGAAGATCATTTAGGGTTGGACTTAAGGTTAGGTAAGTGTTGGGTTTCAATAAGAGGGAAATATTTAAGTTATGATTAGGGTTGAACTTAATTATAGTTAGGGTTTGATTATAGATATATTTTGATGATTGTGAAGGTTTAGTTATAGTTAGGGTTAGGACTACAGTTCCATTAGGGATAGAATTAGGGTTATGAATTAATTATATGAGGATTAGCATTTCATTAAGATTAATCTTCAATTAGGGCTACATTTTTACTTAGGATTCAAATAGGATTATGGTTGAATTAGGATAAGCATTAAGTGTAGGGTTATGTTCAATTATAATTAGATTAGGTTTTGACTTTGAGGTAGCTTTTAATTAGGGTTTGGGTTAAGTTTAGGGTTAGATTTCAAGTTGGACTAGATTAGGGTTAGGATTATAATCTATATACATATACATATATGTATACGTATATGAATATGCATGTATATGTTTATCAATATGAATATATATATGTATATGTACATATATATATATATATATATATATATATATATATATATATATATGAATGTATATGTATGTATGTATGTATGCATATGTATATATGTATGTGTGTGTGTGTGTGTGTGTGTGTGTGTGTATGTACACACACACACATAGATCTTGAATTTGATAATATCATGTAGGCTAAGGTACATATATATCATTTATCAAGTGATCCTAATTTTTTATCCTAGATGAGAGTAGATTTTGGAAGGTGTTGAAAGCTCAATTATTGTTAGGATTAGGTTTCAAGATTATAATTAGGGTTAGAAATATAGGATTTGAGATAGGATTAGTATTAGAGTTAGGGTTGGATTTTGAACTATAATTATAATTATAATTATACTTTTGGTTTTGGTTAAGATTAGAGTTAGAATTACTATTTAATGTTATAAATATATTTGTAGGTTTTGGATTAGCCATTGGTTACAGTTAGTGTTAGGGTTTGGTTCAAGATTACTATTTAGAAAAATATATTTTTGTTTTAATAATCATACATTATAACTTAGTGTTTGATGATCATATTTATATCTCTAATATTTACTCTATACCTATTTATTATTAGTACTTGCCGTAGGCTAAGTACTATTGTATCACTTTTTGAGTTTTTGATGTTAACTAGTGATTAAATGAACTATTCTACATCAATGAAAATAAATTCTTTTTTATATTTCATTATAAGTTTTTTCATTTATAAAATATAGATGCAAATTATTTAACTTTATAATATCTAGAAATTAATTTTCGATCATCTCATTGGATGAATGCATTTGAGGTCTTATTACACGAGTGAACCAATTAAAATTTACCACGTTTGTTATTAGTACTTGCCGATAGGCTAGCAAGTACTATTGCATCATTTTTTGCATTTCTTCCATTAAGTAGTGATTAAAACCAATTCTTTTCACCAATTATAATTTAGTATTTTCTTATTTTGTTAAAAATAACACATATTCTATAGTCTAAATGTTAATTTTTTAAGTTTATAATTTGTAAAAATTATTTTTTGATGATATGATTGGCTAATACATTTGAGCTCTTATTACTGGAGTGAACCAATTAAAATGTACCACGTTTGTTATTTATTGTACATGAAAATTGTGCATTCAAATAATACAATCTAATTTATATATCATCTGATTTTATTCGGTTTATGGTTTACAACTTTATAGATATAAGAGATTGATAAGTTTTTTCTTATATTAAAATAATATTTCTATTTTTTTTATATTATAAAATATTGAATATTTTTTGGATTTATTTTCATATATATTATATAAATTTAGATTTAATAGAATAACATTATAATATTGTTGAAAAAGAGTTATTTGGACTAAATAATTAATATTAAAATTAATTATAAGTAGAACTATTTTACAATTTAAATTAATTATAAATGATATTTTATAATTATTTATAAAATTAAAAAATATTATTAGAACTATAATTATAGTAATTTTATAATTTTTTATAATTAAATAATTACTTTACATATAAATTAAAATTAAAATTAAACTTAGTTATAAATTATTTTAATTAAAATTTCACTTTACATATAAATCAAAATTAAAATAAAATTTATTTATAAAACTAAAGGCAAGTACTTAGCCACTACGTGGCACTTGTTTATTATCCTTCCATATTGAAATCATCTATTTTTCTCGAATTGAAATATTTCCAAAGTTATGATATTTATATATTAATTTCATATATTAGACAAATTACTTATTTCAAATATGATTGGTTGAATTGGTTTGGTGTTATAAGACCTTTGTTTGAAGACTTCTTCCATATTTCACTTTGGTGTACACATGATATTGATTAATTTTTTTTAATAAATTTTTTATATTCATCATTAATAATTAGTCATTTTTTTTATTATTTATAAAAAAATTCTAATTTATCATTCTACAAATATGTGTTGTATTAATATTATACAAATATACTTAATGATAGTAATTCAAATTTAATTATATGTTTATTTATTTTTTAATATTTTTAAAAAATTATTTTTATATATTAAATTTTTAGTGTAATAGGATCTATCCAATTATATTGTAGAAAGTGTTGATGAAGTATTTTCAAATATATTCTATAATAATGTGGATCAATTCTTTGGTTTATACACTTTCCATTTTTAAACTTGTGAATATCATAGTTTGATTTATTTATATAATTTCAAGCTAACTATTATTATACATAAATTAGTGACTAATAATCTAATGACCACTCCTAATTTTATCTAATGAAGTAGTTCGTTATTATGGAACATATTTCTTGAAAAGAAATTCAACTATTTTTTAGTGTCAATAAGTAGGAAGCATATATATTTTAATGTGAACATTTAGATAATCATTTGGATATGGATTCTTACTTGAATCAATTTTCTATTTCAAATAATTAGTTTCCTAACATTTATTTGTCTAATGATAGCATTCCTCTTTCATCCCTATTTTTACAACTAGATATTTTTACAATATAGAATTAGTTATTTTGTTAAAGTTATATAATGTTTTCATCACACTTTTCACAATTAATCTATTCCTCCAAAATAATGTTCAAAGTTTATAATCTATGATCTATTAATCTATTCCTCCAAAATTGTATTCAAAGTTTATAATCTATAATATATTAATGTATTCCTCCAAAATCATATTCAAAGTTTATAATATATGATATATAAAATTTTGTTATATAACTCAATTTTTCCTTATATTATCCTATTTGATCTTTGACCAATAGTGCCTTAGAAAGAACTTATTTTCTCAACTAACCTAAAGTTTCCATTGTTGTTTTTGAGAAAGACAAATATCAAATACAAGGAGGTAACATTTTTAAAACAATTCACATACCTTGTCTATGTTTCAATGTTTTGCATGAAAGGTTATATATTATTATTTTTAATTTTATATTTCAATATCAAATATATAAAATTAAGTCAACTATATTACCTCTTTCTTATTTAAAATATAATAATAATATTATATTTATGAATTCATTCATTTATCATATTTATATTTTAAACTAAAGTAAATACATATTTTGAGATGGTAATGTGCAATATTGAAATATTTAAGAGAGGTTTACAATAATTATAAAAAGACTAAAAAATTATTTTACATATAAATTAAAGTTTGAATTAATTATATCTCTAATTGAGCTTTAACATAACTATAAACTAAATATTTAACCTAACCTAATAATATATTAAATAAATTTAAATAATTATTTAGTTTAATTTCAACTATCATTATAAAAAGTTATTACTTATACTATAACTATATAAAATATAATAATTAAAAACTTAATGTATTATTATTTCTACTTTAGTTTCTAGTATAACTAAAGGCAAGTACTTAGCCACTACGTGGCACTTGTTTAATTTACAATTTATCCAATTTACATAACACTACTTTACTTCAACTTATAATGTAAATTTGGTATTTTATTTTTTCTTACAATTCATTTAGTGAAAGTACATTAATCAAACATTAATTTTAACATCTATTATATTTGATAGTAAATATATTAGATAAATAATAATAAATGAGCATTATCAAATAGTGATTTGACATTTCTATTTTTTCATTATACTTAAAATTAAATATATTATTAATTAAAAGTTGAACTTATATTATTTAGACATTAATAGTTCAAATGAAAAAAATAGAAATTAATCTATAAATAAGCAACACTTCTAATGTATATATTTTTTTCTCAATGTAAATTGGTTTAATTATAAAATTGAATTAAAATGTATTTTTAAAAATTTTAAATACATCAACACTTAACTTCATAATAAATCTAAAACTAAAATCTGAATATATAGAATCTTTCTAATTATTTTAGATATATATAAAACATTCTTATTCTATTCTATTTTTCATTTAGCATAGGAATTATTTCATATTTTAAAATTAAAACAATTTCTAATTTTTAAATATATTAACACTTAATTTTAGAATAAATCTATAACTAAAATCTAAATGTATATAGAAACTTTCAAAAAAAATTCTAGATTTTCCATTCTATTCTATTTTTCATTTTGTATAGGAATAATTTCATAGTTTAAAATAATTTCTAGTTATCAATCAATTTTAGAAAAAAATCAAAACTAAGATTTAGATAGAAATTAAAAATTTCTAAAATTTTCTTGATACATGAACAAAAATCTATTCTATAAACAACTTTTTAATCAATTATAGAAATATTATCATTTATTATGCCTATTATATATTATCTATTTATTGGAGAAAGTTTCCATCAAAATATCAATATTTCTCTTGGTTTCTTTAAATGTCTACCATAATTAATGGCATATTAGTTTGATTTTGGAAGATGCTTTTTGCAACGAAATATTTGCATTATGAAAAGGAAAAAAAAATTAGTTAGACATTAGAAACAAAGATTTATTGATCTGGATGTAAAAGCATGCTAAGTCTATTGGCTTGATCTTAGTACATGCTCGTAGCTTGGCAGGTTAAAATATTGAATTAGATTAAATTATTTTATGCACGCGGATGAGGGAAAATCATGTTGCCAAACTCATGCATGCAAACTGAAAAATACATACAAGATTCAATAACATTAGACTAAAATGAACAAAAAACAAATTTTACAACCACCTCATTTAAATTTATATCTTCACACATTGTTTCCTTTCAACCTGCACAATTTAGGGAATGTACGATCCCTAAGACCTTTACTTCAACCCATTTTAGCACACAAAGACAACTCTAAACTTTCTCTCAGAGAACTATACGGAGGAGGCGACCAGGGTTTCAACCTTTCAAGCTTGCTGCAAGGAGATTTTCTGGGCAATGATGGATGAAGATATTCACCTTTGACAATAAGCAAAATCAAAAGAATATATTTAAAAAAATAGACATTTTTTGTGGATGAATCAATTCAATATAACAGATTAATAATTTCAGAAAAATCTTGGTGTGCTAAAATTTGGGTTTCTATTCAAAATAACAGATTATGAAAGTCCGAAAATTTGTAAAAATTTTAGAAAAAAAGAACAAAATTTCATTCTTATCTTCAAGCTGCAACTAACCACGATAAAGATGCTAGAACAGAAATCGCATGGAGTACTGGATAATTCTTTTGCGGGATTGAATGAGTCACGCACCATGGTGTTTGGTTCATTCGAAAATGAGTGCATACACAAAATGGATTACAGTAGTAATTTGTTAGGTATTCTTTAAAAAACCAAAACCATATGCCTCTAAAAAGTGTAAAGATTAGTATATTGCTCTGCTTTGACACAATCAATATCATACACTTAATCATCATTTTTAAATTCAACAAATCCTGAAAATAAATCATACCATTCCTATCCCTAAAAAATGGTGATGGCTAATCCAAAAAAATTCAGAATCGTTTATTATGAATTCTTAAGAAAAGTAACCTAAACAACAATACAGGATAACTCTCAGCCAGATTTTTTAACTTGATTTAATTCAGACTTACCTCATATTTCACTTTCACAATTGCAAATGGCTGGCTCGAAATTGGTCAAGAAAGCATGTAAAAGAAAAACAAAATCTCAAGAACTTGTTTGTTAATTCTTGTGATAAAAGCATAAAAATGAAAGCCAATTCTTTGCTTATCTTTTGATATTTTCACACTAAATGATTGTTACGAATTCCTAATAAATAACAGACTCTTCAATATTTCCACATCAATATTCCAATTATAACGTGTTTTTGGGCTTTTCCTTTACATGCAATGGAGACAGGGTTCAGAACGTGGGACGTTTTATAGGAATGCGAACCATTTTGGATGTGTATTTGGGGAATTGTCTAGTTGGCAGTGGATACTAAATTGTCAAGCTGGCAGTGGAATATGGAAGGTTTCTTTTTTCTTAAACCGTTATAAGAGCACATGGAAGGTTTCTTTTTTCTTAGACCGTTACATTCGCTGTGCTCTTATAGAATCTTCCTGCTGCCATTGTAAGGTTAAGCCTTTCGACGTAATTAACATTTTTGTATTGTTTTGAAAGTCATTTGATATGACTGTCCTCCCATTCACAGCGTAGATAGCATTATTCCTGTACATTTTCTACAACAGTTTGAATTTCTTTATGAATACTAACCATTCCATGGTCTCAGAGGCCTAGAATCCATGGAGTGTGATTTATCTAACATTGCATCATAGTCCTTAACCATGCATATGCAGAAAATTGGAAAGAGGAAGTGATCACAGTCTAGAAATGAAGAAAATATGGTGAAATTAGTGGCACACGTATTGCAGCGAATGATCTAGTCAAACAAGGGGTACATTTAATGATTTGGATTGTTTTAGTTTGTTCATTTGATGATGAATCAAGTTTCTTTTATGCTTATAAGTGATTAGAAGCATGACATTTAGAAAGCCCTAGAAATAAGGGTTTGGAGTGTCCAATTTGGGGCTTTTGGTGTTGCAGGGGTCTGTGTCTAATTGCTTAGAGATTTGGCCATTTTGAACCATTATTAGAGACTGCTGAAAGTTTGGGGTCTTGGGAGTACAAGGAGTATAGGGCTTCTTTGTTATTTGGGGTTTTTTTATGTATTTTTGAAGCCACGGTGTGTAGACAGTCACATATGGTCCAAAAGATTCCATAGAAATATTTTAGTATATTCAAGTAAAGGATAAAGGGTATCTGAATCACTTATTAGTTCTTAGTTGTTTTGTTTCTTTGGAAAAGGTTTGAGATAAGGTCTTATGAAGGTTGTTGCAGGGCTACAAGACAGGGCTATTAGGTCTAGTGGCAGTTTGGAGAAGTTTGAAGGTCTAGGAGTGTTGGGTTCTACTTGGAAGCACAAAACCACTTGAATACACCTTAATACAATCTAAAGATACCATATCCATCACCATTTTCCATTTGGGTTAGTCTTGGTTAGATTGAGGTCATTTGGAGGACTTAAGGGCTTGGGGATAGTGCCTAAACCAGGAAGATTCAAATCCTATCCTAATTTGTTATTTTGTTTTTATATTAGAAAAGGAATGTGCAATTACATAATTAATTAGATAAGAAGTTCTTGAATTAATTAGTGATGGATGAAGGTTACAATAATAAATTGAATATGATTTAAATAATTCATGAATGGTAAGTATAAATAATTAAATAAGTATAATTATTTTAATTAACCATTAGAGTAAATTTAACCCAATTTACTTAATAAGGTGAAGATACATCAAATTGTTGTTAGTCAATTAAAGCGTAATGGAACATAAGGACTCATAAATGTCAATTTGTGATTCTTAAATGGCTTAGAATAAAATTGAAGTAAATTACGGGGTTTTGTGGATTGTATCTTGCAAATAGAAGAACAATGTTAGTGAATTGTATCTTGCAAATAGAAGAACATGTTTAGAGATAGTCTAGGTTGTCCAAGTGTAGTATAGTTGTACAGTTTAAGAGGGAACCATTGTAGAAGGAGATGAAGATTTTGTATGGAGTCAAGAAAAAGAAAAAGAAATCATAGATGTTAAAGGGTTGTCATAGCTCAAGTCCATGCCATATGATTTGAATTTACCTACTTCCTAGTCCTTATTTCCACACACTCTCTTAGCCCTGATCCTATCTAACCAGTCCACTACACCTTCCTATCTTCCTCACAACATCCATTCCTCTCAACTAGACACCACACATTCTATCCTCTATGACAGTCCTTACAACTCTCTCCAAAATACACTTACATAACCCTTGTATTATTCTTTCTAACTTAAACCACCATTAGCTACCTTCAAACGTTTTCTCTAGGCCATGTCCTCCTTTCTAGACCCTCATATGGTCTATCAAAGCTTTCACATAAACATAAACACAAAACAACTATTTGTTGTCCTAACTGGACAATCACTATCCTCACTCAAAAATACATCCTACAAACCATCATCTTAGATCTACTAGCCTCCACCTTCACCATGGAACATAAGAAGACCCTTTACAACACCCCTGCACAAACAAACACACCCTCCAAAGGGATTATATATTCGATAAGATGAGGAGAAGATGAGGAATCACATAGATTTAAAAAAATCAAATTTAAATGTGGTTGGTAAAGGTAAGGTTAATCTCTAGGATTAGGTGACAGTAAGGAAAGCTAAGAAGTCGAGATCAAATATGCATTCAACTACTTAGGAGAAGAATTAATTTTTGAGCAATATCACAAGCAGTGACACTGAAATTTCATTGAAATTATCTCATACTACAATTTCATCAATTATGACTTGAATATTAAGTAGAAGAAGCTTTGTGATCACTCAACATTGATTCATTTTCTTTGTTTGATCTAGGAATGAAAGGAACCACTAAAGGTTGAGAGATAGGAGTTGTCATTTGTTTTCCTCTTTTTTCTTTATAGGTGTATGGAGGTGGAACCACAAAATTTATAGGAGGCATATTACGAGTATTAAAGAGTCTCAATATATGATGTAGATCGAGAAGAGCTACTTCCATATCCATAGATAAAAAAGAATGCTTGCGAGTAGCAATAAAAGTAAATCCCAAATAATTACCAAAGGATAAGTCAAAGAATCTATTGGTTTTAAACTTTTGATAAGAAAGTAATAGGATGAGTTGATTAGGTTTAAGAGGTTGATTTTTTTTAGGCCAAAATTAATCAAGGGTAAATTTTCCTACAAATCATCAACTTTTCTTATTACATTGGAGGCATTCATATGAACTTTGAATTGTTTTGGAGATAATCCAATTCATTGTTACAGCACTGTCGCCATTTAGAGGATTATTAGTCAGCAAATGGTGGAAAAATAATTGAATTTGATGGCAAGGGTATTGCAGAAGACATTCTAGTCGAATGAGGGGTATATTTTGGGTTTTGGAATGCTTTTGTATGTTGAATGCATGGTGAAACAACCTTCAATTTGGTCTAACAATGCTTGAAAGATAGAGATTTAGAAAGCCCTAGAAACAAGGGTTTGAAACACCAAATTTGGGGCTTTTGGGGTTCTAGGAAGTCTGAGTCTAATTCCTTTGAGATTTGGAGTTTTGATATCATAATATAATACTGTCTACAGTTTGGAGTCTTGGGAGTACAAGAAACACAAGGTTGCTTTGTTAAATTACCCATTTTGTGCATTTTGGGAGCAGGGTGTGAGCAGCAGTACATGTTTCAAAATAACCATATCTTTCCTTTTGATATGATAATTTACTAGGAAAAGAGTATCCAAAACACCAATTTCTTTTGTCAATCCTTTGGAAGTTTGCAGACTTAAGTGTTGTTTACCTTCGCTACAGTGTTGTTTTCCTTCTTTGCTTCATAGCAACTTCCTTGATCTTCATTCTAAGATCACTCATGGACCCATCCCACACCATAGACCTATCAGAGGCCAATCTTCAATCACCTTAAACCCCACTAGACTCCACACCTTGGATCTCCAAGAAACTCTTCAAACCCAAACTAGTCAATCATGCTCCATGCTCACAACATGCACTCTTCACTCAATACTCTTCTACAACCACACTCATGAACTATGCTTCCCATATTGGTAACCCTAACTCCTCTAAGGATTCTAATACACTCAAATCGTGCACTCATTAACATCTCAATCGATTCTTGTGACCATTCTATCTTCTTGCACCAAACTGTCTATAATGTCCATGTTAGTTTGTAACCTTGGAAAGCCCGCATTGAAATAGTTATTAAAGCTAATGTATTGAAATGAAACAAGTCATCATTCAGACACATTTTCAATACCAAGAATTGGTTGAAGAGTGAAATTGATGACATCCAAGCCCATATTTAAGCTTAGGGGCCTCCAATAATTTAAATACTAAGGAAATTATTATACTTACATATATCCATGATATTGTTTCTAAGGAAGAGAAGTTATGGAAAAAGAGATCTCGTGCTATTTGGTTTCAAAGTGGTGATCGTAACACCAAGTTTTCTCATATGCCCACTTTTAAACATCGATAAACTAATATATTCCACTCTATTGGCTACAATGGGAGGAGATTTTTTTAAAGATGAGAATATTATTTAGGAAGCCATGAACTAATTGTATTCCCTATTATGAAATGATCATCTTATGGATCCTACATGTCGACAAGAGTTAATCTTTGATATTCCTACTTTGGTGACTATCAATATGAATAATGCCCTTACAAGAAACCCTATAGGTAATGAGGCTTGTGATGTATTATTTTATTTTTATGGTTACAAGGCTCTAGGCCCAGATATATTTCCTATGTTTTTCTTTCAAGCTTATTGGGATATTTTAGCCAATAATTTTATTCCTTTTGTTAAAGAATTTTTGGATCAATATCTTTCCTCAAGGAATTAAATGCAACTTTTATTGTTATTATTCCAAAGAAGACAAGAGTTGACTCATTTCAATATTTTTGTCCTTGATTAGTCTTTGCAATTCCTTTTATAAGATCTTTTGAAGGTCTTGCTTATTTATAGACTCTATTTTGACTGTCCATGAGAATATTCAATTGTCACATTAAACCTCATCATGGTAATCTCCTATCTGAAATTTAGCTAAACATTGCTCACTCGCCAAAAAATTTCATTCATCCTACAACCAAGAAATCTAAGAAGGATGCATGTTCCTTCTTATTTCTAACTACAACTTGCAGACCATTTATTTTAAAACAATATTGTATGTACTCCTATCATCTATATTGGCATTGCATATATCTTGTCTAAAAAAAACTTTTCCTTTGAACGTATTCTTGTCCTGTATTCATCAAGACTCTTCTTACAACAAGTGTGTCTCAATTTTTTGCATCTTTTGATTGTGATGACTTAGCATCTTCCTCATTCACATTTTTAAACTCTCACTTTTCCTTCACAAAACATTAACATATCACAAAACTCATTTGAAGACACAGGGTTGTTGACTGTACCCATGGGACAGAATACACTATGCAAAGAAAAATGTTTGTTTTATTGATTGAACCGATTACGTTATGGTTTTTTTACACATCTACTTTACACCCCCCTTTCCACTCACATGGATCAACAAATAAATAGACTCAAACTCTTCAAAGAAACCCGACTGCAACCACCTAACTGCCCAAAATTGTTCCATAACAATCATAAGACTAACTGTCAAAACCAAATAGATTAATGATCAAAGTTTTTAGATTCTGAGAATGCGTATATTCAGTGGATGCTAGAAGGGATATTTGTGGAGATTTACTTTATCTCTAAAATTTTAGAGAATATCTTCTTTACTGAGTTGACGTGGGACAAAAGTAACCTAGGTCTATGAAACCTTCACAAATATCTCTTCTTTAGCCTCCACTCGTACCTCTTCTCAGAATCTGGAAACTCTTCAAAGAAATAGATGATGAACATGCATATTTTCCTAAGCACTACTGGGAAATTACCCTGCAACACATGTACTATTGTGAAAATCATCACAAGTCCATTTCTTGCGGGGTCTAGCTCCCAATATTGCTTGGTCAAATCTGCATGTTTGTCACCTATGCATATACCTTATCTGATCAACTCTTATATGCACAGGTGGTGAACATGAAAATTTTCCTAAGCACTACTGGGAGATGACCCGACAACACATGTACTATTGTGAAAATTATCACAAGTTCATTTGTTGCGAGGTCTAGTTCCTAGTAATGCTTGGTCAAATCTGCATGTAATTCAAATCTAAATGGAATACTTTGTTCCTGATATACTTAAATGGAATACACCAAGAAGTACCAAATGATGAATGCTCAATTGTTGTAATGGAAAAGCATCAGAACCATCCATTTCTAGAACTTGATTCGCTCTATGTGGAATACTATTTTGTTCAATGTTTTATTTCAACTTGATATTTCATTCATTTTTCATATACACAAAGAAATGGACAATTCTGAGACGGGTTTCTATGGCTATGATAAATGTCCCTCTATGTTGAGAAAATTGGAGTTGACAAAATGGTTGTTCAGCGACTGTATCTGCCATTAGAGCCACTTCATATGCACAGGTGATGAACATGCAGATTTGCCTAAGCAGTACTGGGAGTTGACCCAACAACACATGTACTATTGTGAAAATCATCACAAGTCCATTTGTTGTTGGGTCTAATTCCTAGAATTTCTTGGTCAAATCTACATGTTTTTCACCTGTTCATATACCAAATGATGAATGCTCAATTGTTGTAATGGAAAAGCATCAGAACCGTCCATTTCTAGAACTTGATTTTCTATAGTCTTAATGATTTTTCTATAGTCCTAATGATTTTTTTTATTTCTTGTCTTTTGTCCCTTTTTTATTTCCTATGTCTGTGCTTGGTGACAGGATTTTGAACATTGTTGACAAAGCATGTTTCTTTTTTTGATTGTGGGGTTCTGCATTGTTTGTTGCTCTTGATAAATTAGGCCTTGAATTTAAATTTTTGTTCACTGTTTTATTTCAGTTTGATATTTCATTCATTTCTCATATACACAGAGACTACACATGTTGATAAAAAAATGAGCTATTTTATTAGGTTTACTATTCATGATTGTAAATGGTCAATATTTTTGAAGTTACTCCTTGGTGTATTCTATTTAAAAATAATCATGTTTCTATGGCTATGATAAATGTCCCTCTGTGTTAAGAAAATTAGAGTTGACAAAATAGTTGTTCAACGATTGTATCTGCCATTAGAGCCACTTCATATGCACAAGTGATGAACATGTAGATTTGTCTAAGCAATACTAGGAGCTGACCCAGCAACACGTACTATTGTGAAAATAATCACAAGTCCACTTTTTGTTGGGTCTAGTTCCCAGTAATGCTTGGTCAAATCTTATATGCACAGGTGATGAACATTCAAATTTGCCTAAGAAGTATTGTGAGCTTTTCCGCAACACATGTACTATTGTGAAAATTATCACAAGTCCATTTGTTGCAAGAAAGCTCACAGTACACATATCTGGAGGTCTGAAGGAAATAAGAGAATTTGAAGAGTTACGAGTCTTAAGATTGTACTTAATATAGCCAAACTTCATTCAATGGTACATTCAAACATGAAACAAACCATTCTTAAACTAGTAAACCAAAGGACAAGAAATTGAATTGCATTAACTTGATGTGTTGTGAAAAGAAATGAACCACAAATAAATGTAGTAAGTGCAACTAATATTTCTTTGGAGGAATGCAATATGATTGTTTGACATAGTAAGCGAAACTATTAATATGCAATAATATGCATTATGCACCTTTGGTGATGATCCTACACAGTTCCACATAGACACGACATGTTCCTTAGAAGACTTTTAATCTCACAAAAGCTAAGAAACATAAATGTAGGCATCATGGTCACAATTCTTCAGAGATACAACATAATTCAGTAGTACACCCAGACGATGCAACACAAACAGTACTCCTATGGTTCAAATTTGACACTGTAGGATCCAAAAACCTAGATAACGATGGCTTTTGGTCCCTATCTTGATTGGTTTTTGGACCCTACAGTATCAACTTAGAACTAGAGGAGTAATGGTTGTGTTGCATCGTCTGGGTATACACTCAATTATGTTGTATCTCCAAAGAATTGTGACCATGCATGATGCCTACATTTATGTTTCTCAATTGTTGTGTCCCAGGATCCCTTATGACCCCTTATGACACTTTACAATCCCTAAGAATACATCTTAGAGGTCTTAAAGTGTTGTAAGGGTTCATAAGAAGCTCCTAGGAGGGGCCAGATGAGCTTCCACCTTCACGTGGTTGGCCCTGTTAAGTAGAGAATGTTAAAATATTCCTGAAACAAAGAGAAGCTCAATATTTCAAGGTCCCATGGACAAAAAAAAAATTTTCATAGTCTTTAGTTTATGAAACTGTCCAAATTTGTTACACTTCTTCAGCTCATCATGAACACTGGAGGTCTGAAGGAAACAAGAGAATTTGAAGAGTCGTGATTCTTAAGATTGTACTTAATATAGCCAAACTTCATTCAATGGTACATTCAAACATGAAACAAACCATTCTTAAACCAGTGATCTAGATTAAACTAGTAAACCAAAGTATTAATATGCAATAATATGCATTGTGCGCCTCATGGAGGGATTTTACAAACAATGATTAATATATGTATATTTTTTTTTAAATACTCAATTTGTTGTCAATTTTTTGACCAACATGATTGTTATCTTCGACATCAAATCCATACTCACGACGTATACAGTAGTGGATAATTCGACCAAGGTTGGTCGAAAATGATGAATGCTAGTAATATCGTAGATGGTAATTTGGACGTTGTTTTTAGTCTCTTTTTTTTACAAAATGGTAAGTTGAATATTCATCTTTTAAGGGAGCGTGTGGAACAATACACAAAGAAATTTTGACAACAAAAAATGGTCGTTCTATCGACCATAATACGTCAAAAAATAGACCAATGAGCGTAAAAAATGAGGCTAAAATTTACTAGTGAGGTAGAAAGAATTGCTAGATACATGAATGGGTTAAGAGTTTCTATCCAAGAGGAAATCAGTTTGGTTAAATTGGAAAGTATTGAAGAAGCTTATCAATTTTCCCTGAAAGCTGGGGAGAAATTGAACAAAAGACATGAGCAAAGACAAAGAGGAAGAGGTGATAGATTCCCTAAAGGAAGAGGTAGATCTTATGGTGAAAATAGTAGATTTTATCAAGAGAAAATAAATCATGATAAAGGAAAGACCGAGTGGAAAGGTGAAAATACACCTAGAGGCAGAGGCAATAACTACCGAGGTGGCTATGGAAGAGATGAATTCTGAGGAACTTGTTACAATTGTGGAGGATAAGTACATAGGTCATTTGAGTGTACACATGCAATCAAGAAGTTTGGTAGCAGTATAAATGCCTTGGTGCAAGAAGACTCACCGAATGAACCAAAGAAAGAAAATAAATTGATGGTTAGAAGATAATATGGAGTGAAAGTAATAAGGAAGATTCGGTAAGGAAAATTTTATTCAAGACCAGATGCAGAGTTTTTGATAAAGTTTGGAAGGTAATTATTGACAGTGGAATCTCAGAGAATCTGGCATCTAAGGAAATGGTTGCAAAGTTGTAGTTGGAAAGGTTGAAACATCTAAAACCCTAACAAATTTCATGAATCAAGGATGAGCATACACTATTGGTAAGTGAACAATGTTAAGTGAATTTGAAGATTGGAAAGTACTATGATAAGGTGTTGTGTGATATTATGCCTATGGATTATTGTCAAATTTTGTTGTGTAGACCTTGGCAATATCATAGACATGTTATATATGATGGGAGATTGCATAAATATATTGTTTGGGTTGATGGGAGAAGACAAATCTTGTTACCTTTGATTGAAGAATCTTTTGATAATATTTTTACCTCTGTGCAATTTTGTTTGATGGAAGGAAGAAAGTTTGTTGAGGATTTGAAGAAGAATGATGTATGTTTTGTTGTGATTCCTAAAAAACCAAGTGAGAAGATAGTGGATAGTGTCCCTGAAGAGGTTGATAAATTACTCACTGAGTACAAAGAGATCATTTCTAATAAAGTACTTGATGGTTTTCCACTGAAGAGAAGCATTTATCATTGTATGGATCTAATTTCTAGAGCTATTACCAAATAAAGAACCAAATCGGTTAACACCTACCGAGAATAAGGAACTTAATCGGCAAATCCAAGAATTGTTGCAAAAAGGTTTGATCTAAGAAAGTTTGAGTCCATGTGTAGTACCAATTGTATTAGCACCTAAGAAGAATGGAGAGTGGTGAATGTGTACTGATTCCAGAGAAATCAACAAGATAACATTGAAATATCAGTTTCCTATACCGAGAATGGATGACATAATGGATAGTTTGAGTGGAGCAAAGTATTTACTAAAATTGATTTGAAGGGTGGATATCATCATATCAGAATCAGAGAAGGTGATGAATGGAAGACTGCTTTCAATACAAGAGAAGGTTTGTATGAGTGGTTGGTTATGCCTTTTGGTTTAACTAATGTACCGAGTACTTTTATGAGATTGATGAATGAGGTTTTGAAGAAATTATTTGGTAAATTTGTGATTGTATACTTGAATGACATTCTAATATTCAGTATATTTGTTGCACATCAAGCAAGTATTTTATAAATTGAAAGAAGAAAAGTTGTTGATTAATTTGAAAAGTGTTCCTTCATGAAAGAGGAGATTGTATATTTGGGATTTGGGATTTCAGCTAATGGTTTGAAGATGGATCCTGAGAAGGTTGAATTTATTTTGAATTTTCCTACACTTGAATATGCTAATGAGGTAAGATCATTTCATGGTTTAGAAATTTTTTATTGAAAGTTCATTAGAAATTTTAGTGCAATTTGTAATGCTATGACTGAGACTATAAGAGGAGATAAAAGAGAATTCAAGTGGACACATGGAGCTAATTAAATTTTTGACACTTTGAAGCAAAAGGTTGTTGAATTGCCTATGTTAGCTTTACCTGATTTCAGTAAGGTATTTCAAGTTGAATGTGATGCAAGTGGTAGTTCAATAGGAGTTGTTTTGAGTCAAGAAGGTAAACTTGTTGCTTTCTTTAGTGAGAAAATGAATGATTCTAAAAGGAAATATTGTGTGTATGATCAAGAGTTCTATGTTATTGTTCAATCCCTAAAGAAATGGAGACATTATTTGATACCGAGTGAATTTATGTTGTATACTAATCATAAGGCTTTACTGTATTTGGGTAGTCAAAATAATTTGAATCAGAGACATGAAATGGGTTGAGCATTTGTAGAGATATACATTTGTGATAAAACATAAGATTGGAGTCACTAACCGAGTTGTTGATGCATTGAGTAGAAGATCTTTGATGACTGAAATGAGAATTGAAGTTCTTGGTTTTGATGACATGAAGAATTTGTATGAGCATAAGAGCGGAGTCACTAATCGAGTTGCCAATGCATTGAGTAGAAGGAGATCTTTGATGACCGAGATGAAAATTGAAGTTCTTGGCTTTGATGACATGAGAGATTCTTATGAATTTGATCCTGATTTTTTTGAGCCATGGAGAAAGTGTAGAGCACCTATTCAAGATCAACCAAGTACTAAACGGGAAGACTATTTCATTCAAGAAGGTATGTTGTTTAAAGGTATTCAATTGTGTATATCGAGAGGATTAATGAGAACTAATTTGATAAAGGAAAAACACATTAGTGGCTTGGTTGGGCATTTTGGCATTGATAAAACATTGCATTTGCTTAAGGAGAGATACTTTTAGCCACAGTTGTATAAGTATGTTCATAAATTTGTGAGAAGTTATAGAGTTATTGCATTGAGTAGAAGAAGATCTTTGATGACTGAAATGACAATTGAAGTTCTTGGTTTTGATGACATGAAGAATTTGTATGAAACTGACTCTAATTTTTTTGAGTCGTGGAGAAAGTGTAGAGCACCTATTGAAGATCAACCAAGTACTAAACAGGAAGACTATTTCATTCAAGAAGGTATGTTGTTTAAAGGTATTTAGTTGTGTATACCGAGAGGATTAATGAGAACTAATTTGATAAAGGAAAAACATAGTAGTGGTTTGGTTGGGCATTTTGACATTGATAAAATATTGCATTTGCTTAAGGAGAGATACTTTTGGCCACAGTTGTATAAGTATGTTCAGAAATTTGTGAGAAGTTATAGAGTTTTTCAAGTTGCAAAGGGAGTAAGTTAGAATATTGGATTGTATACACCAATTTTTGTTCCTGAGAAACCTTGGATTGATATCAGTGTAGATTTTGTTCTTGGCTTACCGAGGACAAAAAGAGGTAATGATTCTATATTTGTTGTTGTGGATAGATTTCTAAAATGGAATATTTCATACCATGTAGGAAAACATCAGATGCAGTGCATATAGCAAAAATTTTCTTTAATGAAATTGTCATATTCATGGATTACCAAAGAGTATCATCTCTGACCGAGATAGTAAGTTTGTTGGTTATTTTTGGAAGACTCTATGGAAAAATTTGGGTACTGAGTTGAATTATAGTTCTACATTTCATCCATGGACTGATGGACAGAAAAAAATTGTAAATAGAAGTTTGGGTAATTTGTTGAGATTCTTAGTTGGAGACCAACCGAGTAATTGGGATTTTATGTTGGTACAAGAAGAATTTGCATACAATAATTCAATGAATAGGAGTACTGGAAAAACACTTTTTGAGATTGTGAATGGTACACAACCGAGAGGTATATTAGACTTGAAGAACATTGTTGAAGAAGAGAAGAGAAGTGTTGAAGGAGAAGAATTTGTTGAATTCATGAAAACATTGCATGAGGAAGTGAAACATAAGAGTGAATGTAGTAATAAAAAATACAATGACAGAGCGGATAGATCAAGAAGACATAAGACTTTTGCAGTTGGAGCTGAAGTAATGGTTCATTTGAAGGAAGGCAGATTTCTTTTTGGCACCTATGGAAAATTGAGGATGTCTATACTTTTGGCCACAATTGTATAAGGATGTTCATAAATTTGTGAGAAGTTATAGATTTTTTCAAGCTGTAAAGGGAGTAAGTTAGAGTATTGGATTGTATACACCGATTTTTTTTCCTGAGAAACCTTGGATTGATATCAGTATAGATTTTGTTCTTGGCTTACCGAGGACAGCAATAGGTAATGATTCTATATTTGTTGTTGTGGATAGATTTTCTAAAATGGAAGATTTTATACCATGTAGCAAAACATCAGATGCAGTGCATATAGCAAAAATTTTCTTTAAGGAAATTATCAAATTCATGGATTACCAAAGAGTATCATCTCTAACCGAGATAGTAAGTTTGTTGGTTATTTCTGGAAGAATCTATAGAAAAAATTGGGTACCGAGTTGAAGTATAGTTCTACATTTCATCCATAGACTAATGGACAGACAAAGGTTGTAAATAGAAGTTTGGGTAATTTGTTGACATCCTTAGTTGGAGACCAACCGAGTAATTGGGATTCTATGTTGGTACAAGAAGAATTTGCATACAACAATTCAATGAATAGGAGTACTGGAAAAACACCTTTTGAGATTGTGAATGGTACACAACCAAGAGGTATATTAGACTTGAAGAACATTGCTGGAGAAGAGAAGAGAAGAGAAGTGTTGAAGGAGAAGAATTTGTTGAATTCATGAAAACATTGCATGAGGAGGTAAAACATAAGAGTGGATGTAGTAATCAGAAATACAAAGGACAGAGCAGATAGATCAAGAAGACATAAGAATTTTGTAGTTGGAGATGAAGTAATGGTTCATTTGAAGAAAGGCAGATTTCCTTTTGGCACCTATGGAAAATTGAGGATGTTCAAGAAATATGGTCCCTGCAAGATATTGAGAAAGTTTAACAATGGAAATACCTATGAGATTGAGTTACTTGATGGCATGGATATATCACCTATATTCAAAATTTTAGATTTGTATGAGTATCATGAATTTGATGAATAAATGACAGTACCGAATGATTATCCTAAAAAGAAGACAGAAGAAGTTGAGCAGATTTTGGAGCAAAGAGTCAATAGAAGCACAAGAGGAAAAGAATACATGGAATATCTGGTGAAGTGGAATAACAGATCAATTAAAGATAGTTCATGGATTTCACAATATGAGTTGGATTCAGCTCAGGTTGTCCTTGATGCATGATTTGGAGAAGCGTCTCAAAAAAACCTCGGGTGTCTGATGCAGGAGCATCTTGGGCTCTTGGCAATCATGTGTCACCAAAAACATGTTAGAGTTGTTAGCTATGCTCGATAGCTCCTTTTGGTCTCTTGGTGAAGCATTCTTGTTTCCACCAATGGAGCTCGGTTGATGCTCGGTTTGGTTGTTCACCGAGTTTTCTCGGTTGCTTCTTGTTTCGGTTGTTCACCAAGTTGGTTCAGTTTGTTCACCAAATTGGTTATGTTACTCGGTAGTCTTGCTCACTAAGTGGTTTATTTTGGATTTTGTTAAGGCTGAATTATGCATTTAATTTTGGTTACAGACTTAATGATTGCATCGATCATTAGGAAGTGTGTGTACCTAGATCTGGGTCGTCCCTTCCTACAATGTTGGATCTAATGGATCTTAGGGCTAACCTGATTCGGTAGCCTCTTGTATAACTAAAGTAGTATTTTGTAGATCTTAGGGGCCAATTAGTTAGTAGTTGGTAGAGATAGAAGATAGAATCTGGATATTGAATCCTCACATGTATGAGGATAGATTGTAACTGAATTCTATTATATATGGTCATAACTGGGAAGGCCTCACGACCTAGCATGTATGAAGTTTTCTGATGAATAATATATGATTTTTTGTATTCTCTCTCTCTATATTTTTTATTGTTGTTTCCAAGTGTATATCTGCAGGGTAGGTTGGTGTTTGGGTGTACCTTTGGCCCCATCTTCTTTCCCTTTTTGTATCATTTGAAAACTAAGAAAGAACTTCATTTCACCAATTGTAAACATTTCAAATTCATCTTTCATTTCTTCAGAAAATTTATTTCTCATTACATCATTTCCCCCAAAGATAATATCATCCACAAATACTTATATGATCAAGATTCTATCCTTGCTAGTTCTCAGATATAAATTACTATCTACACTACCTTTTTTGAAACCAAGATGTAATAAATTTTTTCAAGTCATTCATACTAATGTCTAGTAGCTTGCTCCAGTCCATATAGATCCTTCTTCAACTTGCAAACCATGTATTTGTCATCTGTCAAGGGAAAACCAGCAGGCTCCTCAATGTAAACCTCTTCTTCTAGATCACCATTCAAAAATTCATATTTCACATTCATATAATACACTTTCAATTCCTTGTGGGAAGAAAAGGCAAGAAACAATCTTACTACCTCCAACCTAGCCACAACTGCAAAGGTTTCTTCAAATTCTTATCCTTCTTGTTGTAAGTAGCCTTTGCAAACTAATCTTGCTTTGTTCCTTATAACTGTTCCATCTTCATTCATTTTATTTCTAAATGTAGATTTAGTTCCAATAACATTATTTTATTTAGGTCTAGAAACTAGTTCCCAAGTTTTGTTCTTTATTATCTGATACAATTCTTCTTTCATTGTATTAACCCATGATTCATCTTTACAGGCCTCATCACTAGGTCTATGTTCTACTTGTGAAATCAGACATAATTTGGGAAATTATCCTTAGACCTAGTTAACATGCATCTATCCCTATCACCAATTATCTGATCTTTAGGATGTTTTTTGGTACATACCTTGGATTTTTGGGAGCATCGGATTGTTCACTTTCACATATTTTCCTGTTATTGTCAAATTCAACCAACTCTTCTGCTTCAATAGTCTTTTCTGAGTTTTGATCACATATTCTTTCTTCAACTTAAAATTTTTCATAAATTCTTACATTAATACTCTCAACCATATTTTTCAATCTCAAGTTGAAACATCTGTAAGATTTACTTTTGGTACAATAACCAAGAAAGATGCCTTCATCACTTCTTGAATCAAAATTACCTACCTCATCATCTCTTTTGATAAAACATTTTCTACCAAAGATTCTGAAATATCTCACAATAGGAGCATAGCCAAACCAAAGTTCATAAGGTGTTTTAGTGTTACCTTCCTTGGTCTGAACTATGTTCAAAGTGTAAACTATAGTACTGACTTCTTCCCTCTAATGCACATGAAATACATTTCCTTCAATCATCATTATTCTAGAAACATCCAGTATAGTTATGTTCCTTCTTTCTCCAATTCCATTTTGTTGTGGAGTCCTAGGATAAGAAGCCTTCTTGCATATCACATGTTCTTTGCAATATGAATTAAATGCAGTAGATGTAAACTCTCCTCCTTTATTTGACCTCAAATGTATTATCTTCAGTCTGGATTCAATTTCTACTTTTGCCTTGAAGATCTTGAGCTTGTCAAATTCTTCTGATTTTTCTTTAAGAAAAGAAACCCACATCATTCTAGAATGATCGTCATCAAATAGTATGAAATACCTTTCACCATAAGAGGATCTAATCCTTGTAGGACCATAGATATCTGTATGTACTAGATCTAGCTTTCCTTTGGCAGTGTATGACTAGCTCTAGAAACTCTCCTTTGTTTTCTTTTCCATTACACATTCTTTGCACATGGTGTTATAGGGCTTCACAATTTTTGGTAAGTCCCTAAGAGCATTGATGTTCCTTGCCTTCACAATCTTATCAAAATTCACATGACAAAATATTCTATGCCATATCCAACTTTCATCGATCTGATTAAAAAAACCTTTTGCGTCAGCGGTATTCAACTGAAATACACTACCTCTTGTCTTTGATCCTAATGCAATTGATTTCCATTTTTTTCTTTGATAGTGCATGATCCATTTTTAAACTGTAACTAATAACACTTATGCATAAGCTTTCTAACACTCAATAGGTTATGCTTAACTCCATCAACAAGCAATACATTATCAGTGTTAGTTTTTCCATCCAAAGAAATATTTCCAACTCCAATAATCAGTTTAGGAGTATTATCACCAAATCTGACAACTCCACCATCATGTATCTTAATTTGAACAAACATATCTTTATCACAAATCATGTGATTTGAGCATCCACTATCAATTATTCATTCAGGTTTCTTTTCAACATGTGATACTAAGGCTTTTTCTTCATGAATAGGTACATTATCCTTTATAGCTACAAACCAAATCTCATCTACTATTAAATCATCATCGGAAACACCTTGACTATCGTTATAGCATTCCTCATCATATAAATCCGCCCTACTGAACTTAGGTTTGTCCTTAGAGACCCTTGTAGGACATCAAGATGCAAAATGACTAATTTTCTTGCAAGAAAAACATTTTAAAGGTAATTTTTCTTCAAATTTACCCTTACCTATTTTCTCCTTTCTTGCAATGCAAAAAGTTCGTCCATCTTCCTATTTTCCTCATTAATTTCCATTAGATCATATCCATAGTCTTCAAGCTCGAGATATTTGTTAACCCTACTAGTGCTCGCAAGGTTTGATGAAGTCCTTTTGTCATTATGAACAATTGAATTCAATGTCATTTCTATTTTTGGTACTGAATCTTGTAATTATGCAACCTCAAAGTTAGTTAACTTAGCTATCAACATCTCTCTATTGAATCCCTGAATCAATGGAATGATCTCCTTAATCGCCTGCACTTTGGTCTTGTAAACAGGTTTCAAAGATCTCATAATCTTTGCAATGACCTCTACTTCAGTATAAGTGCCTCTTGAATTTATGATCCATGTAACAACTTCTGAAACCCTTTGGACATAACCTTTGACATTTTCATCTTCTTGCATTTTTATATTTTCCATCTTTGTCTTCTAGTTTTGTAACTTCGCCTTCTTGGTGTACTTGTCTCCTTCATAAAGTGCTTCCAATTTTCCCCAAATTTTATGGGCTAAATCAAGGTCCTTAACTTCTATAAATTCTACTTCAAATAGTGTGATGATCAAAGCTTCCCTTGCAACCATATTGCAAGAAAAAAAAAATTCATCATCAGTAGCATTAGGAAAATCACTTTATGCAATAATCTTTTTCTTATTCTTTGTAATCATCCAATAATCAATTCCTAAGCAGAACAAACGTGTCCTCATCTTGTTCTTCCAATTGTCAAAGTTTTCAGCATCAAATTCAGGATTGTCCTTCCTATAATAATCCATCTTTAGATCACCTCGAGTGGTTAAGCTTTCTCTCTGAGGACCAATAGCTCTGATACCAATTGTTGGATACAACTGAGAGGGGGTGAATCAGTTGTATGTCATTAATATAAAACTTTATCTTTTGATAATAAAATATTAAATATAATTTGAAACCTCAAAAGTAACACAGATGAGAACACCAAGAATTGTCCTTGATGAAACCTTGTTAAGGGAAAAACCCTGGTGGTGATGAAACCCAAAAATAATGTACTAGTAATAAATTATCTTAGTTACAAGAACTTTCCTTGTTAGGAGCCGATAAATACAACCAATACAAAGTCCCTATTAAAGGACAGACTCATTTCTTCAAGTGAACAACCCTATTAGGAGTTGATAGGATGAGCCTTTCTTTGATTAGAGAAACTTTCCCAATGTGAAGGTTAAGTCCACCGGCTAAATCTTAAACCCACCTTCTAGATCTACTTTCCAAATGGAAGTATATAAATATACCGATTACAGATAATGAATTGACTAACAACTCCTTTGCTAAAACAATTCAATGAAGTACAATAATCATACTATTTGTTCTACATCAACAGTCCTTGCATCCACAAGTTCACATCCACACCCACACACTTTGAATCACTTGTTTTACTCCTTTATATAAAATACAAATGATTTATTAGGTCGGCCCCAATTAGGCCTTTCCTAATAAAAATGATTTACATAAACTCTTGTCAACATACACATAGGATCTTGGACAAGAAAATAACAAACATTAGTGGACCAGTATACTCCACAATCTATAAATCATCTTTGCACAAGCTAGAACATGCCACATCCCATAGGTCGGCACAAAATAAGACTTCACAAGGTCACATGCTAAAACTGATGTCACTAAAATCCATGCAACCTCATGTCCACACAAGATGAAGTTCCACATGTCTTCTGTTAGAATGATTTTAGAATAACTGAGAGGGGGGTTGAATCAGTTATCCTCAGGTCTAGATGTACCAACACAGCTTTTAAACTCTTCAACAAACTTAGATCTAATCATCAATTTATTTAGTCTCTATAGAATATATCAACAACATAAAACTTGCAGTCCACTATCAAAAAAAAATCAACTTGCAGAATATAAAACTTTCAACAACATAATACATCAAATAACATTCACACAACTATAACACCGGGATTTAACGTGGAAACTCAATATGGGACAAATCACGAGTAACATGCTACTAAATTTTCACTCTTCTAAAGTGAGCTCTATGAGAAGCCAACCCTATTAAAGGTTTACAATACACACTGTTAGGTGTGACCCTATTAAAGGATTTAATCATCTTGTTAAGAGTGGCTTGGTTAGAGGGCTTAAGAACCGTCCATTAGAATGTCACCTTGATTAAAGGGTTTACAAAATGACTGTTAGGTCAACCTTGATTAAAGGATTTTAACTGATACAATGGTTAGAAAGTAACAGTAGGTTCTGATCTGAAATATACAACTCACTTTGCAAATACATATCCAATACGCTCATATGTTGATTTACTGACTAACCTTCATTACCATCTCCATCTCTGATCTGCTCAGAAATCTCTTCAAGCAATCACCTCAACTCTATTCAGCTCTTCACATCTCTTCTTATCCTTCTTCTTAGATTCTTCAATCAATAACGTCTACCTCTTTCCACACACTCTTCATAACCTCACAATTAGGTCATCATTCTACCTCTTTGATTAGGTAGATTAATATTTCTTCGCTCAATCTCTTTCGTAGATCTTAGGTTTAGGGTAGATTCATCAAATCCTTCCATCATTTTGTTCTCCACCTTATCCTTCTAGATACTTCTCCAAAATCCTTCTTGAATCCATAAGAAAATAATTTACCATGCATTAAATTCTCCAAATCATTCATTATTAATGTCAACACATTTTACATATCCCAAGAATTCAACTATGTCAGTTGGGATTCTCAATTCCTTCACAAACTGTAAATTACTGACACTCAATCAATACTGTGTTCATCTACTCGGTCATCACTAGATATCTCGGTCATCGCTAAAACTGTTCTACTCAGAAAACACTATCTGCACTCAGTTAATTATCTGATACTCAGAAATTACTAATGCTTGATCGACACTAATTTTTCTCAGCTTATACTGGCCCTCGGTTGACATTAGCATCACTCGGCTTAAACTGAATTTCTTCTCTTTTGCTTGGTTAAGCATGTGCTTCAAATCTATTGACTTCTTCACTTAGTGTTAAAGATAAACAACACATTACCTTGTTAATGTGCCAACTAATCAAGTACCCATTGAAGTATCACTTAACTCAACCTTTTCTTAGGTCCTCTTGTTATCTCCTCTTTTCAAATCCTCTTCATCAATCAAAAGATATGGTACTCTACTAGATAGCAATTGTCTTACCAGTTAAGGTTTGACATCAATGACAATATAACAATTGTTTCAATTGTAGTTTCCAACAGTCTTCATCCACGTCCTAAGCTCACTAGAAATAACTCCATCTCGCATACATGCTATACCCAAAATTAGAGTAACCACTTCACTATTTTCCTTTGCATCGTCATGTAATCAGTCAACATTATTTTCACTGTAACTTACTATAATCAACTAATCAGATTATGCAATCTCAGAAAACCATTCTAAACATTGTCTAGTACCAAAATACAAGCTCGTGAACTCAAAGATCCAACACAAATCATCAAATGCCTTCTGCACTCTTTCTTGCACTTAATGAAACATTTTGCTCAACATCTTCTTCACTAGTTATGTGATCCTTCACAATCATATGTTGACATCAATGACAACACATGAATGTTAGCAACATTCCTAACACTCTTTCATGAAAGAATACTTTTTAATGTTTATCAACAACTTCTCTTCCCTTAATCTCTACAATACTTGTCTCAAATGTAATAAATGATCCTCCCTACTTTTACTAAAAATTAGAATGTCATCAAGGTAAATAATTACAAACTTACTAAAGAATTTCTTTAGGACCTCACTCACAAGCCTCATGAAAGTACTCGGTGTATTGGTCAATCTGAAAGGCATCACCAACCACTCATATAATTCTTTAGTTGTCTTAAATGTTGTCTTCCACTCATCACCCTCTCTAATTCTAATCTGATGATAACCATTCTTCAAATCAATCTTTGTGAATATTTCTCTCCACTCAATCCATTATATCATCCATCCTAGGTAAAGGAAACCTATACTTTACTATCATTTTTTTAATAGCTCTAGAATCAATATACATCCTCCAGTTTCCTTTCTTTAGTGCTAGTACAGTAGGTACTGCACAAGGACTCAATATTCCTAATCAAACCTTTCCTCAACAATTCTTGCACTTGCCTATTCAATTATTCATTATCTATAGGTGTCATCTAGTGTCCTACTTTAATAGGAAAACTAGCTCCAGGAATCAAATCCATACAATGACTAATACTCCTCACAAGTGGCAATCCATTAGGTACATTATCCTGAGATTATGTCATCATATTCAATCAACAACTCTTTTATTTCCTTAGGTTGTTCTTCTTCTGAATTCAAGCCAGACTTCGTAAGATTCAAAGCATAACACATACCATCATTCTTTAAGTCATCCAAGAATTTCCTTCCTTTTATCAAATAAAGTCTAACACTGGTACATCTCACTCTTAGGATTCTCTACTAAAGGTAACAATACTTGTCATTTCCCATTTGCAAAGATGGTGTACCTATTCATTCTACCATCATGTAAGGCTTGTCTATCATATTTCCATGGTCTACCCAATAATATATGACACACATCCATAGACATAATATCACAAAGAGCTTCATCATGATAAGATCCTATTTTCATTTTCACTAAACATTGTTCACTTACTAGTATCGTATGATCATCCTTTATCCATATAATCTGATAAGGCTTTGAATGCTTCAACCTTTGTAAAAACAACTTTTTCACCAACTCCTCTGAGGCTAAGCTATATGAAATCCCACTGTCAATGATCACTTTGCAACATTTTCCAACAACTTTGGATATGGTCTTGACCAAACTCTTTCTCAACAATTTCTCTTGATCCATCTCCTCATGACATAGGGCTCTTCTCACCATTAGTGCTTCTCCATCCTTGGGTGCATTCAAAGGCTCAGTGTCCTCCACATTTAAAAAAATTTCCTATGATTTCTCTATTACTTGATCCTCATCCTTTATGGAAACTTCTATCATCTCTTCGATATGAACTTTCTTCCTTCACTTCTCCTTTCCCTTTGCCCAGATCTGAATAATATATTCCTCCTACAAATGTTCTTCCCCTTTGAAATCTTCCACCTCTTCCTCTTTGTCTTTCCTCTTGCCTTTTGTTTAGTTTTTCTTCTTCCTTAAGGGCATATTGATAAGCCTCTTCTATATTCTGCAATTTAACCAAATTGATTTCATCCTAAATTGAAACCCATAAACCACTAAAGTATCTAGCTACTCTCTCAACCTTATCATTTGTATGTTTAGACATGATATCCAACCTATAAAATTTTCCAGTGTACTCCTTTATACTAAGATCCTTTTGCTTTAGGTTCTACAATTTCCTAAACAAACTTACTTGATAATCAGCAAGTAATAACTTGGCCTTCAATTTGTGTACCATTTGATCCCAAAATTTAATTTTGTCCTTACCTCTTCTTTTCCTATCAATCTGCAAATGTTCCCACCATAAAGATACATGTCCTTTCAGCTTTGTGAAAATATACTTCACCTTCTTAGCTTCATCAAAACCCTCATAGTCAAAGTATTTCTCCATCTATGTGATCCAATCAAGCAATTCATCAAAATTGAACTTTCCATCATAATCAAGTGGATTGAAATGCGGTCTAGCATTAACCCTAGTTAGGCCTCTCAAGAATCTATCATATCCTTGATCAAGTTTAGGTTTCTCTTCACCTTCTTCAATGACTTCTTCACCTCCTTCCTCTTCTTCATCACATATATCTTCAATATATCGACATCTTCTCTAGGTCATTTCCACAACTTCTAACCTAGCTGCAATTTGTCTTAACATTTTCAGTACTACTAGATTTGCATCCCTCCTTCCTCCACCTCTAGCATGTCCTCTGCAAGCCATCTCATAAAATTCCTCTACAAATCAAAACCTCACTTTGCCACTCTACAAAAAATCATTTCAGGATATCACAAGCTTAGGAACCAAGAGATCACTTCCACAAGAAACATGACCTTGCTTTGATGTCAAATGATGTAGCCAAGGATAGGAGGGACCTCAAGGAATTCAGTCCAATTCTTGTACCACGATCCACACAACAAAAGCAACAAGGAAAAAGAGGGAATAATGCAAGATCAACCTTTAAATATCATGAAATCCAGTACAATGCATCTGCAAAATGCAATCTTACATTCCAAGCATACAGGCTTGTTATTGGAACTTTTCAAAGGTTATCTTTTTATACTATCTATTGTGAACTACCACTAAAATTACTAACTAGAAACTACTAGCTGGGAGCTACTTAAGGATTAATTACAACAACTTATAAAGCCTTTGCAAGAATCAAGTCGATCTAGCAAAGCTTACATTCTCCAAGAATAGGAAAACGTGCTACATTATAGGTCAGGGCCTAAATCATAAGAACTCTTCACAAATGGATGTAACATAGTGTACGAACCAACAAGAAGGTCAGCCATAGGTCATGGAACATCAAGATATGAGACATGAAGCGTCATCAATCAATAAAATCATTCATGAGATCGGAAAACATAGATTGGTTGTGAAATGTGAAGAACAGTGAAGTCCCACCAAGAATCGAGGATATCTCAAGAACAAAGAAACCAATCAAGGTGTGAACATGAGTGAAGGTAAAACATGATGTTACGAACACTCCATGAGATGTGCAATAGTAATTGATCCAAACTGGAGGAATGTTGAAAGAAACTCAACGATTACAAATTGAAGAATACAAAACAAAATATTTTTGGTTGATGCAATATTCCCAAGAACCCAAGATGCTCCTGCATCATGCTTAGTGATGTGAAACCCTTCCCAACCATTTAACGTCCCTCCCTATTGAATCACTATCATTGAAGAATGAGGAATCTTCTTCTCTACCATCAAATAATGTTGTTCATCCTTTGGCTTCTTCCTCTCGAGTTGATATTGCCACTATGTAATGCCTCGCCAAGGAACCCAAGGAAAATTAACCTAAAACATGTTACTAAGTTTATCCAATAAATTTTTTTCTTAAGAGTTTAAAATCAATAATAAATAACATTGTGAAAGCAATATACCATAAGACAATACACATTCATAAATGTAACTCATTAACATATTACAAGTCTCAAGCGTTCCATGACATAGAATTACGTATAAGTTAACTCATCTACTAAGTACAATTCTAACACATAATCACGTGATGTATGCTAGGTTTATTTCAAAACCCAAATTGAAGTATTCATAATCCTTTACTTAATCATAATGAAAAGAACTCAAATCACTAAGTACACTAACATGTTCATTTCAACTGAATAGTAAGATACATTCATTGCATCAATATAACTAAAGATACAATCTATAAAGTACAACTAATACATCATGGCATACATAATAATACAACTTTCACAGCACATGTCACAAGGATAACAATAATACAATACAAGTACATATACATTTCCTGAAATCAATGTCACTAACCAATACATAAAATGGAATACAAGATATACATCTCATGAGAAAGCCTCCAAGCAAACAACAAGAAGATAGAAGAAGCATCAAGGATCATCCAAGCACCAAGTCATGAACGTTAGATCTCAATGGTAATAGAATCACTACCACCCGACCACATGGAACAAAGAGATCCACTCCCACTGTGTTAAGGAGATAACACTAGACCTCACTCAAGGAAACATCCAAAACAAGAAAGACTAATGCAATGGTACATAGGGTAAAATGGTAATAAGTGGTTACAAGGTTATCAAGTATTAAATGATCAGGACACAAAATAGGTGTGCCAAATGCAACGTAGGAACTTATGACACACATAGGGAAGTTTCATCACATACATCTAACCCATGGAATTCGTCATGGTAGCCTCTCTGGATCCTAGCACCCAAGTGACCATATGTGGTATTAGTAAACCTCTCAAAAACACACACCACACTGGGTGGTAAGCATCATCTCACACATCCTAGCTTGTACTAGCACTCAAGGCATGGTTAGGTACACAATTATCTTATTAATATTTTCTCTCAATAATTTATTAAGTTATCACTTTATTAATCTACTTACAAAGGATACCCAGGCAGCCACTTGAGGGCTCTAACACCTCCAAAGTAAGCCACTTCCCTTTTTATGCTCCTAGATAACCTACCCTAGTGCTCCCAGTGAAATAACCAAAAAGAAAGTAAATCAACACCATAAAAGGTTTTCATAAATTATTAACCATAAATGTCATCAAAGACAAGTGTTGGAGCATAAAAAATATCTCATCCTATACAAGGATCCAAACTATCCATCCCATACTAAACATCTCCATAAATCAAGTACCCAAAAAAATACACATGGTCTCATAACACGATCAATATTCATCAAGAGCATTAATAGCATCATTCTCCAACATGGATTAAAACATAATCAAATACCACTCGTCAAATCGTAGAGCAACCATATTAGAAGAAACAAGATGACCAAGTTAATTAAGACTTCCAACAACAATGATCGTCACCTTTTGTGGTTAAATAGAGTAACGATCAAGACTCAATAGAAACATCACATCACATCACAAATATACCTAAAATAACACTCTCATAATCAAGACACCAAAATGGTTATAAATTTTCCACCATATGAACTCAAGTGTAAAAGAAATAAATCCATAAAATAATGTTAAGTTCGAAAGACAAAATTTCACCTAGGGTGTACTCTACTCACATGCGTAATTAATTAGAATCAAAACCAACAAAACAAAACCTCTACCAACAAATATCATCACATAAAACGCAAAAATAAATAAAGTGTATTTATGGCCCTATCAAAATAGATTATTTAATGTTATTAATTTCAATAATAATAAGTTATAACTGACTTCATTAATAACATAATATTCATCGTTAAATTAAATGTAAATACTAATTCAATTAACAGAATATCAATTTAACCTTTATATATTAATTTGTAACATTCCTTATACAAATTAATAAATTAAATAAAATCACTAAATAACAATATAATTAAATTTTAATCATAATAATCATTAATAACCCTATGTAAATTAATTTATAAAGCTCCTTATATAAATTCATTTATCAAATATAACTTAATTATTTTATTTACATAGTTTTTTTTAATTTTAAAATAAAGGGACTAAGCCCCTTAGATTCCCTTGCGGCAAAGCCGCTGGGGGCTGGCATGGGACCCCACGGCACCTAGCGGCTAAACTGCTAGGGAGCCTGTGGCAGGTGGGTGGCAACCAAATCTTTCATAACTATCCATTCACACAATGACACACACATCTCATCGCTAAGATCAATATAATTGTGGTTTAAGCATAAACCGAAAATCACATTGATCAATCATACATCATTTATCAAATTTTAAATAGATCTAGATCTTTATTCATTCATCACTATAGAAAACATCTAATAATCAATTGTATAAAACACACACTTGCATCAAATAATAAGTTGAGAAGTTCATGCAAACCTAGTTAATGCAACACTCATGCAAACATATATGATAATATATTATGTTTTCATAAAATAACATAATACAATCTCTGCAATGTACTCCCTATACATATTGTCAGAGGTTCATAACGAACATGATAGAAACAATACTTATCACAACACAGGGCCAACAATATCAAACATTCAAAATAGCCACCATAAAATTTCATAAGGCAAAACCCAAATGGGGGAATACCAAGATCAACATTAAGTCATATAAAATGTTATGGTCATTTCAACAATAAATCAAGTGTAACCAATGTCACAAAATAGATAGTGGAAAGAGAGTTGGGTGACAAATTCAGGCATAAGAAAATTTTAAAATATTTAATACTAGCCCATACACGTTACGAATAATTTATCAATAACCGAAATAAATTATCAATCATAAGACAATCACATAACAAGGTAAATTGTGGTAGACACACTCAAGGGAGTAATCGCTTCATGATATCCAAAGGTACCTCATCCTAGATGTGTTAGAGAAGGTACCCAAACACAATAGATAGTCAAATCACCTATGTCTTGTTACAAAGATCTTTTATGTAATCATATGCAAATGTATTTATTCAATTATTTCAAAATACTACAATTAGGTTATATGCTACAATTGTTGTCATGTGAATACAATACCTAATTCAAGTGGGGACCTAGGTCATTGACCCAATTGGCCTACTACCATGATCAACACATCTAATATTATAAATGCACATCTCATAATAAATGATACATTATTTCTAATTAATGCACAATACATTTCAACTTAAATGAAATTATTATTAATTATTTCTTGATTTCAAAATCAATCATATACTTTCAAATTTGATTTTTAACACACACAATACAGTATGCAACACTCTAATGAGATCCAATCAATAACATACAAGTCTAGTCATCAACAAACAATAATATCATGTCACTAGGGACATAGCAATAGGGTCATGCAATAACATATAATGTTTTAGGATATAAGGGTCATCAATAAGTAATTCACCAAACTAGGACACTCAACACCAAGAAGAATCATATAATTCATGAACATCACTCAACAATTATCATGTTAAGTCATACGAGAAACCAAACCATGATCACCAATCATTTACATGCACCAATCATTTAGATGATTACCAATTTCATGAGAAACAATGTAGCTAGAGATCCCAGTGTTTTCAACACGGGTCCTAACCACAAATCAAGCCTCAATAGGTATTTCCCCTATGACAATCAATAGACAACGTGATATCTCAAAGAAGCTTAAGTGAAGACATAAATGTTTAGATATAATATAATAGTTCTTAAGTACAAAAGAGTTATGAGTCTATGTTTTGTTTCAAGTTTACTATAAAACATCTAATGGGCTTACAAATCCTAAAAGTTCCCAATGTAGAAACTCTAGCTCTAATACCAAGTGTAATACGTCGCTAGGGAACCCAGAAGAAATTAGCCTAAAACATGTTACTAAGTTTACCGAATATTTTTTTCTTAAGAGTTTACAATCAATAATAAATAACAATGCGGAAGCAATATACCATAAGACAAAACGCATTCATAAATGCAACTCATTAACAGATTACAAGTCTCAAGGGTTCCATGACGTAGAATTACGTATAAGTTAACTAATCTACTAAGTACAATTCCAACACCTAATCATGTGATGTATCTTAAGGTTCATTTTAAAACCCAAACTGAAGTATTCCTAATCCTTTACTTAATGATAATGAAAAGAACTCAAATCATTAAGTACACTAACATATTCATTTCAACTGAATAGTAAGATACATTCATTACATCAATATAACCAAAGATACAATCTATAAAGTACAACTGATACAAAACTTATTTTCCTTAATATCAAAAACATATTCATTTCAACTAAATAGTAAGATGCATTCATTACATCAATATAACCAAAGATACAATCTATAGAGTACAACCGATACATCATGGCATACATAATAATACAACTTCCACTACACATGTCGCAAGGATAACAATAATATAATACAAGTACATATGCATTTCATGAAATCAATGTCATTAACCAATACATAAAATGGAATACAAGATATCAATCTCATGAGAAAGTCTCCAAGCAAAGACAAGAATATAGAAGCAGCATCAAGGATCATCCAAGCACCAAATCACGAATGTCTGATCTCAATGGTAATAGAATCACTACCACCTGACCAAGTGGAACAAACAAGTTCACTACCACCATGCTAAGGAGATAACATCAGGCCTCTCTCAAGGAAAAATCCAAAAAAAGCAAGACTAATGCAATGGTACACAAGGTTACAAGGTTAATCAAGTATAAATTATCAAGTATAAATTATCAGGACACACATAGGGAATTGTCAACATAATTCTAACCCTTGGACTTCATCCTGGCAGCTTCTCTGGACCCCGACGTCCAAGTGACCATATGTGGTATCGATAAACCTCTCAAATAGACAAGGCTACAAACTATGCCAGAACACACACCACACTGGGCAGCAAGCATCATCTCACACATCCTAGCATGTACTAGCTCTCAAGGCATGGTGAGGTACACAATTATCTTATAAATGTTTTATCTCAATAATTTATTAAGTTATCACTTTATTAATCTACTTACTAAAGCTACCCAGGTAGCCACTTGAGGGCACTGGTGCCTTCAAAGTAAGCCACTTCCCTTTGTATGCTCCTAGATAACCTACCCTAGTGCTCCCAGCGAAATAACCAAAAAGAAAATAAATCGACATCATAAAAAAATTTCATAAATTAGTTAACCATAAATGTCATCAAAGACAAGTGCTAGAGCATAACAAGTATCTCATCCTATACAAGGATCCAAACTATCCATCCCATACTGGACATCTCCATAAATCAAGTACCAAAAAACATGCACATGGTCTCGTAACACAAGATCAATATTAATCAAGAGCATTAATAACATCATTCTCCAACATGGAGTAAAACATAATCAAAGACCATCAGTCAAATCGTAGAACAACTATATCAGAAGAAATAAGCTAGCCAAATTAATTAAGACTTCAAACAACAATGGTTGTCACCTTCTGTGGTTAAATAGAATAATCATCGAGACTCAATAGAAACACGACATAAATATACCTAAAATAACACTCTCATAATCAAGACACCAAAATGGTTATAAGTTTTCCATCATATGAACTCAAATGTAAAAGAAATAAATCCATAAAATAATTTTAAGTTCGAAAGACAAAATTTCACCTACGACATACTCTACTCGCATGCAATTAATCAAAATCAAAGCCAACAAAACAAAACCTCCACCAGCAAACATCATGACATAAAATGAAGAAACAGATAAAGTCTATTTATTGCCCTATCAAAACAGATTATTTATTGTTATTAATTTCAATAATCTTAAATTATAACTAACTTCATTAATAACATAATATTCATCGTTAGGTTAAATGTAAATACTAATTCAATTAACAGAATATCAATTTAACCTTTATAAATTAATTTATAACATTCCTTATACAAATTAATTTATTAAATAAAATAACAATATAATTAAATTTTAATTATAATAATCATTAATATCCCTCTATAAATTAATTTATAAACATTTCTTATATAAATTAATTTATCAAATACAATTACTAACAATATAATTAAATTAATTATAGCTATATATAATATTAATTAACCCAAAATCATATTTTAAATTACCCAAATATAAATCAATATTATTAATTAATAAATATTAACATTAATAAAATCAATTCTTAATTATTAATATTTTAAATAATAAATATTAATTAATATAAATATAAAAAAATTAATTTTAATTAAATTTAAAATAAAATAAAACTTAATTACTTTTTTTGCATACTTTTTTAAGTTTAAAATAAAGGGACCGAGCCCTTTGGCTTCCCCCGAAGCAAAGTCGATGGGGGTTGTCATGGGTGGCCCACGGCACCCACCAGCGAGGGGTACCACTAGGGGCTATCGTGGGTCCCCATGGCACCCAAGAGCTAAACCGTTGGGGATCCCATGGCAACTCCGCGGCAGGGGGTGGGTACTATGAATTTCAAAGAGAGCTTAGAGTTATCAACAAAGTCATTATATCTCTTACACAAAACAACCAGAATGATTTTCATTCAATTTCCACAAACAAGGGAAGATATGCATTCTAATCAATCCAAACACAATAACTATTTGGAAGACATGAAGAGAACAATCTCTTCAAAGAGGAAAATTTGCAAAGGTTTTCAACCCCTACATTAATTCCATAAGTTGAATCTGAAACACATGGAAAGGCCAAAACGCAAATCCAAAAACTTTCAAGATCCCAAGCTTTCCAAAAATTCATTGAATTGCAATCCAGAGCTAAAACTGTAAAAACCATATAAAACCCGATATCTGTAAAAATGACCAAAAAGGCCTCTGATCTAAAAAACTCGACAACTAGGGTTGAAAACATGCAACTCACAATCATGAATAAAAACTCAACTTGTTAAAAACAATAAAAATAATTAACTCAAAATCAGAGAAATCAAAACTCAACTCTAACCTCATTAATATCAATCATTTATTTAAAAGAATTATTTATTTAATTGATAATTTTAATTCATGCAAGTCACTCAACTTTTAATCTTAAATTTATATTTCAATTTTATTTATTGAATGTGCAAATTTAATTGCATAATAATATTTAATTAATAACTAATTTTTTTTAGCATATTATTAATATGCAAATTGATAATTAAATATTACTTCATTAATTTATTAAAAATAATTATAACTAATCATTCAATTAAGTCTCTTAACTCAACTTTCTAATTTAGAACTAATAAATCAATTCCTCTTAACTGATGTGCATATAATCACATGATTATATTTTAATTATAATTAATATCTTTAGCAACACTTACTAAACAACTTGATAATTAATATCAATTTGTATTATTTGAACATTAAATTTATATTTAGATTTAATATTTAATTAAACTTTTATTTTCATAATTTAGACTTATTAAGTCTTTTAAATAATCAATAATATTTAATTAATTTTCATTAATTAAATATCTATATATTTAATATTTTTGTATTCATAATATATAATTATTTTAATCTCATAATTAACCTTAATTAAATCTTTAATGGATTAATAACATAAAATTCACATCAAGATGCCCGACAAACAACCACAAAGGAAAAATTGACCAAACCCATAAAATAAAAATCAAGTTAAAAGAAAGGGTTCACGATTGACATCACCTTGACGAATTTGGAGGGTAGCAAATAAGATGCTTGTCCACTATTTGAGGACAATAAATAGCTTAGGTTGGGGTTTAAAGCTAGATGTTATCTCCTCTCTCTTACCATAGAGATATTGCAATATGGCACGCTCATCCTAGCAATTCAAGGAAGTCGATGCTCAATACCTGAAATTCTGCATAAAAGACAAGCATATACATACATATAAAAATATATAACAAACAATGGCAGGGATCAGTCGATTATGTGAATCTTGCAAGCAAGCAACTATGACTTCGTCACTCAACCACATCAGACACATCAAATAAAAATATAAAACATACATGTCAACCATACACATGCAAGTATGGGGTTAGTAAAAATCATAACATAAGTAACATCATCATATATAATTAATCATCATTTTCTAACTAACATGATATCAATCAAACAATTTAAAGTACCATAGCACTGAATCATTAAATGTAAGTGAAGATCTAATATTCATAACAAGTGATATAAATGAGTTGGCATCATAAACGTAAATGGCAATAAAGGGGTGGACACTACACACTATTCTTTTCACCTTGACGAGGGACTCGGAGAGGTATTATGATGCTAAGTTGATGAAGATTTCTCCATTCTATTCCTCTGAATGAATATGTTTCTTGGATGACCATGTGAAGAAATAAGAGGCCTTTCTAAATCAGCTTCATACTCCCATCCAAAGGTTAAGGGTAAGGATTAATAGGAAAAAGTAAAGCATTGTTTTCGTACGTGTAGTTCTTGTGGTTTGTGGACTTGAGAACAAATCGTTTGCAATTAGACTATTGTCTCACTGTATATAAGGTTATTAGGATCCTTTCAAACCATGTGGTGGTTAGTTCATTGTAGATGACTAGTCAATTGTTAAAGGATTGAGATCCCTTCAAAACCTCTTTTGCCTTTAATCAAAAACAACAAAGAGGCCTACATAATCTCTCCTCATTTCTAAACCTATGTAAAGGTGTTGTGAACATTGTGCATGTATCATCAGCTAAGTAAGATCGTAATGTAAAAGATAAATTGATTTAGGAGTTCCTCAAACATCATTTGGTGCATCACCACAACTTCAATTTCGATTATCTTCTCTCCAATTTTCATTTGTGAATGTTAGATTAGGAGTATTAGACTTTAACATCTAAAAGCATGTTTCAAATAGAGAATCGACTCTTCATCTAGAGGTCTGGATTGAAATGGCAAGGTTCCAAAGTCACCCAAATGCTATCTCTGAACTATTGAACTAGTTCAACACAGGTACAAGTTCAGGTGATAACACTTACAAAAAGCATTTGATAGACCCTTCAACCCAGATCAGAGATTCCTCGGTCAATCCCTATCCCACTGCATCGTTCCTTGTCTTCCTAAAGTGTTTATGCTCCACTCGACATCAACTCCCAAAAACCCTTTTACAGATGGGTAATTCATGTGTTTACACCATCGAGTCCTATATATAGACATTTTTTTTCTCCATTTACTATTGCTTTTTTTTTCAATATCAGTTTCATGCAAATCCTTTAAAATGGACTTGTTCTTGTAATAATTTTGTGTAAATAAATTTAATTTAAAAATATTTAATTTTGTTGGTCCAAGATAAGAACTATTTGTCTACAATGACTGGTGGAAGGTTGCAAGATGTTGAGTATATGTAACCAAGGTCTACTGAGGAAACATCAGCATTCGGTTAGTTTCTATGAAATAGAAAAAAACTGTGGAATAGGTGTGCTCATTCCTATTCAATTATGTAGCTTTTGTAGAGAGGAAATTTCATCATCCGTAACCTAGGGATTAGATTTGAAGCATAATGGCATTGTGCTGAATGTAAGCTTGACAAATACTATTCTGTATTTAATCTACAGTCAATCAATTGCGAATTGTTGAAGAATTATTCAATCAAAAAACGTTGGTAAAAACAGGTCTCCGGATAAGTATTTAGCTTGACGGATATCGACAAATATATTCAACTTTTATAGAAATTAGATTAGTATTCTTGTCATTAATACTATAAATGAGAAATCTCAAATTTTGAAGATATGTTCTCTTAACAGTTGTGTGAAGAAGGTTGCATAGAAATTTATCTGATATTTAGTTAAACATGGGCAAATCATATAGTTTTTTTTTTAATAGGCAATTGGTATAGTTATGCTACATGCATAAACCCTATTCTTTACACAATATCCCATCTTAACTATCCCTAGGAAAGCAAACAACCATAATCAGACTGTAAAAGCATATGCATCACTCATTGCTAAGGTCGGCTTATATCTTATTAAGAGTAGTTGTTTTAGCACTAATGAAGTTGAAATTTCAAAAAAGAAACACGTCCACCTCTTCCAATCAAATCACTATGATATATTGCTAATTAATAAGCAGAAAGAGAGATGGCCAAGCCCAAGAGTAAAAAATACCAGAAAAATATTCAATATTCAAAATTTAGCACATGTTTCCATCCATGAAATGTGCAAAAAAAACAGAAAAGAACATTTCAACATATCATATGAACAGCTACAATTGTGCCCTCCAAAATAAACTTTCCCGCCTGCATTTTCTGTCACTAGTCCTCATCCATTGGAACTTCTGGAACATCCCATCTATCTTCTTCAATTGTTTTATTGATAACAGAAACTGCGGATAGTAATGTTAGTTAAGGAACACTAAAAATAGTTTTAAAATAACCAGGAAAATAAAGTACAGTAAATAAAGTGAAACACAAAAGGCGAGAGCAAAAATTATACATTTTATCAACATAAATTATATTTAGCAACCATCCACCCCACAAAGTACTGCTGCAAAATGAATTTGAATGCCAGGAGGGCTACCTATGATACAACCAAACACTAGAGAATCAACTGGCACAAACATTCAGTACAACGTTGAAGTCTGTATAAATCCACTCAATCAACTAAGTGGATATTCGCCCACGAAACTGATGTCCAACAAGGTTTTTGTCATTTTGCTATAGAATGAACCTGGTCCAATCTCCCAAATTAACAAGGGTTTCATAAAATGTTCTACTTCTCCAACAAGTGTAGAGAGCTCCCAGAATGCCAAAAATACATCCACAAAGTGCCATTGGACTCATTTTGATTTCTTGAATTCAATGTCACTCTTAAAATTCCTTTCAGAAAGATGGCATTCTCCAAGAATGTGAACTTTCCAAGAACGTTGGAATGGGCCATAAAGGGGACATTGCATTATGGTGTTTGGTCATTAAAATTTGGAAAATAAAGATCGTCTAGTTTTCTTAGATGTGAATTTTTCTAGTTTTCCTATTGTTGCCGACAGAGAAGCCACCTTTGAAGCAGGTCCTAGGTTCTTCAGCAAAGGCAATTTGTCTTAGTAATGTATTTGATGTTAATTATTTGCGGTATGCAAGATAATGATGAATAAAAAATCTATCAATCTTTTGTAATTGCATATATGACCTATGTATATCCTTTATTGCAGTAATTAATCATTTATTTACTAAAATCTCCTACAAGCCCCTATGTAAGGATTAAGGAGGACCTCAACAAGGTCAGCAGGTGTGTCTTCCCTTTTAAGTAGCCCACCTCATGTGCTCCTGCCACTTGGGACCAAGCGGTCGAGTATGGATACTTCACGCCCTTGGGCTTAGTCATGGTGTAGTTAGGGCACCCTAATATACTTCATCTCCAACTGGATTATGCAATTCTTGACTTCTTAGATGATTTATTTAAATAGATTGAAATTATTAGTAATATATATGTATTTATATGTTACCCTAACCCTTATAGAAACATTTGGCAGAATTATGTTAAATATGTTATCTAACACGGTTGCAGGACCTATTCCAGGGTTTATCTTGCTAAAGACATATTTATTGTTAAAGTTATCATTCTAACTATATTACACCTCTTGTTTTAATTGTACTTGTGATTCTAGAACAAAATTTAGGAAAATTACAAAAGGAAGCATTACATCTCTTATTTAAAGAGACTTTCACTCACTACTTCAATATCAAATACCTTGGTAATAATTCTATATTTGATTTCTGTTATAAGGTTGTGGTCTCAAATGTGGCTGAAACTTGGAGCATCTGGACTGAAACCATCTTTGAATAAACTTGATCTCATTGTGTATAATCTATACAAATGCTTAGGATTTGATGGACTAATCCACATTGTCAAGTAGAAGATAGATATTATGTAGAATCTGTTAGGTATCTTGTCTTAGATTAAATAAGCCATTTAATTCAAAGATATGCAGCATTACCATACATAATGAACAGAAAAATTTAAATCAAATGTAAATAAGCCATTTGATTCAAAGATATGCAGCATTACCATACATAATGAACAGAAAAATTTAAATCAAATGTAACTTGAAATAAGTCGAGATATTTTAGCCCCAATCTATTGAAAAATCCTAGAGCATCTAATGACAAGCAATCCGGCAAATCAAGTGCTACCGATCTAACAGATTCTTAACTAAATCATTGATAATAAGGAAAGAGAGAACATTAATAAAAGGATATCAGTTGACATGAGATTGCCATCTTTCTCTCCCCGATTTCGACTGTTCCTCAATTCTCTCTGAATTTCAGGTGTCACCTGAACAGAAACAATTTCGATATCAAAATTTATTTCATTCCCAGTAGTCGAGTCATGCCTGAATCTGTTCAGCTATTCAAGAAAATTAGGCTACTTACTAAATAATGCTTCTGATGCCGAACCAAGAGCTCCAACGAATCCTTTTGCTCCTTTGTCAACTCATTCTTGTATCTGGAGTATTTTAGAAAATTTAGATTGAATCACCCAGAATTTATGTTAATCTAACAATTGCACTTATAAAAGCAAAATGATAAACAATAAACAAATATGTCAAAATTAGTTTGATTTAATCAAGATAGCTATATTCATAAGTCATCAACAAGAATGACCAATGGGATTGAAGGAAGTAAAATACTCCAAGAATAAAGAACGAGTGCCTATTGAATCTCTAGGAGAGATACAAACTGACATTGAAAAAAAAATGAGGTAACCAAAAAAACGAAGGAGCAACATATCTTAAAGATGCCAGTGACATAAATGTTAACTAACCAATCTTCAGAATGTCCTTTATTTATATACTTGTTTATGGCTCAAGCTATCAACCATTGGACTTAGAAGGTAAGAAGCCCCGGAATTGGCAGTATGCAATGAACTCATCTGAACATATTCCTTCTGTGCTGACACATGTCGGATAAACGAGGCACTGGAGACTGAAAATCCATAAATAGCTAGAAGCATCTCCCACGACTTTCATAGTAGATGGGGCAGCTGCAAATGAATTGTCTTTCAAACTCAAGCTCCAGAAAACAAAGCAATGTTTGCCCGCTGAGGTAAACTTAATATTGCATAGACATAGTACAGGAAATATAATAAATACAAAATATATCAGAGAACAATAGATGCTTTCACTAATTACTCCAGACTGGCAAGTACATTTACATCGTAAGGATAATACAATAATATCTCCCGTGTCCATCCTCCGAGAGGGTATATAAACTACCCGAAGGGCCACGACCAAAATGTCGTGACGCAACTGTCTAACCTCTCGGTCACTAACGACCGAGGCTAACATAATATTTTATTAATATAATAACCCGTACATACAATTATCCCGACAACATCATCCCCCCAAAAAAACAAAGTCGTCTCCGGCGACTCACAACAAAAGGGAGATGAAATACACTACATAGAATAAGAAAATCACTGAGAAGAAGGGGCGGAGGGGCGTCCCTGAAAAAGCTAAAGTGTCGCCCTCCCCATCAATGCTACTTCCAGTAGGTCTTTTTCGTCACATCACATTCCTCCCATGCCTACACCAAACTTGTCTCCAAAACATACTTTTCAGCTGTAGCCTCCGCTAACTCTTGTTCAAACAATACTGTCTTCCAAGCCAATCTAACCTCGATAGCCACCTGTGCCACCTTCTCCGCTTCCAACTCTAGGGTACGCTGAGCCAAGTGTCGCTCTACTGCCTTCAACCGGGTGGTCAGCTCCTCTCGAGCTCTCTATGCATCCACCAAGACAGCCTCACGTCCATCCAACACCTACTCTGAGTGCCTCAAAGCGTAGTACCCCTCTCGAAAGGCTTGCTCCAGTGCTCTCTCCACCTCCGACATGCAGACACTCCATGCCTGCAGCAGCTCCAGGTCTCATCAACTGGTCACAATCGCCAAAGGCTGATAACTGAACTGAATGGGGGTCTAGGGGGCAACGCCCCTAGCAGGGTCGAGAGGCAGCGCCCCCGCCGCCAAGACCAAATTAGCACCTTCAAACCCACACAAAAGTCCATGCGGCACACCATTTTCGTGATTTTCTTCCGATCCCATACTCTTTCTGGCAACCGCTTATGTTTTCCTCACTACCTGCTTATGCCCTTCCCTTCAGTACCATACGTTATTCACTGTGAACTATTTTTATTTGTCGTCGCTTTTTTTTTTCTAAACCTTCTCTTGCTGCCAATCCTTGTTCTTATTTATTTTCTCTTTGCTATGTTGTACGAACTGTAAAAATAGTCTTCACAAAACTCGAGGTTGTACTTTAAACCATACGGACTTATGTTTTAATTGTTTTGTATGTCGTACGGAACCTCTTGCTTCTCCCTTGCGTGCCCTCTCTGATGCCATACGGTAACTTGGATATCCTCTGGCTCAACGTGCAATCACTAAAATCATTGCCTTTGTCGTACACCGTACGGTGTGTTTATATGCTGCGTGACTGTACGGTCCAAGCCCTGTCGTAACTCCTGCACGCGTTGCCTCTCTTCTCTGTATGGTGGGGGTGTATGGCTTTATGAGTTGTACGGCCTCTTTGTTTTCTACTCGCGAGCATCTGCCTTGGTCACCGTAGGTGGCCACTTTTTTTTCTCTTCCTTCAGTTTCGTTGCCGTATAGTGGCTTGATTGTACGGTTATATACCGCACGGTGCACTTTCTTTCAATCTTTTTCTTCCCCTTTTTTTTTAAATTTTTTTTTTTTTGGGTCCTTTTTCCACCGTACGGTCATGCATAGCCGTACGGGTATTTTTTCAATTTACCGTCTGGATTTTTCTCTGGTCGCCCGTACAGACGGCTCTCGAGTCGCCTGCTTGAGCGCTCAAGTCCCTTTCCATCCTCTCCTCTCGGGTGCTCTGTCCCTTCTCTCGGGTTCATCCTCTCCAAGTAAGGTTTCAATTTGGACCCGTTGATGCCCTCATTTATCTCCAGTCCGTCGAGAGTCCACAACTTGATAGCCCTGTCGTAGCCGACTTCGTGAAATTTTCCTGGCTTAATCTCATTGTGCAACCGTTCCCTCAAGCTTTCCCTGTCGCCGAGTCTGTTTTCAATGGCGATCCAAAGGCTTGGAACCATTAATTCTACAGCAATCTCTTGCCCGTACATAAGGAGAATAAGGATTTTGAAAGCTGCAGTCATCCACCCAGGATTCCAATCGTCATGGGCATGAATGATCTTAGGTTCTTCTTCCTTGTATTTACCGTACTTGGGGGGAAATGTTTCCAGCTCTTCCTCAATACTTAGTATATTGCATGCTGGTCGGAAGAGTTCGTAATCCTCTATTTGCCAGTGGAAGAGACCGTTCAGTGAATCTGCATCATCCTCTACGTATTTTCCCAATCTTAGCACGCCTTCACTATTCGGTTCCTTCCTTCATCCCTTCGATCGTTTTCTCCTTCGGAGTCAAATTTGGAGGAAGCTATCTCCTCACTCACCATCTGGGTACGGAGATCAATTGTGAACTTTTTCCCGCCATTCTCCATCGAAAGGGTATTCCTTTTCCAATTATGGTTCGCTTTGGCTGTTACTAACCATCCTCTACCCAGTATGGCGTCATAGCCTTTCTGCTTCAGTGGAATGACAACGAAGTCGAGTACAAACGGTTGTGAACCGACAATGACCGATTGTACCATCAGCGTCCCGAGTGGTTTGATACCCTGCTGATCTGCACCCAGTAAGTTGAAGGTTGGTGGCCACAAGGTGGGCTTTCCTAGTTTTTTCCACGTTGCCTTCGGAAGGACGTTCACTCCTGACCCACCATCCACTATAGTGTATGTTACGATGGTGCCAAGGATGCCCATCTCGACGACTGTCGGGTACCTTCCGCTGTTTACAGCAAGTATCATCGAGTCCATTGCAGACCCTCCGGGGATGTCCGTACGTGTGGTATTTGGCTGCATGGCCAAGTTCCCCAACAGTGTCGTTCCCAAGTGAGGCATGGTGTGAAGGAGGTCCTGGAGTTTCACCGATACCTCTAATTGTAACATTTGTCTCAGAATTTGTTGTTATGCCTCCCTCCGGCCTAAGGTGGTAGCCATCTCCCATGTTTCTTTTGGTGCCTTCATCACCTTCTCTATTTCTTCCTTTACCCCCGTGTCGCTTGTTTTGCTTGTGACCTTGTGATGGCTAGTACCCCCTCGTCACTTCTCGTTCCCTCAATGTTGAGCAAGTTGACCCCGAATTTTGGGCAGTTGGCATCCTCGTAGTTGCCAAGACCACACCAGCGGCAGAGTTTTTGCGGGATGTCACCCTTGTCACAATCCCTTGCAAAGTGGCCCCACTGATTGCAAGCTCGACACTAGATCATCGGCCGACCCTTGGAGTCATATTGTATTCGACTTGTGTTAGTGTTGTTATTGCCCCTTTCGCCACCACATCGATTGCCTCCGTACCCGCCGGAGGATGCGTTATTGTTAGTCTCTGTCCCCGATGTAGATGGTTGCTCTTGGGTAAATAGCACTTGTTGATTCCTCACCTTCATGTTGTATGGGCATTCCTTGGTGGAATGGCCCATGATTTGATAAATGTCACAAAATGCCATTTTGTGACACGACCCCTTTGTATGGCCGCTCGCCTTGCAGTCCGTACACCAAATGTCAACTTCCCCCTTGCTGGTACCCCCTTTCATGGTCTTGAATTCCTTCATCATTCTCTCCATGTCCTTTTGGAGTGCCCTAACTTTTCCATTCGACTCGCCATCACTGCCACTGTCATCGTCCGAAGTGTCATCTTCGTCGAAAGAGGACTTGCTTCTTTTCTTCTTGGAGGTCTTCTGTTTGCTCTCCAAGTCCATCGCCCGGTTATAGGCATCTACGTATGAAGTGGGGGCCACTATCTTCATTTTCCTTCGTAGGTTAGATTTCAGGCCCTCCACGAACCATCTTTTCTTCAAGCCATCTGATGGCTGGCTATCCATTTTTCTGACTAACACCTTCAGTTGGCGACTGTAAGCCCGCACAATCTCTTTCTTACCTTGATTGGTACTGTATATCTTGGAAACAATTTCATTGTAATCCCTCAAGAGCCAAAACTCCTTCTGGAATTCTGTCTTGAGTTCGTCCCAAGTGGTCACCTTTATTTTGTCCACATCGGAGTACCAGTCAATGGCTACCCCTCTTAGTGTGGCCGGAAACTGTTTTACCCATTCTGCATGGTCGGCGACTCCATTCGCCGACCAAATTGTCTCACACGTACGACAATGCCATACTGGATCTTCCTTCCCATTGCCATGAAATTTTGGCAGCTTTTCTTTGTTAGTCGCCATGTTTACTTTCCTAGGTGCCGGCTGTGTTTGCAGCACCGGTTGTGTTACAGGCTGGGATGGTACTGCCGGCGTCAGTCCTCCGAAATTGTTCGGTACCATACCGCTTGATGTCCCCGAACTACTGGAACTGTTCAAGCCTAGTGGGCTACTGTGATCCCCGTGCCCCTCTGTCACTTCGACACTCTCGGCGGCAATGGTATCCTGAGCCTCCCTCCGTGCGGCTTCCTCTTCTTCCTTCCTCCGGGCTTCTCTTGCTTCTGTCCGTGGGGTTAAGGTTAAGGACCCAAACAAGCTCCTTGTTTCCTCTAGGCGGTCCTCGTCACTTCTTCCGACCTCCAAGTCAGATTCCTCCAGACCCTCGCCTTCACTTACTCCCTTCGGTAGTCCTTCGGCACGTCTTCGGAATCTCTCTCTTCACTCGGCTTGCTATTGTGCGAGTATGGCAATTCTAGCGGCTTGTTCTTCTTCGAGTTCCTTCTTTAAATTTCTATTTTTATTCAATTGATTAGGCATAAATTCTATTCAATGATTCCATCCTCATTCGTCCTCACATTGATATTCTCCTCCAATGGTATTCCCATCTGTCCACTCATTCCGTCACTTGCCAGATTCGTTTGGCAACGGCGCCAGATGTTTGCCCGCTGGGGTAAACTTAATATTGCATAGACATAGTACAGGAAATATAATAAATACAAAATATATCAGAGAACAATAGATGCTTTAATTAATTACTCCAGACTGGCAAGTACATTTACATCGTAAGGATAATACAATAATATCTCCCATGTCCATCCTTCGAGAGGGTATATAAACTACCCGAAGGGCCACGACCGAAACGTCGTGACGTAATTGTCTAACCTCTCGGTCACTAACGACCGAGGCTAACATAATACTTATTAATATAATAACCCATACATACAATTATCCAGACAACAAGCAAAAGTTACTATCACGTAATGAAATGCAGTTTCATTAGAAGAATCTTGAAATTGTGCTAATGAAACTTTTGGGTAGCAACATAGTGTCCCATTAGAGCACTGTGAAACCCGGATTTCACCATCTTAGAAACAAAGGTAAAATTGGAAGTAGAAGAAAAGTCTTGGTATTAAAAGTTTTCTGGAATCTGTTTACATTGCCTTCACATAAGCTGATCTTATTTCAGTCTTAGATTGAAAACAACCTTGCATGTAGCAAAATGAAGCAGCTCAAACGAAGATAGGCTTATGTCCATTTGTCACCTATGGTGTGGAAGCTTTATAGAAGCAGCATGCCATGAAAAGATACATCAAGCAATTGGTGTGAAGAATTTGTAGTCCATTGATATTGTGTGAATATACAACAGTTTATAGAAGTGTTGGCAGAAATGCATCTTCCAGTGATCGGGCAGTGAATAATGTGTACACCTAATTTGCCTAAGCACTCTAGACTACAGCAAAACTAGACTTAAACATGTGATTTAGACTTAATTGTTGACAAACTAATTGACTAGTACCAGAAGACTAGTTTATATAATGTAGAATGATGAGTATTTAAAATTTTAAACAATAAGTTGTCAACTAAGCCACCTACAATATGTTGAGAGTGTAATGCATATATCATGTGATTCCCATTTAGCCAGAAGTTTTCAATGTGTCAGATCCATATGGTGCTAGTTGGCTGACATGAACATGTGGAAGATATGTGGCTAGATGTCAGATGTGTGTAGAGCCAAAAATGTTTATGCTACCCACATGTAGATCTGCACAAAGTGAAGATATTGCAAGAGTTGACGATGTTGCCAAGCTCAAATGCAGATACCAAATCAGAGTTCCCAGACTTGCCATGACTCACCGAGTCCTGGCGATTCGCGAGACGAATCAAGGTTGCCTGGTCAAAATGACCCTGACTCGGACTCAGATGAGTCAAACATGTGACTCGCCACGACTCGCTGAGTCGCAAGTCACATGCTGCCTCACCGAGTCTGAGCCACTTGACTCAGTCGGTGGACATGGCAAGTTCGCCATTAAAAAAACATAAAAAACTTTACTTTTTTTTACTTTTTTTTGTCTTGTTTCTTCCTTGCAGCCCTAAAAGGTATCTTATTTCATTGTATTGAGAAGAAGAGAGAAGTGTGAGATAGGAAGAAAGAGCTAAAAAAGGGAATGTTTTAAATTGTTTTTATAGAGCCGTACGTCATACCACTACATGAACGCCACCCTTCCCTATGGCAGCTGCCCTTGATCTCGCTGGGGGCATTGTCCCCAGAACCCCATTTTATTTTTGAAGTACACTACAACTTTGAGTTTGCGCAATATGAATCATTATCTACACTCTACTCCATTTTATTTTTGAAGTACACTACAACTTTGAGTTTGCACAATACGAATCATTATCTACACTCTTCTCATTAGTCTTCCTGGAGATTACTTGATGTATATTTATAAAATGCCTATTGTTGTGTTTGATAATATTGGTTATCTGTCAGTGTATTAATTGTCGTCAATGTATTAATTTGCGTTTGTGCTTATGTGATTGATCTACATTTATGTATGTGATCAAATTAGCTTCTATTTGATGATGTTATTGTGTCTTTAAGCTTTATTCAATAATGGGTGTATGAAACAAGTTTTAAATCCTTAAAAATCTCTAAAATTCAATAATTTTTTTCACTTTGCCAAGTCTTTGGCAAGTAGTTTTGCCAAGTCACGAGTCACGAGTTGAGTCGGCCTTGCCGAATCCAAGCCGAGTCCAAGTTTGGGAGCTTTGTACCTAATACCCTGAGTGACTAAGGTGTGCACACATCTTTTCTCTTTCTTGCACTATCTCGTGCAGAGCTGTTTTGAATCAATGCTCATGTAGATGTGTGTGGAGCCATTCTGCTTGATACATGAGAAGATATGTGCAAACTTCAAAGCCATTTGACCAAGAAGAATCTCCACGTGCAATTTACCTTGGTGTGAAGTGTGTGTGCAAAGGCATATTGCGGCATGAGGTCATGTAGGACTGTTGTGGCAGTCATGTTGAACTGTTGTGTAGCTATATCTAGAACACTTTGCCCATTCCTGCAGAGCAGAAATCTACATAGCCTCTATAGTGCAAATGAAGAACTTAGATGATTTAGATCTGGAAAAATCTTAAATGTGTTGAGTCCTTGTGCCATTATCTTCAGACCCTTCGCTCTTTCTTGCTGAGCAATTCCAGCACAAGAAGTGCGAAAAACCTGTGAGTGCCAACACAAGTGTAATGTGTTGTGCCCTTTCTTGGTGAGCTATGTCCTCATTACACTGCATAGACTTGGAGGTGCCAACACAGTCAAATTTGGTGGTTCACATGCCCACTAATGCTTGCAAATTCAAAACCAAAAGCTTCTATGAAGCTCAAGAATCAATGAAGATCCAAAGTTGTACTCATACCAAGCAAGCAATATAGGCTTGGAGTACGTATGCATAGTTTATAGCATGTATGCATAGTTTATATCTAAGTCATGGTCATAACCCTGGAAGCTTGTAGAAACCAGAGAGAGCTTATCCTTGTAATCTAGCACTAAAAAAGGAGATAATGTACTAGAACTCGTGGATCCTTGTCAAGGGATGTGTGTCCATATATGCAAAAGTTGGAAAGCAGAGCCATTCACAGCATCAATGCCAATGATACTATCATTGCCTATTGAAGTAGCTTGCCAGCACAAAATTTGAAGACTATTGAGCATTTCTGAGAAGCAAATTAATGTGGCTGTTGTCTAGTGTAGTCAAATTGAGAGTGCAGCTATCAATATTAAAACTGTGGGGACTTTGTGTGATGCTTGTCTCAAGGAGATTTGTACACTTTAATGTGTGCACTAGCATTGCTTGCTATGGAAGTGAAACTATAGGCTTTCCTTCTAGAAAGATGCACCTCGGGAACAATCAAATGCTCCTGTGCAAATTGTTGCAAATGTCATGTTTTGAGTAGGTCGCCTAGTGAAAATGTTTATGGGCTGAAAGAAAATGCATGGATATTACTCCTATCATTTGATGAATAGAGAAGCCACTCAATCATTGAGTGCAGTGTGGAATATTACAAAATCCATTATGTGGCCAGCAATAGAGTACCTATGGTTGTAACCAATATAAGATTGTCCTGGCAGCACTAATGAACCGAGTAAAGGTCTTGACCTTGTAGCAACCATTTTAAAAATGCACAATCAAGGGAGGAAGATTTTGGGACCTTGTCCCCCAACTTTACTTGTATCTGTCAAAGCAAGCTTGAGGAAATATCACAAAATGCAAAGATCTCAATGTAACTCCTACAAACAACCAATTTTTTTGTCCTTGGTTATAGTGAAACCATTGAAGGCTAGAGCAGTGAATTGCAACTTTATGAGTTAAGTGCATTTTTGTAGCTGATATATTTTACTTCAAAGAAGTTCAATCCCAAATATGAATAATTATATATTTCCAGAGAAACTTGTGAAAATTCCTTTACTTGGAAAACATTTGGCCTGCATTTCACAATGGATGTAACAGAAGTACAAGCACTGAAATTCCAAAGGCCTAGACAGATATGTCTAACAAGTGGCATAACAAGAGGCCTTTACTCTAATACCAATGATCTGATTTTGGTCTAAGATCAAAAGACAGCCATGTTTGTACCAACAAGGTTATGAAGTAGCTCAAATGAAGATAGGTTTATGTAAATACATGTTAGATATGTATGAAGCCAAATTGTTCATACTTGTGTTGATGCATGTGTTGCCAATGTGCAAATTTGTCAAAGGTGAAGATGTTGCTGAAGCTAGCAGTGTTGTTGAATCTCAAGTGCAAACTCCTAATGCACAATGTGACTTATGAGTGTGCACAATCATCTTTGCTTTGTCATGTTCTACCTTGCATGGACATGTTCTGAGTTTCAATTAGTGCTTACACAGATGTGGGTGAAGCAACTCTACTCGATGCTTGTGCAAATGTGTGCGAGGAAATTCCAGCAATAAGATCTCCATGTGCAATGTACCTTGGTGTGAACTGTGTTCAAGGACATATTGCAGAAAAAAATATCTTGACGTTGAGTTGTTGTGCAGAAGTGTGTGATGGTTGAAATTGTTCGTGGATCAGAAGCCTTATAAATTTCATTGCAAATTACTTAATTTCTTGTTTGGTGAGTTCAAGGGCAGCAATAAAAAGCTCTAGACAAGGTTAGCTATAAATTTAAATGACAAGAAAGACAATCCCTGAGCTTAAACAATAATGTCAAAAACAACATGCTAGTAATATGTTATACCAAAGCATGTTCCATTCACTTTAAGCATCATTCTCTATCCCATAATGAAACAGACCAAAACATGAAGCGTGGCATGAACTCTAAGGCGTGTCTCAAAGATGGAGACGTTTCTTATCTTTCAAATATCTTTATATAAAAAAAAATTATTGGGTAGGTTAAAAATTAATTTAGGCCATTTTGGTTGAACAAGAGTTTTTAAAACAAATCATTTTGGGGTTTTTCCTCATTTTTTGGTAAATCACATGCATCTCCAATTTAGGGGTTCAAAGGAAAAACAATGTGTTTTAGCAGTTTTCCATAGTCCCTTGCACTCATTTACAACAAAAGAAAAATGACAACTCTAATCCATTTTTTTATTTGAAAACACTTGTTTTTGCTCCTTCTTAGGGATGTACTGGCCCCAATCCTTGGGAATCCCAGCCATTGTGGTTGATTTAGGTCATCCTAACTAGGGCTTACCCCAGCTGTGCCAACTTGCAACAAAGTAGCTTTTGCTTGAACCTTTCCAAACAACTGTTTAATGTGTGTTTGCCTTCCTTGGCCACCAACCAAATCCATCCACACCCTTTTCTTAACCTTCCCTCATGAGCTTCTCTTAAAACACTTGGAACTTCCTCCTCCATCACACACCATCAAAGTACTTGGTCCGATCCCATTTTGTATAGTAATCCATTGATAAGTTGGAAAGTTCTGCTTCTCAGGACAATTTTCCTTCTTTCGCATGGCGGCATCTTCCTTGGAAATTGGGCTATGGAAAGATATTCCCCAATGCTAGTGTACCAAGCTGGCAGAACTACAATTCAAAAAAGATGGGCATCAGGGAAGTCGTCATTTACTCCTTTTGGCGGCTCCCCAAATTTGATACGGGACAGGTGATCCGTACTCACGTGGCTTTTCCTAGGCCGTACCACGATGGTAAATGTGAACCCCTGCAACAAGAGTAGCCATCTACTCACTCTTCCCTGAATGATGGGCTTATTCACCAATTACATTAATGCTTGGTGATCCACATACAAAGTAAATGGAGTAGCCAACAAATAATGCTGGAATTTTTGTACGGCATACACCATTCCCAAGGCTTCCCTTTTAGTCGTGCTATAGTTCTTCTCTACCTTTGATAGAAGTCTGCTAGTGAAGTATATCGGGTGGTCCAAACTATGGTCGCACACCTATGCCAGTGTAGCTCCAATTGCATAGTTGGATGCATCAACGTGCACTTGGAACTCTTTATCCCAATTAGCTAAGTTGTCAGTACAGGTATGGGTACAGATACGGATACGTAGGTACGACTTTTTTTTTGGGGGGGGGGGTTGGGTACATTTCGGTACATCCATACTAAAAGACAATGAAAATCATAAATATATACATATTTGCTGCCTTAACAGTAAAAACAAGAATAAAATTCAGAATGTCACATATCATGCATGTTAAACAAAACTATGCATGTTAAACAAAACTGGGAACTACCATAAAAATTACAAACTAAAAACTAAAATACAATGATACTAACTTGATATCAATCTGTCGAAACTTAATGTTATGATATTTATTTTGAATTCATTGTTCACTGGTTCAACATTAGAATAACACAATTACTAATTACTAATTAGGCATCATATAAGATCAACATCAACATCAACATCATCATTGACATTAGATGATGTCGGTGGATTAGTAGAACCGCATGCAACCCCACTACCACTTGCTCTAGGACGGTGGCTATCTAACTGCACATCTAGTAAAGATTGTGTTGCAGCTGAAAAATCCAAATCAGTTCGCTCTGGATCTACATCCCACAACCTTATGCCCCCTTCCTTGTACTCATTTTGGCTGAGTAAGAAGGCACAAGTTGGAATGCACATAAACTAGCTCTTCTGCCTTACTCGCTGCCAATCGATTGCGTTTCACTAAATGAATAAAGGAGTATGTACTCCAATTTCGCTCAAATGAAGAGGAACTAGCAACCTATTGAAACAAAGTGAGAGGGATAAATATTTGTAAATCAAACTTTAAATTTGAAGTTAATAATTTTGTTATTTTTAGTATTTAGAAATAGTAAACAAAATAAATTTAGAGAATGCAACAAAAATAATTAAACTTACTTGTGATAAAAGTTTAATTGCAAGAGCTTGGAGGTGTGGTGACGTATGACCATTGACGTACCACCAAGCATGAGCATCCTTTGTATACTTGTCACGAAGAGCAGAAGCACTTTAGCCATTGGAAGCTACAAAATCAGCAAACTCACTTGTTACTAAATCCTCCATTTCACGGTCAGGGAAGAGTTTTGTAAATGCTTTCCTGCACCCTTCACTAACTTCTGTATCTCTGTATGGTGGCACCCTTGATGGCATAGAAAGGATTTCATCACTATAAAATTTTGGGGTCAATGCAAATGCAAGAAGATGAAGTGGGGTGGTCATTTTATTCCACCAATCAACGCAAATTGCCTGCACTTCTTTGAAGAAAGTTTCTCCAGGATCTTGCTATTTTTCATTAATGATGAGTTTCATTTTCTCAATCATTGAGTCAATTCCATCATATACCTCTCCCAAACATGGATGATCCATGTCGGTATAACGAATCATACTCATGATTGGCTCAGTGAAACTAAGAAGATATTCCACTCGTTCCCACCAAGTGTCATCTAGGATCATCAGTTTTACATTTGTTGCCCTTTCAATACTGGATTGCCTCCATAGTGACCAGCTTTGACTAATAACCATGCTAGCAAGTGACTCTCGCACCTTCACAAGTCGCCTCAAGACAATTGTGTTGGATGCAAATCGGGTCTTTGCAACCTATTCAATACAAAAAAAATTAAAATCAAAGGCAAGGCAAAATACATAGATGTGCTCAAATTTAAAAACTAAATTTATAATTATTAATGAGAAATATAAAATATAAAATTTGAAAGTGTTTCAAACTTTCAATTACCTTTAGGCTTTAGCAACTCCAGCTGTGAAAATGATCTAAAAATAACTTGTGACATGTGATGATTTGTGATGAACATCTGGATCTCTTCAGCCTCTGCATAAATTTCTTTGATCCAATTTATTTTCCTACCCAACTTTTGTAGCATAAGGTTGAGAGAGTGTACAGCACAAGGTGTCCAAAATATGTGTTCAAACCGTGTCTCAATCAACATGCCTGCAGCTTTACAATTCTTTGCATTGTCTGTTATTACTTGGACAACATTTTGAGGGCCCACATCTTGAATGCATTGTATAAGGATGTTAGCAATAAATTGTGCATCCTTCACCTATCCTTCACAATCCACAGCTTTTAGGAACATTGCTCCTTTAGGACACACTGCAATCACATTGATTAATGGCCGATTTTTGGCATCCTTCCACCCATCAAAAATAATTGACACCCCTGTTTGTTTCCATGAATTTCTAATGGGAGTCAATGCATTTTCTATGTTTTTTACCTCCTTTGCTAGCAAGGTGTTGTGCACCTTCTCATAACCTGGTCCCACATACCCTTGTGGAGCCTCATTTACTTTTCTCAACATATCCTACCAGTATGGTGATCGTACAACATTGAATGACAAACCATTTGCATATAAACATCTTGCAACACTTTCATCTGCAATCTCTCTAGCATCATTCTTAAATGCTTGCTCTAATGGCCCCTTGCTTCTCTTCACATTAACAGGTTCTTTAATTCTACCCAAAAACGGGTGGCTCTCTACTATGACATCAGGAAAGTGACTATGAGATGGAGGAGGAGGCCTACTTGATCTCTTCCCTTTCTTCAAAGGATGGTTTGTGCCACGAGAAACTCTTGCATCTGCTTCCTCTTGCTCTCTAATATATCCTGCTATTTGTTGAGGTGGTAATCCATTTTTATCCCCTCCTGGACATGCTTTGATACCCTCTTGGGGAATCGCACATAAGTGGGCTCTCACACAAGTGTACGAACTTTGGTACCTCACATTACAAAAGTTGCATATCCAAAGAAATGTTCCGCCCCCTTTTACTTGTTCTACCATTTGTACATATTTCCATAAAGGTGAATTTGGATCGATTTGAAGGTCGAAGAGCTAGCATTGGTTGCCATTATCCTGTTAACAACAAATTCAAAAAACAATTATTAAACAATAAATGCCAAATATTTGATCTATTATCAAAAATTAATTATAATTACAATTTATTATTTATATTTTTAATATTTTTCATAACATAAATAAATTTATTATTTATAGACTTATAGTTATAACTTATATTATACTACCATTTATTTAATATATTTATATACAATATAATAATTTTATTTATATGTATTAATTTTAATTTTACTATTTATAGCTTAATTGAATATTAAAATTAATTTACATTAATATCTAAATAAATAATATTGATGAAGACACAAGTAAATAAGTAAATTATTAAATTAATATAGAATTTGATTAAAATTATAAACAAAAGTTATAGGTGAAAATCATAAATGATAAATGTTAATAAAGTTTAGAAATATTATATTAGCAAAAAATTAACAATTATAAAACAAAAAAAATTGAAAATGCATATTATATAATTACAATGACTATATTATTATTTTATAAAACTATTGAACTTATCAAATTAAGAACCTATAAAATTAAATGTATAATAATAATGATTACATTATACAACTAATAATAATATAAATTATAATCAATATTATTATATTATAAAATTATTGAACCTATAAAATTAACCAACTTATAAAATAAAACTATTGAACATATCAAATAAAACTATTTAAAATAATTTAATAATTATAAAACTAAAAAATAAAATTTGAAAATGCATATTATACAATAAGAACGATTATATTATTATTTTATAAAACTATCAAACTTATCAATTTGACGAACTTGTAAAAATAAAATTATATAATAATTAAAATGATGATATATTTACATTGTAAAACTATTGAACTTTTAAATAAAATCATATAATATTAATGATTATATTATTATTATTATTATAATATAAAACTATTGAACTTATATAATTACCGAATTGTAAAATAAATCTATCGATCGTAGTTCAAAAATAAACTATTAAATTGATAAAATAAACTAAAGTTTTGAGAAAAATAAAGTTTTGAGAAAAATAAATGAAGGTTTTCATTAAAATTATTCACGGCAAAAAATAAATTCGGCTGCGTTGAAACCAAACCACCTGCGTTGATGATGTTTGTCTGCATTGATACAAACAGGAACGTGGATGTCCCTGCGTTGATACAAACAAGAACGTGGATGTCCTTGCATTGATGTTCGCCTGTGTTGATGTCCGCTTGCCGCCAACATTTTTCTGCAAATGCCCAGATAAAAATTTGGTGCTCTTACTCTTGGATGTCCGCCCTTTTTATTTTGCAAATCCTCAAAAAAATTAGAAGGTTTCTATTTTTTTTGACTGAAAAATGGAAAAAAACGGGCAAAAACGTTTCTAAACTCAGCCGAAGATTTCAGATTTGTTTTGGAAACTGCAGATTGACCTCGGATTCATTGGGATACGACAGAGATTCGTTAGAAACGGTTCAGACAGACAAAAATCGAACCCTAGACGAATTTATTTGGTTTTCTTAGCGTACCAATTTTCAGTACGGATCGTACCTGGAAACGGTAGGGCAAAGCCACCGTACCTGCAACTTAGCCAATTAGGATATGCTAGAATGGGCGCCCCCACTAGCCTTGTCTTCAGTTCTTCAAATGCCTTCCCTTGATCTATTCCCCACGTGTAGAGTTGCAATGTCCCCTGTTGGTACCTTTCTTAATTTATCCTAAATTTCTCAATTAGGGTTTGGATTGTAATGTCCATGATAGGATTAGTCATTTATCTCATTAGATTTAGTTATCTTTAACACTCATATCCAACCTTATTACTATTTTAACTCCATGAAGGGAAGAGTAGATGTTATCCAAGGTGCCTAGAGACCAACTACAATGGGCTCCCTTAAAGTTTATAGGTCCAAGCCCATATCCTATCTTGGGACTTTCCCTCAAGGCTTATGGGACGCTGACCCCTACCCTATCTTGGGACAAATAGCTATTCCTTATATTTAGACAAGCCCCTCCTCAGGTAACATTACATGCTTCTCTACTTAAGCCAAATAGTAAAAGAGATCTTGTATAATATAATTGATATAATTCCTATATATATTAAATAAATTAGAATATATAAATCCCTCTGGTCTTGATAGAATGTACATATAATATTTTGTTATTATCATTGATTCATAAACGCTTTCCATAGTCACAATCTTATTCCATCTTCTCTTCCTTTTGAAGAGTATCCATTATATTCCTTAATTAATTCTTCTATTTCCTAGTTCTTTAATACTAAAATATAATTCAGAATAACTAAAGCTTTGACATTTATTTAATTTAATATATAAATGAAATGGAACTAAATCCCATATATTTCATCTTACTAAGAGGACATGCCTTTATCTTTTTTTGTTGGTTTTCTATTCCTGAACACCTCCTTGTTCTTTCCTTTTATAGCTTTTTCCTCCCTTGAGTTCCTCCTACATTTCCTCCTTTATTTTCTCCTATCTTTTCTCCTTCATTTTCTCCTAGCTTTTCTCCTTCATTTTCTCCTATATTATTTTCTCCCCAGTTTTCCATATTATTTCTTAATGTTTTTTCCTTTTCCCCATAATTGTTTTCTTATACCTTTGTTTTCCAAAAGTCATGTCTTTTGGATTATATTATGTTATTTTGTTTATTTATATTTACTATATGAATAATATATTATAAATAATAATAATAGATTATAATTATAGTGTGATTACTTATTATTTATTATATTTAATAATTTATTAATTTTATTATATTGATTCATCAATATATTATATTATATTAATATATCATATTTTTATTATTATTATTTTAATAATATTTTGTATTAATAATATATAAGTATGCTTATATATTATATTATTATTTTAATAATAGATGATATTATATCATTTTATTTATTAAATTTTGAAATTAATATTTTATAAAATAATAAAAGAAAATTTAATAAATAAAATGATATAATATCATGGACGAGTTGTTTTAAGCCAAAGCATGTTTTTAATTTTGTTTTTACTTGATCGGTTTTCTACATCAAATTGGTGGGCTGGACTGTCGGTTACATGGGCCTCCCCTTGTATTCATCGTACTCCAACGGAAAAACATCTTTCTCTGACACTTATTCTATTTCCTCCACCCCTAGCATGTAACTGTAAAGGAGCTTGTAGTCTTCCATTTGCCAATGGAAGAGTCCATTCATCGAGCTTGTGTCATCCTCCGAGTTCTAGAATACCTTCATCATTAGGCTCCATCTAATTCTTTCTTTCATCCATTCGGCCATGTTCTTCATTAGACTCTGATTCCGAAAAAGATGCAATCTCCTCGCTCACCATCTGGGTACGAAGGTTGATGACAAACTTTGGCCCACGGCTTTCCATGCCAAGAGTTTTTTTCTTCCAATTATGATTGACCTTCGCCATTACCAACCATCCCCTATCAAGAATGGCATCATACAATTGCGTTCCTATGGTAACCTATTGGTCCATTAGTGTTCCGAGGGGTTTAATTCCCTATTGGTCGGCACCCAATAAATTGAAGGTTGGGGCCACAGGGTAGGTTTCCCAAGTTTCTTCCACGTCTCCTCGAGGAGGAAATTTACCCCGGATCCACCATTCACAATGGTGTCCGTCAGGATCGTTCTGACAATACCCCTTTCCACGACCACAGGGTGTCGACCATTATTCACTACCAGTAACATAGGATCCATTGCCGACTTGCCAAGAACATGCATTGGTTATACGGTGTCAGCTTCTACGGTAGTGCTAGGTTCTAGGGAGAAAGTACTCAATAGTGATGACCTCAATTGAGGCATGGAATGAAGGAGGTCTTGGATTTTGACTGGCACCTCCATTTTTAACAACAGTCATAATATATTTTTTCCCACTTCTGTCTGCCTGGAAGTGCTAGCCTTGTCATGTGTATCCTTCTGTACTTTCATTGCTTTCTCAATCTCCTCTCCAGCCTCTCGTACCCTCTGCTTCTCCGTACGGGGATTGGGGTACATGGCCTATTTAGCTTGGTTCCGAGTGATAGCATGTACTTTTTCTTCTTCGATGTTGAGAAGGTTCACACTAGGTTTCGAACAGTTAATGTCCACATGATCTCTAGGACCGCACCATTGACACAACTTTTGTGTTGTGTCGCCCTTCTGGTAGTTGCAGGCGAAATGACCCCACTGGTTGCATGTCTAACACTGGATATCAATCGTCACTTAGAATCATATTGTATCCGGCTCCTATTGCTATTGTCATTATTTCCTCTCCCTTCGCGCCGGTTATTTCAAAACCCGTCAAACAATGCATTATTGTTTGTTTGTTGTGCAATGTTTGCTGCCCTAGAAGTAGACGATTGTTCCTGTGTAAAGAGCATTTGTTGGCTTCTCATCTTCATGTTGTATGGGCATTCCTTAATGGAATGACCCATAACCTACCAAATGACGCAGAATGATTTTCTTGGGCACGATCCCTTCATGTGCCCGTTCTCCTTACACTTCGTGCACCATAGTTCTCCCTCATCACTTTGTCCTGTGTTCCCCTTCATTACTTTAAATTCCTTCATCATTTGTTCCATATCCTTTTGAAGAGCCTACACCTACTTTTTCAACTCGTCGTCATTGTCTCTCTGCTCGGATGATTCATCACTTTCCGATGAGGACTTGCTCCTCTTCTTCTTGGAAGTTTTGTCTTCACTCTCCAGGTTCATGGCTCTGTTGTAGGGGTCTGGGTACGACGTGGGCAGTACTATCTTCATCTTCTTCCAGAGGAAATGCCTTAATCCCTCCACAAACCATCTCTATTTCAATTCATCGGTTGGCTGAGCCTCCATCTTCCCCAATAGCTCTTTAAGCCTCCAATTGTATGGTCGTATTGTTTCCTTCTTTCCTTGTTTGGCACAGTAGATTTCGACAACTATTTCGTTGTCGTCCCAAAGCAATCGGAACTCAGCCTAAAATTCCTTGCTGAGGTTATCCCAAGTGTTGATTTTAGCTTTATCCATGTCGGAGTACCAATCAATGGCAACTCCTCGTAGGGTCACTGGAAACTATTGGACCCATTCATCTTTGTCTGTGAATCCATTCGCCGTTCAAATGGTTTCGCAGGTCCGACAATGGCTTACAGGATCTTCCTTCCCATCGCCATTAAACTTTGGTAGTTTTTTCTTTTGCGATGACATATTTTTGTTTCCATTGCCTCCCGCATTGGTTGGTTGTGGACCCGAGTTGGTTGGGGTGGATCTTGACAGGTTGTGTTGACCACCATGCAGTGTGTCTCCGACACTCCTCACTGCCCCGGTGTCCTCGACTTCCTTGGCCTCTTTTTTCTTGTTTGTTCGGGCCTCCCTAGCCGTTGTTCAATGGGTAAGAGACAGATCCCTCAACCTATGTCAGGCCTCCTCAAGAAGATCCAACCATTGTTGGGTCTCCTCAATTAGATCCTCACTACTCCTTGCCCTATTGTGTCCTTTGTAGTGGTTACCTTCGGCCTGATTGCCTTCCCCCTATTGGGTCGCTCCTCAACTACTTGCTTGAACCTTCGTCTCCTTTCTGCCAGTTGCTCTCCGACACTCCTCACTGCCTCGGTGTCCTCGACTTCTTTGGCCTCTTCTTTCTCGTTTGTTCGGGCCTCCCTAACCATTGTTCAATGGGTAAGAGACAAATCCCTCAACCTATGTCGGGTCTCCTCAAGAAGATCCAACCATTGTTGGGTCTCCTCAATTAGATCCTCACTACTCCTTGCCCTACTGTGTCCTTTGTAGTGGTTACCTCCGGCCTGATTGCCTTCCCCCTATTGGGTCGCTCCTCAACTACTTGCTTGAACCTTTGTCTCCTTTCCACAATTGCTCCAAAATCAAAGTGCTCTGAGTAGCTTCACACTCCTCTATATACTCTTTCTTGTTTTTGTCCTTATTTAATAGATCGAGCATCAATTCATGAATTATAACCGAACATAAATTATTCAAAAGAACATATTGTATTAATTCATTGTGTACAATGTGTATCAACAATGTGAGAATCACAACAATATAGAAGTGCCCTCTTTTAAAACTGTTCGGAGGGTTTAATTATTGTTTTGCCTCCGTCGGGTTTCTTCTCGTTCCTCCTCTTCCCTTAGGCTATTGCTGTGGCGTATGTTTTCTTCGTAGGCTTGAAGGATTTGCCGTTGTCTATTTTCATGGTTGACCTCCTCACGACGGTTCTGGAGAGCAAGGTTTGTGCCAACAGTCCAGGAAGATGGCAAATTAACCAGTCCACTGAAGGACTCACTCTAAGGGCACTCCACAAGACACTTTCTAGCACCTCTTCACATGCGGCTTCCCTCCTAACGTGATTTTCAATTGACGCCTGCAACAATGCAACAAAGTCTGCTGTCAATGTTCGTTCACTTCGAAAAGTTCTAAGTTTTCCTCCTCGTGCTCTTGGCTGCTACTTGCACCGTAGTCTATTGGCTTGCCCATGATTTTCTATTTGCCATCAACACTCTGTCACTTCCTGAGTTTGTATGGCAACGGCGCCAAAGGTTTACCACTATGGGTAAAGTATATTAATGCATGCTAAAACAGAAAGAACGTATAGATACGGATACATGTAAAGTAGTATCAGAGAACTGCAACTTCTTTCATTAATGCCAAAACAGATTTACATTCAACATGCACCATCATAACAATACCGAAGATGTTGATAATGTACTGCCCCATAAGTTACATATGAAGGTGTTCCCGAGGGGGTGCATCGTGAAACGTCGCAACCACAACTACCTACCCCTCAAGTGAACTAACTACCAACAACATGATTAACATTAACAACATTTTAGACAACACATGATTTTACCAACAACGAATAGCTGCCCTTCAACATATAAAAATGAGAAAAAGGTTGGGAAGCATTTTGGAAGAAAAATGAAGTTTCATATGGGCAAATTTTTTCTTAACAAGGTGTTTTAGGTTTTCACTGCACTTTTACAGGTTAAAGTATTTATTATTTTAGTTTTTGGCACCCACAAAGTGTTGGCACCTGTAGGAGCGTTTGGGAGTATCTAGGGAACAGCCCAGATGTCATGGGTTCCCTCTGTGTATGCCCAAGAGCATCCAAGGAGCACCTCGAGTTCCCTATGGGTACACACTCCTAAGGCATCTGAGGCACTCCTTGGATGTTCCAAAGTACTCCAAGGCCCGAATGCTCCCGACGCAAGCATGAGAACCAAAATCAATGTTTAGCTTCCGATTCTGGTTCAGGTACGGGTACAAAGTTCAAGTACATGGGTACACAAAAAATTCCAAAAAGTTTCCTTGGGTACGGACTCAAGTACATGCACACACACACACACATTATATACACACACACAAACATGTTCAAACATCGAAGTTATAAATATAAAAAGAAGAGTGATACTCAAATCCATAATTTCTAATAAAATTACTTGTATTACTGATATAGTTTTAGATTACATGCATAACAAATTTGCACCATTATGAACATGATCAACAAACATAACTATGGGTTGGTTGTTGCAAATCTATTAACAATAATGTACTTAGATCTACAAATAAAAAAAATCGATCCCTAACCTTCAAATTAATTGATGTAGATTGATGTTCACTACTATCATACACTAAGGGCATTACATAGACCAATTTTGACTTGAATAATAGTACCAAGCTATTGCAAGACACTATCTAAAGCTGATACAAAGAGTATACGGATGAACAAATCAGAAATACATACATAAACTAACCTATTGGAACCGAACCCGAACCGGCATCCTAGCTAAAAATATTAAGGGTCCATCTCTATCAACCCCTGACCTGCTATAATTAGTAAATCTCTGAATACCTGATCAACAAAGATGCCAAGGGTCATCATTGCAATTAAGGCCAGTCCAAGTTCCCTGCCAAAAGTAGAAATGTTGGATAAACGACTTCCTATAAATAGTAAGTGTACCAAACTAACCCAAATGAAGAGCAAACATGAAAATCCTTGGCCTCTAGCGCTACCAACAAAGATCCTCTATCCATCTAATTAGCCTACGAGGGTTAAATAATAGACTAATCCCACGAACTATGATGCTCACGAAAAATGTGGACATTACAAGTATCACTGAAGTTTGTACGTTCAATTTTGACATTTGTTTTATACACATAACCAGCAATGTTTGTGATCAACTTGTGAATTTTGTCTATTTTATTACCAAAATTTAGGGGTAGGGCGCAAATATGACTGTGTGAGGATTTCTTAATTGTTTTTGGTCAGCAGTATTTGTTTACATCAACTGTCTCATCATTTCTACTTTACTTAGCAACTCCTCCATCCCTGTAGCTTGATTTCTATTCAGCCCCCATAGTTTTCTTCATAGAAGCATAAATCGTTGGGACAAAATCGGCAAACCAAAAGAGTAGGATTTTTTTTTTAAATTGGGAATTAATCGGGAAAAAATCGGATATGCAAAAAAGCGTAATAAATTGAAAAAAAAAAGGAAATTATGTTTTTTTTTAAATTTAGGGGCATTTCCACACCATAGATATACTGAGAAAAATAAAATATAGAGTTCAACTAGTAGATTATAGAGAAGAGATTGTCATCATTTATAATTTTATATAGAATCTAGAATCTAGATATCGCTGGTTTCATTGCACAAAACATACCACAATAGCACAAAAGATAACTAGATGGAGACAATTGTCAAAATGTCAATTACAATATTGTTTTTGACTTTGTACAAAGTCAACCTATAAACTAAATGCAATGTTCCAAAAACTCAAAAGTTGCCAATGGCAATGCTAGGGGGCACGAGGCCTTGCTGATCCTTCTCCTTGGAAAGTCCCTGACCTAATTCCTTCAACAATACTTTGAGATATGTTGGCCTCTTCCATTATGTCAACAACATCACGCTCAATAACATAATCAACATCATCATCATCATCATAATCAACAACATCATCATCATTTTGAGGCGCAGCAATCCACTCAGACTCTAGATATAACTCGTCAAGATCAATTGGGGAGTCATCCTCAATACATCCTATTTTTTCCATGCAGAAATTAGTCTTCACCTAAAAATGAAAAACATAATGAAAACATCTTCAATTGAGTGCAAGGCAATAGAACTCCTACCTTGAGCTTTCTTCAGCTTCAACCAAAGGTTGTGGTGAACAAACACCAAGTCATTCGTTCAAAAACACTCCAATTATGCTCACAGGCGGATGAGCTGCATGGCTGGGTCAAAATGCACATTGCCATCCACCTGAGATTTTTGCATTCGTGACCAAAACATTCCCACCATTGAGCTGAAAAACAGATTATGGAGAGATGATAACATGTAAGAATATCTTCAAATCTTAACAAATTTGTTGATCGTGTCGAAAAAAATGGACTATCAAAAGTTCAAATGTGAGTTCTACCTGGTTGGAAGGTTGTTCTGCCTTCCTCGGCAGCCCTAGATGAGAGAAAACCCTTTCCCTTCTTATACATTTGCAGCTCTGACGTAGCATCTTTCAATTTCTCTGTGCTTTGAAACATTTTTTCCATGCACACAAACAAGCCTTGTGTGATCTCAGCATCAATATCTATGAACTTCGTGTTGTAGAACAATGATGGATTCAAAAAGTATCCCGCAGCATGAAGAGGAGAGTGCATATGTCTATCCCATCTACTATCATTTATGTCCTTAATGGCTGATACCTCGTCATGTCATTTTCCAACCTACCCTTCATCACCTCCTTGGCTCTATCCATGGACTCATACAAATATCCCATTGGGGATTTATCCCCATCCACTAGTCTCAAGACTTTTACAAGAGGCTCTAATAATTGTACCACCTGCTCAATTGCATCCCAAAAATGGGTACAGTATATGTACTCTACCACTCTCATGCCATCTGTTTGACTTGAGAAGTCTAATTCCATCCACTCGGTTGAAACAAACATGCATCTCAAGTTCATATTTTGTTGAGCTAGAGTCTGCAGTGCAAGGAAGTGTGTTGCAAACCTTGTCACCCCCAATTGAACCAACTCCTTGCCACCTGTGAATTGGCGCATCAAACTCAAAACCCTTGTGTGATTGTAGATAAATTTGGTAACAACATGAGCCTTTTGAAATGCCTCCTTAACCCATGCAACTTTTCCAATGTCCTCTAGGGTTAGATCAAGGCAATGTGCTGCACATGGGGTAAAAAACATAGAGGGGTGTTTTTCTGTCAGAACTTTCCCAGCAGCAACACAAGCAACAGCATTGTCTGTAATAAATTGAACCACATTTTGTGGCCCCACATCTATGACTACTGAGTCATACATCTTGAACAACACAATTGCAGTTTTCATTACATGTGATGCATCCACAAATTTCAAAAATATAGTGCCTCTATTAGAAGAGATGAGGAAGTTGATGAGGGATCGATTCCTCCTATCTATCCATCCATCTGACATAATAGTGCACCCAGTACTAGCCCACTCTAAACGATGCTCGTCAACATGTTAAGCATCTTTTACTGCATCATCGAGCATACCAACCCTCATCATATCATAAGATGGGGCCTTAAACCCAGGCCTTGCAGCTGCAACACCATCCATCATAGCTTGCCAATATGGAGATCTGCAAGCATGGAATGCCAAGGTAGAGGAGAAATAAAAATTTGAAATCCCCTTCAATGCCTATTCATGGACAGCTTTCCTCCACCCTGTACTTTCCAAAGTGGTTTGTGATCCCGGTGTAGTACGAGGTGCAAAGAAATCATTGGTGTTCCCTCCACCTGTGTTTGGGCCACGTGCCATAGTAGGTGTTCTCCCACTGATGTCAGATTCCCTGAAACCATCTCCCCTATCATGTTCCTCATCCAATTGATTCCTCCTAACACCTATAGAACAAGAACCTATTTCAATCCCAGTTCTTGCCTTTTTTGCCTTGTTCTCAACAATCTCTTCAAGAGCTCGTTTAGCTTGGTATGTAACATCTAAAGGGCATTTACCGCATATTGTAGTGTTATTTCCCTTTTCTTTTGACAAATGTCATTTGAAGCGGTAAATCCCACCACTGACAACATTCTGACACCAATTGCATTTAACCTTTGTTGTGCTACCGACAATTGGTGTACAATGTGTCCATGCAAAGTCTTTCTCACGCGGCATTGTGATTAAGAATCAAATCTGCACAAGCATTTTAATTCAGCCTTTAACATTGTAATGTTCAAGTGGGGTTAGTTAATCACATTAACCATAATATGAATATTGCATTAATTAAACAAAAAATTACAGCTATAAAATGAAAGTGTACAAGTCTTGAATGACTTCATACAACTATAGAATGAATGAAATTTAAAAAAGATAACATGGATTTTCTACACTTTTTGTTAAAGGGAACTCATGTCACTCATGCAACTGTGGAAACAAAAAATTCCGTGACAGCCCTATCTGTAATAAATATTTAATAAATATACCAATTAAACATCAATAATTTTCTACACACTCTATTAGAAATCAAATTCAAATAAGAAATTTAATCAATCTGTGACACAACTATTTAAGTTTAATATAATACACCAATAATTTATATAAAACATGTTTTTATATAAAATTTAATTTTGGTATTATAATTATGATTATCAATGGTGATAAGGATTGCTAACTAGTTGGTTTATTTCTAATGAGAGAGATCCATATCAGGCCCTACAACATAAAATGCTCTCAGAAGAGGAAAAATAAAGGATAAGACAGGAATCTACAGAATCCTATTCATCATGCCTTCAATTATTATTGGACACTATACTTGAGCCTTAAACCAGCTGATATTAGATTGTAATGGAGTTGTAGTTTAAAGGAGAACAAGTTTGGGTATAAAAACACATTTGCTTTTGCAAAAGAGATAATTCCAATTTAAATAAGAGTTCCAGCAGCCAATGACATGTATGTGATTAAGCTCATTTTATCTCATAGGAACATAATGTTTCTTCTCTGATTATGAAAGATCCCAAACGGATCCTTTCACTAAACTTCAATAAATTTTAATTAAAATAATAGATTTTCCTGTGCTTTCTTTGTGGTCTTAGAGAATTAGACAGAAGTTGCAGAACAATTGTTTCTTTTTGTATTTTTCTAGATATAAGTAAAACAATAAATAACAACAGCAGCAAATATGAAATAGGCTGGAAACAGCGTGCAATAATATAATATCCAGTCAACCAAAATAGCTACAAATCATACTAGGCAAGATATGCAATCAATATGCCAGCAAAGGTGTTTACAAACAAGGAATAATGACGCCAGCTGCAAGAATGGCCAGCCATGCACCAAAGGGAAGAGATGGCTGACGTAAACCAACCAGAAAACCACGTGCCAGCTGAAAGGCAGTCGTACGGTTGCTAAAGTCACGCCAAGACAACAAGAAGATCCAACATGCCAAACAAGACCCCCCCAACGTGCAATGCACAAGTACTCCCAAACGCTGAACTTAACAATCTCTGTCAACTACTGAAACAATACTGTAGAATGCTGGAAACCATCTATTGAGGTTTGCATCCCAGTCCTCTAGAATCGCTCCTCTGAGAAAAATCGCAAATACCAAGAATGTAGATGTAAAAGATAATCAAAGAATGAGCCAACATCTCCTTTTGTCTCCCTCTCAAAGCCAATCGAACCCTAAAGGGAGAATATGCCTTTCCCTTTATTATAAAATGGCATCTTCTCAATTAAAAGGCCTTTATGTATAGGAAAAACACCCCTTTCCTCAAATAACATAACTCCAGGTGCCAGAAGGTCTCCGGATGATGAAAATAAGTTATAATAATTGAAGACCTTTCCAACGAGCTATAACACATAGGCCTGCCTGACCAGATGAAGCCAAAAACCCCTTATTACTCCAATTAGCTATATAAATAGCTTTATTTTAATTTATTTAAACGCAAACTTAGGAAAAATTAAAAATATTTCCTTTTATTCAACTGGAAAGCCAAACCAACCAAATAATCAGTGAACTAGTCCTGTCACCTGTTTGTGACAGATGTCAGGCAATGTGGGCCAACTGGGAGTCCCATCCCTAAAAACTAGGGATGCTCCTAGAAACTAGGCAATATACCCTGTCACCCTGAAACTAAAACCGTATACTGGTCCCGAGGAGCCTCAAATCTGGTCACTGCCATAACCTCCTAAATTTTAGGAAAATCCCTAAAATTAAGGAACTGCCACAACTGGCTCTCAAACTGACTGTAGAACCAACTCCGGTCATTGAGAATCCAGTACGAGTCTCTATCCACCACCGCTAGCCTAGGAGACTCCCATAATAGGCCAACTCTTATGACTCTGCTAGTCAGACTAGAGAGGGGACATGACAGTCCTCCCCTCTCGAAGATGCTTGCCCACAAGCAACTATAATGTTGGATGCTGCAAAATGGACTCACCCTCCCAGGTGGCGTCCTCTATGGGTAGACCTCTCCAGCTCACCAAGTACTCTCGAATCACCCTACTCCTCAATCGTCTCTCCCTGACCTCCAGAATCTCCTCAGGGACCAAAGTCAATTTACCCTCTTCATCCAAAGGAGGTAAATCATGTGATGTTGTAATATGCTGCCCCAGTGCCTTCTTCAAGCATGACACGTGGAACACATTATAAACCCAACTTTCTGGTGGTAACTCGATCTCATAGGCCACCTCTCCAACTCGCCTAAGTACTCTGTAAGGTCCATAAAAATGAGGCTTGAGCTTCTCAGCTCCTCCCCGTTTAAGGGTGCTCTATCTGTAAGGCTGTAGACGAAGGATAACCATGTCACCCACCTCAAATGCTCTCTCCATCTTGTGCCAATCAGTGTACATCTTCTGCTGATTCCGAGCATGCTGCAAGTTCTCCCTGAGAGATCTCATGATATCTTGGTTCTCCTACAACCAATCCTGTGCCAAGGAAACTCTGTTGTCACTAAAAGCCAAATCAACAAAACATAATGCCTCAGCCATAAAGAGCTCTGAGGGAGTCATGTCAATGGACATGTGGTGCGTAGTATTATAACAATATCCGCCCAAATATAGCCAACGCACCCATGCCCTCTGCTGCCCTGACACAGAGTTGCGCAGATACCCCTCCACCAACTTATTAACTACCTCAATCTGTCCATCCATCTGAGGATGGTAGCTAGTGTTGGGGGTCAACTCTCTGCCTGCTAGTCTGAAAAGTTCCTGCCAGAAGGAACTCATGAACTTGTTGTCCCTGTCACTCACTATGGTCTTGGGGAGACCATGGAGTCTAAATATCTCTCTGAAAAACAACTCGACTACCTATGAAGCTGTGAAATCCGCTGCAATAGGAAAGAAGTGGACATACTTAGTCAACCTGTCTACCACAACATAAATCCAATCCTTCACCTAGACTCAAGGAAGACCTGTAATGAAGTCCATAGATATCCCTGTCCACTTCTGCTCCGGTATAGGCAAAGGCTGCAACAATCCAGCCGGAAAAGTATGCTCTGACTTGTTCTGCTAACAAGTCATGCATTCACGAACATGGTGTAAGACATCATCCTTGAGACCCTTCCAAGAGAATCTCTCCCGTACCGCCCTATAGGTCTTACCATAACCCGGATGTCCTATTGTAGGAGTATCATGGTAAGCATGCAAAACGTGCTCTTTCAACTGTGACTCAGGATCAAGGTAGACCCTGCCTTTGTAGTATATGACATCATCCACTACACTATCCGTCATCCCGTGTCAACCCATCCATGATCTCACAAGCATGCTGATTTTTGGAATACTCAACTAAAAGTTGAGCCTTCCAATCTGCTGAAATCTCGCTCAATGAACATAGGGCAGCAAGTGATGGCTTCCTGGAAAGTGCATCAGCAACAGTATTGTTCTTCCCCTTGATGAACTCTATGTCAAAATCATATGCCTGCACCTTGCTTACCCGCTTTTGTTGCCTATCATTAAGCTCTATCTGATCAAGGAAATATTTCAGACTATTATGGTCCATCCTCGCCACAAATTTGCTGCCAACAAGATACTGTCTGAATTTGGCTAATGCATGCATGATAGCCAACATTTCCTTGTCATATGTGGAATACAACCTCTCATTATCCCGCAGCTTCCTACTCTCATAGGCAATGGGGTGCCTGTTTTGCATCAACATTGCCCCTATGCCTACACCTGAAGCATCACACTCAAGTACAAATGGCTGCGAGAAATCAGGGAGTGCCAAAACTAGACAAGTGCTCATAACCTCCTTGAGTCTCTCAAAGACTCCATGTGCCTGCTCTGCCCATCTAAAGGCTCCCTTCTTCATGAGATCTGTTAAAGGTGCTGCTAACTAAGAGAATCCCCTCACGAATCTCCTATAATAGGTACATAAACCAAGGAACCCACGCAACTCAGTAATGTTCCTGGGAGAGGGCCAATCGCGAATCGCCTGAATCTTCTCCTCATGCACTTTCACTCCCTCTGCACTGATCATGTGACCCAAGTATAAAATCTCTCTGAGTCCAAATTCACATTTGGACAACTTAGTGAATAGAGACTAACTCCCCATGATGCTAAGCACCTCCTCAATGTGCCTGAGATGATCCTCCCATGTTCGGCTATAAATCCATATGTCCTCAAAAAACACCAGAACCAATTTCCTCAACTGCTTGTTGAAGATGTGGTTCATACAGGACTAGAAGGTGGCAAGTGCATTAGTGAGACCAAAAGGCATCACCAGAAACTCATAGTGCCCATAGTGACAACGGAAAGCAGTCTTGTGCACGTCCTCATCCCACACACGAATCTGATGATAACCTGAACGGAGATCAATCTTCGAGAAGTAGATAGCTCCATGTAGCTCATCTAACAACTCATCAATGCGTGGAATAGGGTACCTATTCTTGATTGTCTTTTTTGATCAAGGCTCTGTAATCAATACACATCCACAAAGTCCAATCCTTCTTCTTAACAAGCACCACAGAAGAAGCAAAAGGGCTAGAGCTAGGGCGAATGAATCCCATATCCAGTAACTCATGGATGGTCCTCTCAATCTCATCCTTGTATGATCTAGGATGACGATATAGGGTAGTAATCACGGGTTTAGCCCCATCCTCCATCTCTATCCCATGCTCAAAACCTCTATCAGGAGGTACACCAAGAGGTATGTCACCAAAAACTCGACTATGCTGGTCCATCACTGACTGTATGTCTACATGAAAGGCTCTGCCATCCTGAGGTTTAGGTATTTCGGACTTCACAAAACAACGTGTAGCCCAAAGTATATCATCATGACGAATGATAGTCTCCATCCTGCGGGAAGTTACCTCCTTAGGACCACCATCTGAAGCTGCCCTCAAGATAGTCTTCTTCCCTCTAGAAAGAAACTCCAACTGCATGCGGTGGTGGTCAATGATGTATCGCCGAATACCCTGTAACCATTGCATGCCCAAAACTACATCATAATCCTCCAGTGGTAGCACATAAAAATCATCTGGCAGAGTATAGTCCCCCATCTGGATGCTAAGTTGAGGAATCCTCCGAGTACAGCTCAAAACGGCACCGTCTGCGACCTTCACTCCAAAACCAACAAACTCCTCAGACTGGAGCCCACGCCTGTCAACTAGCTTCTGGTCAATAAAGTTGTGTGTGGCACCTGTGTCTACTAAGCTCATAACCCACTGGCCTCTCAATGTACCCTTCAAACGAAAGGCGTCAAATCTAGTATAACTGGAGAGAGTAGCCATAGTCACTTTAGCTGACGTCAAAGGCTACGAAGTGTCTAGCTCTAACTGTGGGTGTCCCTGCTCAACCTCATCCAAACTATCCTCAGAATCAGTATCAAGTATCTCCTCATCACCTATCTCAGATGTCACCTCTATCAAATGAACCTTGCCTTTACCAAGGCAACAATGTCCAAGCTCCCATGGCTCCTTACAGGAGAGGCATAGTTTCTTCCTCCTCAGCTCATTCCTCGACTCCTGGTCCATCCTGGGTGGTCTAAAAGGTGGTCCCCCTCTGCCCTGGGAAGTGTTGGTCTTCTGGGAGGCCGAGAATCCCAGAAAGGTTTCTGATCCACCTGATAAGGAGGGGTGTCCAGTCTAAATGTAACATCAATGGCCTCCTTGAGGGTGGCTGGCCTGAATGCTCGTACTAGTCCCTTCAGCCTATCCTGCAAACCCTCTATGAACAGCATCACACAACAACTCTGAGACATGTCAGGAACCATGACTGCAATACGCTGGAACTCATTCACAAAAGACTCCACGTTCCATGTCTGCCTAATGTGTGCCAACTCCCGATAGTAAAGCTCTGTGTCTTTACCATCAAACCTAGCAATGAGCCGCTTAGTGAACTCAGCATAGGAGTGAACCATGGCATGATCCTGGGTGACCAATCCATGGTGCCACCAATCATAGGCAACCCCGTTTAAATGCAAAACCGCAAACTGTATAGCCTCTCTCTCAGGCATAGGTCTCAATGATAAATAGATATCCAGCTTGTGCACCCAAGCTCGTGCACTCGTATCACCCGTGCCATCATAGGTAGCCAGTGTGATCTTCCCAGTGGCTCTACTGAGGTCATTGTTCTGCTATGGTCTGTAGCCCCTGTCTCCTTTGAACTTGGTGTTATCCCTATGCTGTGCACAATACTGTGGAAAAGGAAAAACATCCCTAACTTCTAGGGGTAGGGCTCTCCACTCAGCTGTAGCTGCCATGACTGAATCCTGGAATCTAACCTCAGGTGGCTCCACCTGTGTCGGCTTCTCAACTTGCCCAAACTGAGGCAATAATGGTCTATCCAGAGCAGGAATACGTGGACGTTCATGCCTATGGGAATGAAGGGAGCTCCCTGCTGAGACATGGGATCGATGACTGCACTGGCTTCCTGCAATGGAAACCGACTTGATCCTTCCCTGTCTTTCCTGTCTACCTCCACGCCTATCCAATTCCATCTGCTCTAGGGTATCCTGTAATCTATCAAGTGTCTGGACTATCCTGGGTTGTGTAGCAATCACTGTTCTCATGAACTCTCTCTCCTCTACCTCTGTAGGCATGCCGCCACCAGCAGCACCCTACGCCTCACCCATAGCTGGTGTCTCTGCATCTCTAGCGGTCTCTACTTGCCACTGGTTTCTCTTGCGCTCGTAGAACCTGTGTATTTCTCCACCAGGATGCATAGAAGATATATAAAAATAGATGCCAAATGCTGAAATGAATTTTCAAACCCTTTTCTGTAACCTGTTGTGATAAATTCACTGAAACCCTACAAGCTGGCAGGAATCAGGCTTTGATACCACTGAAAGATCCCAAACGGATCCTTTCACTAAACTTCTATAAATTTTAATTAAAATAATAGATTTTTTTGTGCTTTCTTTGTGGTCTTAGAGAATTAGACAGAAGTTGCAGAAGGATTGTTTCTTTTTGTATTTTTCCAAATATAAGTAAAACAATAAATAACAACAGCAACAAATATGAAATAGGCTGGAAACATCATGCAATAATATAATATCCAGTCAACCAAAATTGCTACAAATCATACCAGGCAAGATATGCAATCAGTATGCCAGCAAAGGTGTTTACAAACAAGGAATGATGACGCCAGCTGCAAGAATGGTCAACCATGCACCAAAGGGAAGAGATGGTTGACGTAAGCCAACCAGCAAACCACGTGCCAGCTGAAAGGCAATCGTACAGCTGCTAAAGTCATGCCAAGGCAGCAAGAAGATCCAACGTGCCAAACAAGACCCCCCCCAATGTGCAATGCACAAGTACTCCCAAACGCTGAACTTAACAATCTCTGTCAACTGCTGAAACAATACTATAGAATGCTGGAAACCATCTATTGAGGTTTGCGTCCCAATAGCCAAGCTCTGGGGTTTGCGTCCCAGTACTCTAGAATCGCTCCTATGAGAAACATTGCAAATACCAAGAATGTAGATGTAAAAGATAATCAAAGAATGAACTAAAACATCTCCTTTTATCTCCCTCTCAAAGCCAATCGAACCTTAAAGGGAGAATATGCCTTTCCCTTTATTATAAAATGGCATCTTCTCAATTAAAAGGCCTTTATGTATAGGAAAAACACCCCTTTCCTCAAATAACATAACTCCAGGTGCCATAAGGTCTCCGGATGATGAAAATAAGTTATAATAATTGAAGACCTTTCCAACGAGCTATAACACATAGGCCGCCTAACCAGATGAAGCCAAAAACCCCTTATTACTCCAATTAGCTATATAAATAGCTTTATTTTAATTTATTTAAATGCAAACTTAGGAAATATTAAAAATATTTCCTTTTATTCAACTGGAAAGGCAAACAAACCAAATAATCAGTGAACTGGTCCTATCACCTGTCTGTGACTGATGCCGGGCAATGTGGGCCAACTGGCAGTCCCATCCCTAAAAACTAGGGATACTCCTAGAAACTAGGGAATATACCCTGTCACCCTGAAACTGAAACCGTATACTAGTCCCGAGGAGCCTCAAATCTGGTCACTGCCATAACCTCCTAAATTTTAGGAAAATCCCTAAAATTAAGGAACTGCCCGAACTGGCTCTCAAACTAACTGTAGAACCAACTCCGGTCACTGAGAATCTGGTATGAGTCTCTATCCACCACTGCTAGCCTACGAGACTCCCATAATAGGCCAACTCTCATGACTCTGCTAGTCAGACTAGAGAGGGGACATGACAGATTATAGTCTTGTATTTATATTTTTAATATTTTTTGCTAAATTAATCAAATTATAATCTTTTCTTCTCCTCTAATAAATGTGAAATTTTATTTTGTTTTTGTGTTATTACAAGAACTTTTTAATGTATCGTGCTGAAAGAGCATTTCTATAGCGGTTTACTACTTGAGGAAAGGTACATGTTGTGTTAGAAACCATAACCATTTCCATAAATTGCCAAGGTGAACTGCCATGTAATATAATCCACCCACTGCAATGGATAAAGTAACAAATCATAAGAATAACAGGGAACATAACTAGTGTAATGGTGTTGATGTAATAATAATGGAACCTCATATCCTCACCACCTATCTTTGTTGCTCCACCCACAGACCCAAAAACATGAAAGCCATTGTAAAAACCCAACTGAATGGCCTTACAAATGGGTGGTCGAACAGAGCAAACTCTAACAAAAGCCAACCATAACTTTTCACATGAGAGCCCAGATAAATACCCAACTGCATTGCCTTACAATGGGTGGTAAAACAAAGCAAAATCTTATAAAAGTCATCATAACTACTCAAACCTATTTGAAAGATAGGGTTTTAAATCTGGAGCTCAGCATACTAAAGAACTGAAACAAAGGAAGCCTATGTGTACTGCACAACATTTTAGTGCCTCCGCAAAACAAGAAATAGCAGAAAAATACCTGTATTACGGCAGAGATTTGGTGAAAAACAGCTTCACAACTCCTGTATGCAACAAACACGCCTCTGCAATGAAGAATGGTTATGCAACAAACACGGCTCTGCAACAAAGAATGGCTCACACGGTTTCTAAATAGAAAAATACCAATGTTTTTGGCACGGTTTAGGTTTCTTTGGCGCCATTTGTCTGTGCACGATTAATCCCGATTAACCCGCGATTTTGCAGACAATTAAGCATGATTTGTCAGAGGTAAAAATTGTTGACTAGTCAATGATTTATTTGGCCGATTTTGGGGAACAAATCGGGACCAAGCCCGATCGCCGATTAATCGCAATTATTCCCGACTAATCGGCAATTTTCGCTTCACTAGTTTTCTTTATATTCTGAACATTAGTATTAATTGTTTTTTGCTCATTGGAAAAGTATGGCTATTAATTATTTTGATGTATTACACTAATATCTATGTCATTTGTGTGAATGTCCCCTTGCACCTGCCCAACAATGCTTCAAAGCCAAGTTACCACTTACATGCATAAGTGGTGCAGGCGCACCTAGGACTTAGGCTTGAAAGTCCTACTTCAGTTTTGGCTTGTACTGGTCCTAGCCAAACCAAAGGTTAATAAAGGGCTCCAAGAGGGCCTAGGTGTGATAGGAGAATAGTGGTTTGAGTTAGCTTAGGGTTGGGTTAGTTAGGTTGAGTCAATAGGCTAAGGTGTCCTTAGCACCTAGCTTGGTCCTAGAAGTTGGCAAAAAGGCACAAGAGTGGGAATGTGAGTCAAATGTTTGAGTTTGGTCTAAAATGACCCAAAATAGCTTTGGATAGGTTTTAATTGCAATTTAGGAGTCTTTGAGTGGTTTGAGCAATGACAAGAGCAACTATGTAAAAGTTGGCAAAAAGTTGTCATGACAACTTTTGCAATTTTGCAAAGTTGCATGACAACTTTTTGTCCTAAAAGGACCGACCTAGGTTTTAGGTCAAATGGCGGTCCCAACCACCCAAACCTCGTGGCTAGAGGCTATTTAAGCCCTAAAAGGCCCAAATCCCGAGGTTAGCATCATTTTTAATTTCTGGTTTTGAGAATCCAAACACTATTACAGACTTCTGTGGACACAGTCTGAGGTTTTCATGCAACAATAGCATCTAATGTCATCGATTTTGCTTGTGAAGAAGGATTCAATCCATGTTTAGTATTTCATTTCCATTTTGTGTGTTTCATAGGTGTTTTGGTAGCTTAAGTTAATTTCTTTTGTCTTAGCCAATTCACTGGTTTGTGTATAGCTTTGTGTATGAACATGGCTCCCCCATGAAACCCCACCATGTGTTCATCACGCCCAATTGGGACATGGTAGAGGAGCCTATGTACAGTGTATAGACCTCTTGTGGAGGTCTGGCAACAAGCATGGCCATTTTTGTGACCTTGCACAGTCATTGCCCAACTAGGGACAAGGAGGTGAAATAGTTGTATTGCTTGCAGGGGTGACTAAAGAGACATAATCTAAGACTTTGGAGACCAAGAAGATGATCAGACAGAACATTGATGAAGAATGCAAGGCTTGATCAATCCATTTAACAAGCCAAACCTTACCTTGTAAAGTGAGCTCCTAAAAGCCACTAAAACCCTTGTAAAATCCTCCTTATTGAGTTAGGGCATTGTACGTAGGCATGAGATCCTAAGACCCACAAAATCCATGAGAGTATCCCATATGAACCAAAAATCCAAAGTTTGTTTGGGAGGTCCTTTTCGAGGTTTTTGCAGAAAGTCCTAAAAACCTGGACTACGAGGCCTAATTGGGGGCTCTAGGGCTACAAGGCTCAATCAGAGATTTTGAAGAGATCGGTAAGGAGGAATGGTAAAGACCTTGACCAAATGGGTCAAGAAGTGAAACTAGTATAGAAATTGACTACCTCCACACCCCTGCAAGAATCACCAACTTGCTAAGGAGGTAAGGTGCATTTGGAAGGAGTATTGGATATGAAGGGACAAGAGCATTCAATCAGTGATAAATCACCTAGGAGTTGAAGTATAGATTGTTAAAGTGGAGGACATTGAGAGAGTCCTTAGAGAACAAGGTGAAGCCTTGTAAGACCCCTGATCAAGCTATTGGAAGGTTGGAGAGTTAGGAATCTTAGGGATCCTAACCTAAGTCTTTTAAGCACCTAGTGTGATCCTATCAATAAGGGCCTTGGATCAGGTTCATTCCACACCTACTTTGGGAATAACTAGATCCACTTTTTCAAAGAAATTAGTTAAGAGGCTATTGGCTAAAAATTCAATGAAAGCACAACTTACAAAATTGTGACTTTAGGCAACATTCATGAGATTTCTCTCTCCTCTCAACAATAGGGGAGGCTTCCTTCTTACCGTAGGTGGCTTCAATAAGAACTAAACTGAAATTACAAAAAGGGGCAGATCTCTTAATCAATTCCTCTTTTTTCAAGAATGATTTTACAAACAGCAACTTTCAAACTAAAAAAAAAAATCCTATTGCTACGATAATACCGGTGGCTCAAGGGTTGACATAAGAACAATACCCGAGACAATAGTCTACTTATATATTTTGTGAAACAAAAACAAGAACCCAAAGTCTCATGCGCTTGTCTCAAATGAGGATTCACTAACTGGAATAACCAGTAAGGCACAAAGTCTCTTACAGGAAATTCACAAATTTAATAAAAATACCTACAACTGAAGCCCAAAGTCTTCAGTTCTACGTAATTGCAATCACTACAAACTATAACAATTTGTCCTCCTGTAGCACAAAGTCTTCAAAAGTCCAAATTGGTTTTGAATGCAATAGGCAGCTCAAAGTCTCCATAATTGAATTCAAATCCTTCTTGAGTAAAATTGCAAAACTCACAATCAATATCCAGAAAATGTCGTCACATAACACCTTGAATCAACACAAAGTTTGAAAGCAAGTTGCCCCTTTTGTTGAAACTTGAAAGCAATTCAATTTACATCTAAGCTCAAAGTCTTAGAATGCAAATACAAACTGACAGAATTTTCTTGCATTGCCAAAAGATGATTATTTACAATGAGCTCCCTCCTTTGTATAGGAAAAGAGTGGAGAGAAAGGTGGAGAAAGAAGGGGAAAACCCTTAACCAACTTGGCTTTTTCTCTAACAAACTATAACTAATTTTGACTTATTCAATGCTATAAGGCTTAAAGCACTTGCTACATGATTACATGGAACAGCTTTGCACGTGATACTATCACATGCAAGTACATCTTTTTTTTACATTACATGTAATCTGTAAAATACAAATTACAAATACATGATAAAAATATTCTAAGTATCTGACAAGACACAAAATCTATTACATCATCCTTTATTGGTCCTCATGCTACTACTGGATGTTGCATGATTGATGTATTCTGGTTTGGTGAAAGCATCTCAAACCGGAATATGAATATGCATCTTTGATTGTTCTGCATCATAGTGGTGGTTACTGGAAAAGCATCTTTTCATAACCATTTCAGTCTTGGAAGCATTCTATGCCTGCAATCATTGCATCTCTCATCCCTTTCTTTCTATGACCGCATCATGTTGTCGTTCTTGCCTCGTGTCATTCTTTAGTTACCAGAAAAAGCCATAACATGGTCTTTCCAGCGCAGACCTGGAAGAGTATGCATATAGGATATGAGTGGAACGCCTTTGAGCAACAAAGGGTGAAGGATCTTAGGCAAAACCAACTCTTCAAATGAGGGAAAAACTCAAAAATGGAATTTTCTAGGAGCATTGCATGTGAATGGACAATAAGCTTTGAGCAAGGAAATTAGGTGCATATGCATATATCTACAAATGAGAAGGTTATTTACTCATAAGTGGGGTTTTTATGTCCCATTACAAGTCATCGAGAAAGCTCTTGATGCCTACAAACGGGTTTTTGAAATTCATTTGCAGCCTTTGCAAAGAGGGGAAAAATGCATGCAAAACACTTAAAAAGTGGGTTTTTTAACTTGCATTGCATATGGGGAAAAACCTTCTTCGGTAGAACAACCTTATGAACATGATTTTTAATCCCGACTACATATGCAACAAAATTGAGTGTTTGGAGCTTTCTCATAAAGGGAAGAACTTGCATCTCTTCTTGGGAAGAACTTGCATTGTTTTGAAAACGATACAATCAAACTTTTGAAACCAAAAATCCTCCTTTGAATCTCTAACCATGTAGAATTTAGCAAGACGGCTGAAACATGAATAACTTGCACCACTTGGAACCAAAATGTGAAGGAAAAGATGCTTAAACTTTGACGAAAAACTCCAAATGTTTTCTGGTTCGAATTTGGGAAAAGATCCCCAAATTTCAAGTATATAGGCAGCCAAGCTTGACCAAATCTTCACAAGAATGAATGCAAAACTCAGTCCTCTTTGAATCTTTGACAAATGGCTATGAATGAGGGGTTAAAGGCTAAGGAGTAGCAACAAGAAAGAAATTTTCAAGCTTGCAAAAACGTGATTCATACCAGCAAACAAGTCAATATGCAATGGACTCCAAAAACGGTGCCCTAAAGAAAAAACATGATTTTTATGATGAACACAAGCTGCAAAATAAAGCATTTTTTTCCTAGACGGGCTTCTTATTCCAAAGCGCATGCAATAAAAACTTGCAATCTCTACACATGTTTTTAACCTTCAAATGTCCTAGATGGGCTGTTCAAGAGAAAACGCAAGTGTAAATGCATTTACATGTGTTTGCAAAATATGTGTTGGCAATACAGATTGCCGCCCAGATTGCAGGCCTTTGAGAAGAGTAAAAATGTTTTTTCCATATACTTTTACATGTATAAAAGACATGTAATAGCAAGAAAAATCACCGCCCTTGTCTAAGCAATACAAAATGCAAGTGATAATGCCTAAATACGCGCTTTAGAATACCATTTACATGCCTTTACAACATGCAAATGCTATAAAAATCGCCACAAAGGTATTTAATAATATAACACAGGTAATAAAGGGTTTAAAAACGTGTTTTATAAAAGCTTTTGCATATGTATTTGAGATGAAAATCGCCACCATTATGTAAAGGGAGTAAAAAGAAAACAAGTTAAATGCCTAATACGTGCTTTCCAAGCCACGATACATGTATTAGGAAAACATAATGGGCTTTGAACATGTCTTTTCATATGTTCACCTTACATTTAGAAGATGTAAAGGCTCCCAAAAACAACGCCTTCAGTGGCAATAGGATTTAAAACACTTACTGCATATATTTATATGTTCTTCAAAACATGCAATGAGTCCAAAAATCGCCACCATTACATGAACGAGCTGTTTTAAGCCAAAAGCATGTTTTTAATTTTGTTTTAGAAGCATATATGTAATGCATTCAAAAAACGCCACCATGGACTCATGGATTGAACACATCAAAGGTGGAGTTTTAGAATCAACTCGCATGTTCCCAAGTAAAGCATATGTTTATGCGATATCAATCAAAAACCCCACCAATGTATTCAGTTTTACATATAATTTATAGTTTTAATGAGAGATATGTAATGGGACTTAAAAAGTCCACCTTTACATTAGAAATTCACTAAAAACTATATATAAACCTCATCGAAACGATGTGATATTTTAAAATGGGGTTCTAAATCCATTTTACATGTAAATGACACTTTTTATGCCATGTAATTGCCAATAAAAGCCCACTTAATGAGAAATTTTAATTAAAGAACAAAGATATGCAGTCGGGCAGAAAAACCCCACGGGCGGAAGCTTAATTCCTTAATAACTTTAGCTAGACAACTTTGTTTGAGGCCTAAGCTTAAAATGAGTGGAATTGAAAATACTACAATCCTAGGGCGAAAACAAAACCGAAGTCGAACAAAATAACTAAGAAACGCCTTAGAGAGTTTATCCTACAAAATTTTCCGTAGAGTTGCCCCAATTTTGCGAATACAAAATTGAGGACAATAGGGGCCCATTAAAGGAAACAAAAGAATTGACCATCTATAAAGCCTAACAAAACTCTCACATGCTACAATTCTTGGCTATACTTAATAACTTATTTTATTTAAAATATATGCAAATCACATAACCCTCTTATGAATATTGTTGTTTCCTTCAAACTATGTCTAATTAGGTCAAAATAGTTTTCCTCTTGTGTTTTTTATCATAAGAGGACCAACATACACTTTTTCCTCCACTCTATCTCAGCTCATTATTATTCCAAGCATATAATGCCTCAGTAGAAGAGATGCCTACTGCGCTTAGATGACCATCAATATAAGCAAATTATATAAAGGCAACCACTCCTACAAGTAACCTTTTTCTTCCATGGCATACATGTAAAAATATCTTCTACACCCACACATTTAAACTCTCGATTTTTCCTATGCTCTTAAAATAATAAGACAAACTAAAGTCTCGTTGCATCTTGGAGCATAGTGTAAAAACATTTTCAATACTTAAGTTGTATGGAAAACATATACAACATTGACTACAAACAATAAAAAAAATGGAATTCAGCTTGCTATAGAATTTATCAACTTTTTTTCAAATGGCAACGGATGTAATCACACAAATGGAGGAAATACAAAATTTTCTTTGTTTTTATTCTAGGAAAATATGCTATAAGAGGAAGAGAACAAAATACCTTTGGACAAATGTTAAAAGGGATTGGTGCCATATCACTGGCATGACACGTGTTTCATCCAAAAATTTATTGAAATGATTGACAAGAGCATCGAGCACTCGATATGGTAAAGCATATTTTTTATCCAAAAGAAGTTTTATGAAGTAACTGCCAATACCAACCAAAATATGATTAATAATGGATCACAAAAAAGTTATATCTCAGCCGAGGCAATGCTACTGCTCACAAAAAAAATACAGAAACAACTAAATGATTTGTTTATATTTCGCATTGCCAAGTATACCATGTCTTCTAGCTTTTTAATTATCAAATGCATTTATTAATTTAAACATATAAACGCCATCTTTAATTAGCACACATACTGCTAACAATATAAATCATAAATGACAACTGCATTATTCTATTGTTTATTCATTTCATAGACGAGGACAATAAGTATATGGCTTGCAATTTCATCAAAATGAAGGAAATGTTTAGAAAATGTCCAAGTTGAAGATAAATATAATCATATGGCTTATATCAAGCATTTACAGCATGTCTTACAACTTTTATTTAGCAAATGCATTACTTAAACATACAGCCACATCTTCTATCAAGAACACATATATTGCTCAAACTATTAATCCTACACAATGACCTCAAAATTAAAAAGTGCATTTATACCATAGATGAGGACAATAACAATTTGAGATAAACTAGTAGTATATGCCTCTCAAATTCATCCTAAACTCAATTTTTTTAATTAAGTGAAGGCTCAGGATAAAACTAACCATATGGTACTAAATCCATAGACACAATATGGGATATGTCAAATTCATTGAACAATAGATTGTGAGAGCTTGTTGATTCAACACCGCCACTTGAAAAATGTGGACACCTTAAAGGGAATGTAACCAAGGCAGCAAATAATCAAAACAAAGAGTCGTTGAGACCCTAAAGAAAAAGATAACTTGAGCACGTCGAGACAAATTTTAGGTTTAATAAATGGTGTGAGGATTCCCTATCTCAGAATTTGTCCATTAGAACCATAAAATTGCATATGAGTATACATGTTCAACCTAAAGATGACACAACAAAAGATACAAATGATGCTATAATGTTCCAGATGATTAGAAAATAGGAAGAATGGTGATTAATTGTGCTAGCTCATCAACCAGTAGTTCCCTCACTCTTTTCCCAAATACAAGATCTTATCATTTACATGTATCTGTATTCCGTGTTAGGAATAATTTCTGATTCTAAATTAACGTTTTTCCAGAACTGAACCAAATAGAAAGCTAAGAGGGCAAAAAATCACATGAATTATGGAGGTCAAGACATCCAACCAAGGTGGGCTTTGATTCCATAAAAAGCACATGCATATATCTAAATAATTTACCCAGTAAACATTTTGTAAAAATTTAAGTAAGATGTGATGTAAATTATCTGTTAATAGCATCAAACTGGCAGGAACAAATAACACCAAATACACATGAAGCCAGTATTTACTACACAAAACCCTTTCCAAGTTTACCTGTTTGTGCCACAGTACTCCATTTCTGCTATCTTCATCAATCCAGCACTGCAATATAAATATCAAAACAAATCTTTCAGATAGCAGATAACATACTTATAAGAGAACATTGTGCAAGACAACCACCTAATACAAAAGAAGTAAGATCCTAACAAAAATAACAGTTTTAAAATTCACCTTGAATGAAGGGAAGGAATTGAGACCTTCTGTATGACACTTCCAATGATAAATGCTTCCCGCAGATTGCAAGTGCGTGACTGCGAATTGGAAAAAATATCCCAACTAAGAACCAAATAACATTTATTGAATTCAATCATATAGCATGTCATTTACTAAAGTCTAATAAATATAAGAAACTGATAGTAACAAAAAAATGGCTAATTAACATGCTAAACTCTGAAAATTAAGGCCCAACATTTCATATTTTAAATATCTGATTCAGCAAGAATAAAACTGGTATGAATTCCCATTTTCCTTCTCAATCAAACATGGAGCCAAACCTCCCCTTATTTTAACAGATAGTACATGGAATCAAGATTCTGTATTGAGACCCATTTATACCAGTAACAGCAAGATTCTGTATTGAGACCCATTTATACCAGTAACAGCGGGTATGCCATACACATGCTCTTTGGTGCTGCGTGATTTGTCCACGCTAGATGGGAACCATGTAAGAACTTCAGCAAGTAGATGATACATTATTTAGATGGTCAATCACGTCAATTTTTTCTATGACGACCTTGCATTCATCTCAAAACATGCATCTGAAAATGTGAATGTTAACACTAATATTCTGACCTGCATTGAATCCAGAGATCTAAAAGTGCATAGGACAAGGCAAAATAAATGCAAAATGTATGCTTATATATGCACAAGTGTAAGTTTGTGTGTAGCTACCTACTAATTTATATAGTGTACATATATGCATGTATTACATGCATAAATGCATATAATAATGCAAATACATATACTTAATGTGTGCATATGTCTGCATATGCATATATAAATGTACATACCTATGTAAATCATATCCATGCATATGCACCTATTAAAGACATATACACAAACAAAACAATCTCACTTATATTTAGGCATACGCATGTGTATTATAAATGTCTACCCACATGCACCCATAAAGCCAAACTGTTCAAATACACAGCAAATAAGTAATACTTAAACTTTAAATAATGATAAAAAAACAAGGCTCATCAACAGAAGAATAGCGGTGATAGGAAACTGGATATACATACAAGTCAACAAACATGTACCACAGGTCATGTCTCTTGATAGCGACTCTCAATAGCTAATAACTCTGACTAATTCCATTCATGAGGCACCATCCTGTGTTCAGAATGCTTTGACCTTGAGATATAATCAAAATACAATAAACAATAGTATTTTACTAACTTTCCACAATAGTGATGCATAGAATCTGTATCAAGCCATCCTAGATGAATCTCAAAAGGCTTCCAATAGCATCGTAGATTAACATTCATATTGCAACGATTCAATTATTGTTGCAATGAAATGATTAACAAATTCTTATAACTAGGGTTAGAAGTTGTAATCATGATTACAATTATTAGTTTTTGACATCTGAATTGAATAATCTGTTGATACTTGATAGTGAGGAGACCAAGATGGCTTAATCTAAGGTTCTATGAGACTTGCTGAATAATATACTTAATCTTTGCCACAGTTCAATCATGGGAGAAGGTGATTGGTCCTTGTTCTCACAATTGCATTTTTAAAAAGGGAATCAAAACCAACAAAGCCATATTATTGGAGGCATCTACTCTTAGAATTGGCCGTAGATCCATGGAATACAACCTCCAATAGGCTTAGAACAAATTAAATTTCAGATAAGCTAATAGAATAACCCTAGTCTCTTAGATGGGGGAGCTCTCCTTGGAAATCACAAAGAACTGCTAACCCTTTGTGATTATTTCACAAGAAGTAATACTAACAATCTCACAAAACACAAAGGGATGGTGCTTGAACTATAACTAGGATTTTAAACTCAAATTTGCAATCTCATTGTGAAAGGACATTTAAAAACTATTACTAATGGATTAGAAGGCAGATATATTACTCATTGGAGACTCTAAATTTTTTCTTTAAGGTTTGAAAGACTTCTGCCTTTTATGCTCAAAAAAGAATGAACTTTTAGTGATTTTATAAAAATCACTAACACTATTTTAAAGGAGACTTCTTGTACCTTTTAGCTCCTTTACTTTGGTTTCTAGAAATTCAACTCTTGATTTTCAATGAATTTGAGTTGTATTTCCATTTCAGTCTCCAATTCTCATGCCTTTTGCTCTTAGCAAGGTGTGGCTCTTTCTATTTCTGCCCCTCCCCTTTTTTCTCTATCAATGCATGGCATTTTCATTCTTTACCTTCTTGTTGGTAGGTTTCTCTTTCACTTGGGCTATGCCTTTCTATGTTTGGAGCTTTGAATGCCTTTTCCATCTTATCGATAGTCTTTTTGGCAGTCTCAAAAAATCTTCTCCTCCTACACTAGTTGTATAATTCTGAGATGCACACTATGGGTGGCTATCCTCATGTTTTCCTATTGTTTTATTCACTTGCAACAAGACTCATATCTTGTTTACATGGTGCCTTTTTGTATGGTTCATGGGTTTTATCCTCTTGTTTCTCTATAAAACTTTTAACAAGGATAGCAAAGACCTTTAGAGGATATTCAACTATTCGGCACTCTCTTTTCTGCTAATTTTACTCACTCAAGCTATGTTTTTTTCTTTCACACACTTTCCTTGCACTCTTTGATGGTCTTCATGAGGATGTCACATAACATCAATGTGGGGTAGCTATGGAAGCTTCTCCCTCATCCATTTGCTGATCACTATGTCTTGGGCCAATGCACTATCTCCAAGATCTACTTATGTCATACCCTCACTACTAACGGTGGATGGAATACCACCAAACGTCATGAACAGCCTTCTTCTCTCGATCACCTAAAGAGCTTGCAATCTGTTGAGTTTGCATACAACATTTAGTATTTAATTTTATAATTCATTGTTCAAGAATCAAAACTTGGGACAGAATTTTAATTGCAAGAGGATGCAAGAAAATAGAGCCTTGACGATGTACATACCACCACTCGTCAGCATTAATCCTATATTGAGCATGAAGAGTGGTAGTATCATGATATTTGGAAGATGCAAATTGGATAAAACTCAGTCAAGATAATATTTTGAGTTTCATCATCATCATATATCTTCCTAAATGTAATCTTCTATCCAGCAGCAACCTTTGCATCTCTATATGGCGCCACCCTCCTCGGCAATGCAAGCATCTCTTGGCTATAAAGCCTTGGCAACAAAGCATATGCTAAGAGATGTAAGGGAGAGGTCATCTTGTTCCAACGAACAAGAATAATTTGTTCAACAACTTTGAAAAATGCATCGGTTGGATCGTGTTTCTCAGGCTCTGTTATTGCTCTTATTTTCTCCACCAAGGTGTTCATGCGATCATAAATTTCACCCAAACATGGGTGATCACCATGCTCATGATGGCAGCAGTGAAATTCAAAACGTATTTTGTACGATCCCACCACTAATCAATGCCTCAATACACTCCACAAGGTGTTGATGACCATAGCACTCAAGGCCTCTTGCACTGTTAGCCGGAAAGACTACTTTATTATATGTCGTGTATTAGTTATGTTGTTCTGACGGTAATTAGTTATTACCAAAGGGCAGTTGGGTCGGGTGGTGATGTTTGGTCACACCCCTTCGGGTAGATAAATATGTACCACCTACAGGTGAAGGAATTATGATGATTATGAAGTGAATGTACTCATACGTTGGAATGATTAATCAAAGCATCTATTATTCTCTGATAAATTTTGTGTTTATTATATTTCCTATATAATGTCTATGCTTCAGTAAACTAGTCTACCCCAGCAGGTAAAAATCTGGCGTTGTTGCCAAACGAATCTAGCAAGTGACGGAATGAGTGGACGGATGGGAATACCATTGGAGGAGAATATCAATGCGAGGATGAATGAGGACAGAATCACAAAAGTTTTTGAAGAAGAGCATGCTCTGACATTTGATGATTGAATAGAATTTATGCCTAATCAATTGAATAAAAATAGAAATTTAAAGAAGGAACTCGAAGAAGAACAAGCCGCTAGAATTGTCGTACTCACACAGCAGCAAGCCGAGCGAAGGGAGAGATTCAGAAGATGTCCCGAAGGACTACCGAAGGGAGTAAGTGAAGGCGAGCATCTGGAGGAATCTAACCGGGAGGCCGGAAGAAGTGACGAGGACCACTTGGAGAAAACAAGGAGCTTGTTCGGGTCCTTAACCTTAACCCCACGGACGAAAGCAAGAGAAGCCCGAAGGAAGAAGAGGAAGCCGCACGGAAGGAGGCTCAAGATACCGCTGCCGCCGAGAGTATCGAAGTGACAAAGGGGCACGGGGATCACAGTAGCCCACCAAGCTTGGACGGTTCCAGTAGTTCAGGGACATCAAGTAGTACGGTACCAAACATTTCCGGGGTACCGACGCCGGTAGGACCATCCCAACCTATCGTACAACCAGCATAACAAATACTCCCAGCTACCCAACCAGCAACGCAACAGTCCCACCCCCGAGGGTGAATATGGCGGCTAACAAGGAGAAGTTACCCAAGTTCCATGGCGATGGAAAAGAAGACCTTGTTCGGCATTGCCACACATGTGAGACAATTTGGTCCGCGAATGGAGTCACTGACCAGGCAGAATGGATGAAACAATTTCCGACAACCCCACGAGGGGTAGCAATCGATTGGTACTCTAACTTAGACAAAAGCTAAGTGACCACCTAGGACTTATTGAAGAAGGCATTCGAAAAGGAGTTTAGGCTCTTGCGAGACGATAATGAAATCATCTCTGAAATATATGGAACGAAGAAAGGGAAAAAAGAGACTGTGCGGGCTTACAGTCGCCGACTGAAAGAGTTAGTCGGAAAAATGGATAGCCAGCCATTGAATGGCTTGAAGAAAAGATGGTTCATGGAGGGCCTGAAATCTAACCTACAAAGGAAAATGAAGATAGCGCCCCCCACCTCAAACGTAGATGCCTACAACTGGGCGATGGACTTGGAGAAGAAAAGAAGCAAGTCCTCTTCCGACGAAGATGACACTTCGAACGATGATAGTGGCAGTAATGGCAAGTCGAAGAAAAAAGTCATGGCACTCCAAAAGGACATGGAGAGAATGATGGAGTTCAAGACCATGAAAGGGAGTACCAACAAGGGGGAAGTTGATATATGGTGTACGAACTGCAAGGCGAGCGGCCATACAAAGGGTTCCTGTCCCAAAATGGCATTTTGTGACATTTGCCAGATCATGGGCCATTCCACCAAGGAATGCCCATACAACATGAAGGTGCGGAAACAACAAATGCTATTTACCCAAGAGCAACCATCTACATCAGGGGCAGAGATTAACAATAACGCATCCTCGAGCGGGTACGGAGGCAACCAACGTGGTGGCAGAAGGGGCAATACCAACACAAGGAGTCAAATACAATACGACTCCAAGGGTCAGCCGATGATCCAATGTCAAGCTTGCAATCAGTGGGGCCACTTTGCAAGGGACTACGACAAGGGTGACACCCCGCAGAAGCTATGCCACTGGTGTGGTCCTGGCAACCACGAGGATGCCAACTGCCCAAAATCCGGGGTCAACTTGCTCAACATCGACAGAATGAGAAGTAACGAGGGGGTACTAGCCATCACACGATCACAAGCAAAACAAGGGGCACGGGAGGGTAAGGAAGAAATAGAGAAGGCGATGAAGGCACCAAAAGAAACATGGGAGATGGCTACCACCTTGGGCCGGAGGGAGGCAGGACAAAACATTCTGAGACAAATGTTACAATTAGAGGTACCGGTGAAACTCCAGGACCTCCTTCACACCATGCCTCACTTGGGAACGACACTGTTGGGGAATGTGATATCCCCGTCCAAAAGTAAATTTAATATTAATAAAATAATAGATAAATATTAATAATAATAATATTCATAACTATTTGATAAATATTAATGATTATTAATAATAACATTTATAATATTATTATTAATTGCTTAATCAATACTATTTATCAATATACAATTAATATTATTAATCAATATACAATTTATAAATAAATATAATATAGCATTAATAATATTAATCAACATATATGATATAACCAGTTAATATTATTCTCATTGAACGATATTTATAATACTATACGGTATTAATGGAATCAATATTAGTCAATATTATTGATAGACAAAATATAAACCCACAACATAGAATGGTCTCTCCGACTCAGCAGAAGGGCCACTATCAGGTCTAAGGAAGCTCCCTACGATGGAACGTCACACCTCATGATTGTTTGTTCCTCCCGAAACACATATAAGAATGCATGCGAACAGGAGATGAAAGCACGGAAATAAGGAAGGATAAATATACCCGGTCAAGAACATAGAACGAAACAGACGATCACAGCAAGCTTGGAGGATATATAAACAGGAAGATATTTAATTGCAAAGTATATTATAGATGACTTGTACTCATATCGCAGGAGATATGAGGGTTGTCGCTAAAGAGAAACAGAGGACACTCCAATCTAAAGGCAAATAACGAAGAGAATATACAAACAATAAAATTGCAGATATATATATACCAGCGTAAGAATGGGGAGATATAAGGAATGAATATCAAACATTATAATTAAATATATATATATATATATATATACACACCAGACAATTGACATCAGTCCAGCAGTATACAAAATATATATAAACATACACATCCCTTATCAGTGTATAAGGTAGAGCACAGATACCTGATTATAAATATATAATCCCTTATCAGGTGTGTATAGATATATGAAACTCCTATTAGTGAGTAAGTAAACATAATTAATATATATCTATATGCATTCGAGGGATATAAATTAAATAATTATAATTGTATATAGAAATTAATTTCCAATCTTATTATTATTTGACTTATCAAAGAGGATATATATGCTATTAAGGATTAATATTTGAATTACATATGTATATATGCCATTGCATGATCAAACTATTGAATTCATTCAATATTGTACCATGTAAATGATTGAAGCCTAAAACTATGATTAAATATACAAGTATTTATAATTATATATTGAGACCTTATTTAATCCTATATACTATTTGACTCAAGGAAAGAAGTTGTAATGTTACCAAGGAGGGGCTTGTGTAAATCCAGGTAATGGCTATCCGTCCCAAAATAAGGTGGGGTTTAGCATCCCAATAGTTTGGGCTTGGACCTGTAAACTTTGAGGGAGCCCATTATGGTTGGTCTCTAGGCACCTTGGATAACATCTACGCTTCCCTTCATGAAGTTAAAAATAGTAATAAGATTGGATATGAGTGTTAAGATAACTAAATCTAATAAGCTAAATGACTAATCCTATCATGGACATTACAATCCGAACCTTAATGGAAAAATTTAAGATAAATTAGGAAGGGTCCCAACAGGGGACATTACAGGGAACTTGGCCACGCAGCCAAATACCACATATACGGACATCCCCGAAGGGTTTGCAACTGACCCGATGATACTTGTTGTAAACAACGGAAGGTACCCAGTAGTCGTCGAGATGGGCATCCTTAGCTCCATCCTAACAAACACTATAGTGGACAAAGGGTTAGGAGTGAACATCCTTTCGGAGGAGACATGGAAGAAATTGGGCCAGCCAACCTTGTGGCCCCCAACCTTCAACTTATTGGGTGCCGATTAGCAAGGTATCAAACCCCTCAGAACGTTAATGGCACAACAGGCCACCATTGGCTAGCAACCATTTGTACTAGACTTTGCAGTGATACCTTTGAAAAAGCAGGGTTATTATGCCATTCTGGGTCGAGGGTGGTTGGTCACGGCGAAGGTAAACCACAATTGGAAGAAAAACACCCTCTCGATGGAGAATGGGGGAAGTTCACCATCGACCTTCGCACCCAGATGGTGAGCGAAGAGATAGCCTCTTCTTCCGACTTAGAATCTGACTCCGAAGAAGAAAACGACCGAAGGGATGAAGGAAGGGACGGAATGGAACCGAATAGTGAAGGTGTGCTAAGATTGGGGGAATACTCAGAGGATGATGCAGATTCACTAAACAGTCTCTTCCACTGGTAAATAGAGGATTACAAACTCTTCCAACCAGCATGCAATATACTAAGTATTGAGGAAGAGCTGGAAACATTTCCCCCCGAGTACGATGAATACAAGGAAGAGGAACCTAAGATTATTCGTATCCCTGACAATTGGAATCCTGGGTGGACGACTGCAAACTTCAAAATCCTTATTCTCCTTATGTACGGGCAAGAGGCCGTGGTCCCTATAGTATTTATGGTTCCAAGCCTTTGGATCGCCATTGAAAATAGACTTGGCGACAGGGAAAGCTTAAGGGAACGACTACACACTCTAAAGAATGAGATTAAGCCAGGAAAATTTCGGGAAGTTGGCTACGACGAGGCTGTTAAGTTGTGGACTATCGACGGACTGGAGATACATGAGGTCATCAACGGGTCCAAATTGAGACCTTACCAGGAGAGGATGGACCCGAGAAGAGGGACAGAACATCCAAGAGGATGGAAAGGGACTCAAAAGGTCACGCAAGCTATCGGAGATGCATCCAAAAGGTAATGAAAATTTTTCTTTTAAAAAAAAATAAAAAAACATCGTATGGTCGAGAGCCAGCAATAGAGGAAAAGCTCCGTATGGTCATTGACCGTACGGTGAATGAAGCATTGTACGGTGAAACGAAAGTGGAAAAGCGGCTGTACGGCGGAAAGGAGGGGGAATTTCGTACGCAATTAAAACGTCCATTCAAAACACCATACGGCAAAAAGAGAGAGGACTTAAAGACCGTACGCACGCGAGAGTAGAACATAAAGGCGTGCACATTGGATAAGGACAGAAAGACCGTACGAACAATCTACCATACAGCATGAAGACAAAACGTTACATAAAGTCACCGCAAAAGGTCCGCACGACATACAAGAGCTGAAAACACAAAACAACCGTACGACGTACAAGGAGATAAAAAGTGTGCATTTTGTATGGTGGACAAGGTATTCAAGGACCGTATGGCTGAAGAGTGAACGGAGACAAGAGATTGAGAACCGTACAGCGCCTGGAAGATAAGATGAGGAAAGGTCGTACGGCCCACGCGTGAGTAAGGTGCCAGTAACCGTACGCACACAGGATTACGACCGAATTTTGGTACGCAACAAAATGTCGTACGGTTTCATTTATTCAAGTACACACAAGAAAGCATAGTTTGTACGGCAGGAAGGCACAGTCGGTACGCTAGAAGGAAGAGAATTTCCATACAAACGGCAAGGAGTGGCAGCGAAGGTTCTAAAAAAAACGACGACAAATAAAAACAGTTCACAGTGAATAACGTATGGTACCAAAGGGAAGGACATAAATAGGTAGTGAGGAAAACATAAGCAGTTAGCAGAAAGAGTATGGGATTGGAAGAAAATCGCAAAAATGGTGTGCCCCAGGATCCCGCAGAGGCGCTGCCCCTTAACCCCGTTGGGGGTGTTGCCCCCTAGACCCCCATTGTATTTTTGAGGTGCACTACAACTGTGAGTTGGGGCATCGAAACAGCACAAGGAAATTATTCAGTTATCAGCCTTTGGAAAGTGTGTCCAGTTGATGAGACTAGGAGCTGCTGCAGGCATGGAGTGTCTGCATGCCAGAGGTGGAGAGAGCAATGGAGCAAGCCTTTCGAGAGGGGTACTATGCTTGAGGCACTCAAAGTAGGTTTTGGTTGGACGTGAGGTTGTCTTGGTGGATGCACAGAGAACTTGGGAGGAGCTGGCCACCCGGTTGGACGCAGTAGAGCGACACTTGGCTCAGCATACGCAGGAGTTGGAAGCGGAGAAGGCAGCACGGGTGGCTATCGAGGTCAAATTGGCTAGGGAGATAGTATCGTTTGAACAAGAGTTAGTGGGGGCTACAGCTGAAACGTGTTTTTTGGAGACCAGTTTGGTGCAAGCACAGGAGGAATGTGATGTGACGGAACAAGAACTACTCGAAGCAACATTGATGGGGAGGGCGGCACTCCAGCTTTTTCAGAGACACCCCTCCACCCCTTCTCAGTGATTTTCTTATTCTATGTGATGTATTTCATCTCCCTTTTGTTGTGAGTCATCAGAGACAACTTTCTTTTTCGGGGGGATGATGTTAGCTGGAAAGACTACTTTATTATATGTCGTGTATTAGTTAAATTGTTCCAACGATAATTAGTTATTACCAAAGGGCAGTTGGGTCGGGTGGTGACATTTGGTCACACCCCTTCGGGTAGATAAATATGTACCACCTACGGGTGAAGGAATTATGATGATTATGAAGTGAATGTATTCATACGTTGGAATGATTAATGAAAGCATCTATTATTCTCTGATATATTTTGTGTTTATTATATTTCCTGTATAATGTCTATGCTTCAGTAAACTAGTCTACCCCATCGAGTAAACATGCACCTTCACAAGTCTTCTTAAGACAATTGTGTGAGATGCAAATTGTGTTTCGGCAACTTAACATGGCATAAAAAAAATATACATCATATATCACCTATAAAAAATTTGAAACAAAAGTAAAACAAATTTAAATTACCTTCAACAACTCCAACCTAGAGGTCCTGAATATGGCTTGAGACATGTGATGATTAATCACAAACATTTGAATCTACTCGGCCTCCATGTAACTTGTTTGACCCATTCAATTTGTGGGCCACTCTTTTGCATGAATAATTGAGTAGATTGTACATGGTGTCCAAAAAATGTGATCATATGTGACTTGCACTATAGACCCAACTGCCCTACAATTTTTAGCATTGTCTATTATGAATTGGACAACATTTGTAGGCCCCACCATATCAATGGATTCTATGAGGATACTGGCAATGAAACTTGCATCTTTCACTTGCCCCTCACACTTCATTGTGTTCAAGAACATCGGCCCCTTTAACATTGATCAACGGCCTACTTTTGTGATCTTTCCATCCATCGAAAATGATACAGACATCTGTTTCTGACCATGTATCTTTGATCACTCCCAATTGTGTCTCTAAGGAAGCTTTCTCCTTCACCAATAAGGTGGTTCGCAACTTTTCATACCTTGGACTAACAAAATCAGGAGGTGTATTGCAAAGGGTACTCACCATCTCCTACTAATAAGGTGATCTAACAAGATTGAAACGAAGCCCATTGGCATAAATGTAACAAACAATGCTCATATCTACAACCTCCCTGATTTCATTTTTGAAGGCCCTATCCAATGGGCCTCTTTTTCATGTAACAATTTCTAGTTCAAAAGGTGGAGGCATTGGCATGAAGGGATGCGAGCTAGCCAATTTTCCCAAGCCACTAAGAGGCCTCTTCAAGCTTTTATTGGCAAGGGGATGATTAGTCTTTGATTTGTTGCTTCTCATGTCAGCTTCCTCTTGTTCTTTAATATATTGCAAGATTAGACCCTTTGGCAACCCTTTCTTATCTGGCCCCTAACAAGCTTTCATTCCTTTTCCAAGGATGGCACAAAAGTGAGCCTTCCCACAAAAGTATGAGCTTGAATACTCTATATTGCAATGGTTACACCGCCAAAGATAAACCCCAGCACTAAGCATTTTCTTAATCATTGTTGTGTAACGACAAAGTGGTAAAGTTGCATTCAATTTAAAAGGGTTCTCCCAGGCAACTCAACTAGAACCTCCACTTCTAGCCATTTTGTCTAAATAATGAACCTAAAATGAAAAAGAAAACTCAAGACAATATTGATAAAAATTGAAAAAAAATAATTAATATGCATACAAAGTTTTTAAAAGTATTCAAAACTTCTTTTTTTAAATAAAAAACTTGAATATTTTTAAAAAAACTTGATAAATCTTTAAAAAATCACTGAAAACTTGAAAAAAATGAAGATTCACTCACCTTTTGAATGCTAAATCTTCCTTCTCCAAAGATTCCTAGGTCTTTGGTGTGTCTAACTCCTCCATAGTCTTCACCTTCAAAGAAAAATGCAGCAATCTTCAAAATAAGCTTGAGAAAAAAATGGTGAAAAATGCATAAAAGATTAATGGAATGAGCAAAGGTGAGGTAATATGGGTGAGAATACGGTTGCATGCATTTTTCTAGGTGAAAAGATAGTTTTTTGGCAAGCAAGGCCCATTTTTTGGCACCCACCGCCATAAGTTCCCGTGGGTGTGGTTCAGGAACCCAAGTTCCCTACGAGTTTGGTGCAGCCACACCCACAAGGAACCTAGATGTTTGTGCCACACCTTGGGTAGACCCACACAACATTAGGACTTGCACTGCACTGAAACTTGCGTGCCCTCCAAAATACAAGAACCTAGAATCTGAGGAAACAAACAACCTAGAATTGTAGAGGGAGATATACAAGTTGGACCCATGTAAGCATGAACAAAAATGTCTCTAACATCAAATTAAAGGTTGGGAACCATAGCTTGACAACCAAAACATTTTTATTCCTACACCATAAATCATTCTTTAAAAAAAGGATCTATCCGCTATAGATTGACTCAACAAAACAAAAAGCCTTCGACACTAGAATAAATCTTTATCATGCCTTCAATCTTCTCTATCCAACATTTAGAAACCCATGTATGTAAATTCACAGGATTAGGTCATAGAGTATTGACTTACAAAATAAACCTTTACTAGAGAACTTCTATTCTTCATAAAGGGCTTCCTTATCCATGTAAATGAGATAAAGTTCATAAAATATATCTGAGATGTTAAATCTGCATTGCTTTACTTGTTTGCAGCTTTTGATGTCTCCAAACCCACTAGAAGCCAATTCACATTTAAGCATTTTGGCCCACTCAACACAAGCTTATCATATACCTCTCAATTACTACCCACAAGGCTCTATTTGCAAGGTGCAACTAAAGCCATAAGCACAGAATTTGCAAACAAGAGGCCCAATCTTGATTCACACTTCACACATTAACCAATGCTCCCAAAACCAAACTTGTTTGCCCCATTATCACCAGTACTTGCCATGTTAATATGCAAAAGAAAGAGCTAGAGCCACCATTTGAACCTCGAAACTTTTTTGAATATTAACATTTATACAAAAAAATGGTAAATATCAAGTCTACAACTTCAATTTTATAATTTATAGATTGATTTCTTATGTTTGGTTCATTCTACAAATAAGGCACAACCTTTGGTTGACTTGGCGGTCAACACCTCCTTGGAGATTCATGACATGGCTTAACTGCCTCCTGCAGGTCGGGTTAAATCTGGCATTTGTATCGGGCATTGACAGTTTGAACTTTTAGTGCAACGGCAAATGATTTCAACAATTGGTATCAGAGCCTTGGGTCACAGGTTCGAGTCTCCCTTCAGTGGGTGTTAAAGGCTCAGTCAGTGCTGAGGGGGAGATTGTTGACTTGGTGGTTAGCACCTCCTTGGAGATTCGTGACATGGCTTAACCACCTCCTGTGGGTCGAGTTAAATCTGGCATTTGTATCGAGCATTGACAGTTCGAGCTTTTGGTGCAATGGCAAATGATTCCAACACCTTCTACAAGCAAGCACGTGATTTATGGTTCCAATGGGACAAAAATTTAGGGATATGGGCATGTGAGAAAAGCAAAAGTAATAGACGATGATGTGAGAAGAAAGCTGAAAAGTGACAAGTGTAAAAAGTCAAAAACTAGAAACATGTTGGAGAATGGTGTGCAAGGAGAAAAACACTTACAGCAGGGTATAAAACAAAAGACAAAAAAATGGATGTGGTACTAAATTTATGTGAACAACAAAGGAGTTGTGTTAACTATGGATGGAGATGTAAATGTTGGGAAACTATGACAATATTAAGGTGGAATAAAGAGGAAAAGAGAAGAAAATAATGGGGAACAACTACAGTGAAAAAGTGAATCACATGGAAGAAAAAGGAAAAATAAGTTTGGAACTGAAAACATTTCTCACTATGGCAGTGATGCAAAGGAGTAAGGATAGGGTATGTGCTTTGATTTTCTATAGTTATTCAATGAATAGACTCCGAACTTCAAATATAAGATTTTTTTTTCCTTTATAAACTTGCTGGAAATATTGTCATTGATGTCAAAGGCACTCAAGAAATTGTTACATCTCATCATTGATATCATGGAAGTGTTACCATTGATCTTCATATAATTGATGTTGTCATCAATGAGATTAATCTGCAACAAAGAAAGAGATTAATCTGAAACAAAGAAAGGAGGATACAATCTGTACAAGCATCACAAACATAGTGACAATAGTGACAACTGCTAAATACTGCAATTACAGAATAATATCCAATGGGAGCTGATTTAATTCTAAGGAATTGATGAAGCAACCACAGAAGAGGATACATGCCTAAGAGTACACATAAAAACAAATTAGCAATGAAATAAAAAAGAAACGAAAGAGACAAAAGTCAGAAAAGACAAAAACAGATAAAACAAAACTAAATTGACAAAAGAGACAGCCATTCAAAAATAGCGATCATGAGTCTTGCGATTGAATGAATGAATGAAAGATTTTAATAACATCCACGAGGCCAAAGAAGCCTATGGTACCCCCTAAGTAGCACACACCCTAGACTAGGGTGCCAAGGTCTTAAGCACTTTGTAAACTCTTCTTTAGATCTCTTCTTCAACAGTGTATTTTGATTACAAGGTTTGTTGTTCTGTCTAGCTGTGTTTCTTCAAATACAGTACTTAAATTGTCTGCTTCTAAAATATCCACATAGCTGGAACGGATGTCATTGTATTCTAGGCACTCCATGATAAAATGTCACTTTAGCCCTACCACACCGGCATATCCTTTTTTCCCATTATTCCTTAGGTATCATCCATCTACCTATTTCACACCTCAAATGGTGAGAACTAGTCCTAAGTTGATGTAATGTCCCCCTTTAGAGCGGAATTTAATGATAATAAGAATTAAAAATAAGATTAAATAATTAAATTATTATCATAATAACAAAAGAACATATTATTAATAATATTATAGATAATATTATTAATAAATGAATATAATAAAATTATAAATAATTATAATAATTATATTATAAATAAATAAAAATCAATAATCAATAAATAAAAATAACAATAATATTAGAATCATTTTTATTTATCAAATCTAGGACTTAGGGATAAATTAATGGTTATTTACCCATAAATAGGACAAATTAATTGATTTTGATGAAATTAAAGATACAAAGATTGGAAATCTTTGAACTCAAGCGTCCAAATATGCGAAATGCGAACTACACATTCAAAAAAGAAAAATGCCTTCCAAAGAAGACAGATAAATATAGGTATTATGCATTCGACACTAAACGCGAAGCAGGATGTAGACAAAAACAACAAGGCAAAGCTTAGGGCAGAAATGCCCAAATCAGTTGCAGAAGCTTCGAAGAAGCAAGAGAAAAAAGAGGTTTTTACAAGCTATTGTTTTAATTGCTGGCTCTACGGCCATAAGAAAAAGGATTGTCGAAAGCCTGTGCAGAATCATCCTACTTATGAGCATTTGGATGAGTTCACAGCAAAACAGAAGAAACTAGCTGATGAAAATACAGATTGGGAATTGTATGCAATATTCTCTCGAACAAAACCAATTTCCTCCATTGATGATTCAGCTTCGAATAAGCGCTCCTCTATAAACCCTAATGAGCCTTCCACATCAAACAAGCAGGAAAAGGGTTCTCAGAGTGAAATTCCGAAGGTTAACGCTAGGGTTGAAAAACCCGTTTCCGTTTTAAGGGCATACAATGAAATCCCTAAACAAAATAGGGATGTAAAGCAGAAAGTTTTCTCAGTCCAAACTTTGGACAGGCAAATAAATAATTTTGCAAAAACTAAGTATGCGAAAGTGGGCATAGGCTACGGGGTTGCTAAGGTGGGAAGACCTGAGCGCAATGTAGATTGCAGAACCAAGGAACCCCTATCTGCTAAGGGGGAAGGCAGGATCTTACCTACCCAAGCACCTCCCGTATGCACGAAGAAGAATGATTTCACTTGGCAAATGGTAAAAAACAAGAAAAAGGTTAACAGGTATCCGTTATCCCACAGTCCTTTTAATTTATCTCTGAATAATTCCTTTGATTTGCTTAAAGAGGAAGATAATGATAAAAGAAAATACTCGCCCCCCCACAAAAGGACTGGGATCTTTGTGGATAAGAGCTATAGGGCACGGCAGAATAAGATGGATTCGGTTCATCTAGAAGCCACAAAGCCCTACCCGTATCACACAAAGATCCCACCTTTTTCTGGAGGGAATTCTAATCAAAAGGGCAGAATTTTTAATTGTGATGTTCCAATGATTAACAATCTAAAATATAGCCCTGCTCACTGTAGAAGGACGGAGAGGCAATCAGGATCTATGATCAGTAATAATAAAGGTGACCATGTTTTTTATAATGATTCACTTCATGAAGCTTTAAATTGTGTAGCTTATACACCGCCACATAGGCGAATCATACAGCAGAAACCATTTAAGATTAATCATACCAATCAGTATGATACTATCATTTTAGATAGTGATGTTATTATGCAACAATAGAAACTCTTAGCAAAAAAAGGTCTGATTTGTATCTGGAACGGTACGGGAGTATCTGTCAATCATGTGATGAAGGAATTATCATTACTACTACCGAGGGAGGTAAGTATATCAATCCTTATGGATCATTTTATTTTTATAGACTGCATTAAAAAGAATCTGAAGGATAGCATTTTGAACAGAAAGGATATTAAATTTAGGAACATTTCATTTTCCTTTTTTGAATGGATGCCATTGTTCAATCCAATGCTTTTAAATGATTTTAGAATAGAGAAGGCTGTCTCTTTAAATAACCTGCCTTTAGAATTGTCCAGCAAGGAAATCATTAGTAATATAGGTAATAAATTTGGAAAATACATCAGGACTGTAGAATCAACTTATAATCAAAACAACAAAATTGTTATAGTGGCAATGGAATTTCATCAAAAATACATCACACCCATCCAATTAAACTTTAACTCTAACTCGATCATAATCAATCCTAGAATAATAGAAAATTTTATCGAAGAAGGAGCTTATCCCCAGAAGTTCCCCCAAAACTTTAACCTTATGAATCAACTCAATAAAGAAATGAAGATAAAGTTATGTAAGGGCAAAGGGGGTTTTATAATCAGCCCTATAAAGACTCAAAGAATGGATAGGATGCATCCCATAGCAGACACATGTTTAAACTTTTTGTTATCCAATCAACCTCAGATGAATGAGGAAACAGTAATAGAAAAGATCCCCGATCCCCATATGCCATATAACTTACCACAGAATGAGGATTATCCAGCAAATGCTAAAAAAGATAAAATAGTAATAAAAGAAAAAATTAACAAACAAAAGGTTAAATTAAAAATTCATCCAGAAATTGAAGAATCATTTCCAATAATTAATAACACAATACACCTAAATAGTCAGAAACTCAATGAAAATCATACTAAGCAAATTGAACCAGAAAAGACTGAGCAAGGAAAAAATAATACTCATTTACAACTCGAAGGTAATAGGACCGAGCTACAAACACAACAAACCCAAAAACCTGATTGTGGTAATATAGAAGAAATAGTAGATCGGGCAAATAAAACTGAAGAGGAAGTTAATCAAATTATTAATTACTTAGGAGAATCATTAACAGATGATCTGATGGACATGTTCTTAGAGGAGATTTGTGATTTCAACAAACTAAAAATTCAAAAAGAATTCTTAATTAAGCAAATTCAAGAATGTATGCTAGAAGAAAACAAGGATAAGGACCTTAAACAGACTCAACCTTCCGACCCTCTACCCTCAAGGGAGGAAGTCTCAGAAATAGCCCCTCCAGACACACCAGGAAAATATCCAGATCAGTTAGATATTAATAAGACAGAAAATAGAGAAATACAAAAAGAAAAAATAATTAATGAACCAATTATCGAAAAGGGAGTGACACAAGCTGTTACAATCCCTCTAGAATTAGAATCCCTGGATGTGGATCTATCGAGGAAGGATGAAAATATAATAGAATTTTTTGGTAAAGAGTTAATAGATAGAAATGAACCCTACGTACTTATAGAGGATAAACTAAAAAGCCCGGATAATTGGGATAATTCAACAATTGGAACTACGGGAGAAACAGCATTAGTTAAAGATGCGTTGAGGGCCTTTTCGGAATAACTAATGAAAACAGAGAACTAGGTATAGCCTTAACCAGAGGCAGTCTAAGTACTCCTAATATTAATAAATTAAAAAAGAAAAGAGGTAGGAAATCAGCAGTAGAACTAAGAGCGCTAGATGGCAATGCTGAAAACCAAAAAAAGATAGCTGACATATTGAACACAGGGCAGGGGAAGTGCCTTCCCAAAGAACAATAAAAGTCACTACTTGGAATGTTAGGGGTTTAAACGCCCCTAACAAACAGAGACTGTTAAAAAGGCACCTAAAAACCTTCGAATCCGAAATTATTCTTCTACAGGAAACTAAACTTAATTCATTAGAATTCGCTAAAGCTAGTAAAAAATTAGGTATATGGAAATCAGAATTCGAACCATCTGTAGGTCTCTCCGGTGGGTTAGCAACACTATGGGACCCCCGTAAAATTTCAGTTGTACTTATATCCACGAATAGTAATTGGATGGCCTTTAACGTCCAAAGCTATAAATCTAATCTAAAATTCTACCTAATCAATGTGTATGGACCCACTCCAAACGAAGAAAAAAGGAGAGTTTGGCAAGAGATTCACCTCTTTTTGAGTAATAATCCAGGAGCCCCTGTATTTATTGGAGGAGATTTTAATGCAATCCTAAGTCTGGAGGAAAAGTCAGGAGGCTTCAAATACGAATCCCAAGCCCTTAAAGACTTCAGTAAATGGGCAACAGATAATCATTTAATTAGCATTAACACAAATAACGGTGTATACACATGGAATAACAGAAGAGCGGGTTTTAGTCACATTGCGGAAAAACTGGATAGGTTCTTTATTAGAACTCATTCAGACAATTTTAAACAGCTGTACTCAGCAGAGATCCTTCCCGAGGCAGGATCGAATCACTTCCCGATACGTCTCTCTATTATAGAAGACTCAAAGCCGTCCAGAAATCCATTCAAATTCGAATTCATGTGGTTTCAAAACCCAGAATTCATTAATCTCCTAGAGGAATGGTGGAACCAAATATCAGTCAAAGGATCCAAAATGTTTTGTCTAACAGCAAAACTAAAAATTATAAAGAACAAGGCATTAGAATGGAATAAAAATAAGTTTAATAATATCTTTGAAGAAAAAGATAAGTTAGAACAAGAGATAGCAGACCTTAATAATATAGTAATAACACAAGGAATGAATGAACAGAGTTATCACAAAGAAAAAAATTAATGAATAGATACAATGATGTCCTCCTTAAAGAAGAGATTTTCTGGAAACAGAAATCAAGGGAAACTTGGCTAAAGGAAGGAGACAGCAACACTAAATTCTTCCATAACACCACAAATTTCAAAAGAAGTATCAACAGAATTTCTAAACTTAAGATAGATAAGGATCATTTCACATCATTTCACAGACAACCCTGAGCAGATCTTGAATACTCTCACGCAATTCTATGAAACCCTCCTTAACAAAACAAAAGCCACGGACATGGAAGCTCAAAACAAAATGCTTAAAGCTATACCAAAGCTACTTTCGGAAGCAGACAATAAAATGCTTAATAATAAATTATCCCTAGAAGAAGTGAAATCAGCAGTGTTCCAACTCCACCCAGATAAAGCCCCAGGCCCAGATGGGTTCCAAGCCAGTTTTTTTCAAAAATGTTGGCACTTCATTGGGGAGGAGGTATGGCAAGCAATAGAAGCAACCAGGAACTCAAGATCCTTGTTAAACAAAATAAACAATACCTTTTTCACTTTAATACCTAAGAAAAACGAAAGCGTGGAGCTAGCGGACTTTAGACCTATAGCCCTATGTAATACTGTTTACAAGATTCTCTCCAAATGTCTAGCGAATAGACTGAAAATTCTTCTTCCTAATATAATATCAGAAGAACAAACAGGTTTTGTAGTGAACAGATCGATATTGGATGGCATTATCATTGCACAGGAAGTAATCCATACTGCTCAAATAACTAAGGTTCCAAGTATGCTCATCAAAGTAGACATACAAAAAGCGTATGATAAAGTAGACTGGAGATTTCTTTGTAAGTGCATGGAAGCCTTTGGATTTTCAAAACAATGGATTAATCTCATATTTAATTGCATTTCAACCCCTAAAATTTCAGTTCTAATTAACGGGTCTCTGGAAGGGTTTTTCAGTATATCTAGAGGAATTAGACAGGGAGATCCTATATCACCCTTTCTGTATGTTATTATGGCGGAGGCACTAGGAAGAACCATAACCAAAAATCAAATGGAAGGTGGAATTGTGGGGTTAAAGGCAGTAGAAAACGTACCAAATATAACACACCAACAATTCACGGATGATACGATCCTACCCAGGTATGCAAGCAAAAAAGAAGCCAGAACCTTTAAAAATATTTTTAACCTATATATGAAAGCATCTGGTCAGCGTGTCAACCCTAACAAATCAGAGATCTTCTTTATTAACACTGCCCCGAAGAGAGAATTAGAGATATGTAACTTGATGGGTTACAAAAGAGGTAATTTCCCGTGTAAATACCTTGGCATTGACCTGGATAAAGGAATCTTATCTTCCAAATTGTGGCAGCAAGTTATCACCAAAGTTCAAAATAAAAGGAGCTCCTGGAAATGTAGATGGTTAACGAAAGCTGGTAGAACTACTATGATTAAATCGGTTCTTTCAGCTATACCCACATACCATATGTCGATTCTCCCCCTCCCTACTAACGTGAAAAATAGCATAGATAAATTGTTTAGGGACTTCTATTGGCAAGGCCCTTCAGAAGATAAAAAACTTGCCCTCATTAAATGGGCTAATTTATGTAGACCTATTTCAAAAGGAGGACTAGGCATCAAAAATCTCCACTAGCAAAATCAGGCTCTAGGAGCTAAACTTTTATGGAGAATGTATAAGAAATCAAGTAGTAAATGGGCAACAATACTATTAAATAAATATATCCCTGAAGGTGAACCCATAAATATATTTAGATCCTCCTCTCATGTTAAACGTTCACATATATGGAACTTTATGAAAGATTGCAGAGATATTATCAGTAAATATTTAACATGGGATATAGGTGCTGGAGACAAAGCACTTTTTTGGGATGATTCTTGGGCTGGCCTCCCACCCCTAAGCAAACTAGGCTTTTCTTCAAAATTCATGGAAGAATGTAAAAGAGTTAAAGGAGTATACCTTACGGATTACCTTAGTAAGGAAGAAGCATTCAAATGGAGCAAGTTAGAGGATATTGATCCCGTTTGGCATGAGAAACAAAACCTTACGATAACTCTGAATTCTAGAGAAGTTTCTCCTAAATCTAGATCAGACATTTTAATTTGGTCAGGATCCAATAATGGTAACTACACGGTCAAGGAGGGCTACAACACGATAATCAAAGAGACGAAAATGGATAATATAGACATACCGCTAAATCTTTGCTGGAACAAATCGTGCCTACCTAAAGCAGGCATGTTTTTATGGGCAGCCTTGCAAGATAGAATTCTTACTACGGATAGAATTACCAAATTAGATTTCGAAGGGCCTTCCAAGTGTCCCCTGTGTGAGAACCATTCAGAGGATGTAAATCATATCCTCCTTAATTGCCCTTTCGCACAAAAATGCTGGAATTGGTTGCATCAATGTTTAGGTTGGAAGTCAGCATCCCACCAGGATCTACTAAATAACCTTAAAGCATGGCCCTCCCTATATAAAGACAATTTATATAAGGATATTTGGATTATCGCTCCAACAATTGTTGTATGGGAAATTTGGAAAGAAAGAAACAGAAGGATCTTCATTGACCAGAAACTTCAGTGGTCTTCAATCATAAACAAAATAAAAGCGTCAATAGTAGAACTTATTAATAGCAAACTAAGAGATAAGCTTAGTTACGAGAACTCCTTTAAGAATTGGGACAATAAAATTAGATTTAAATGGCCTAAACTAGACATACCACCCTTATATGGAAAAGGTGGCCCCAGAGTAAAGGCAGATAGAGCCGTCTGTAAATGGATACCTCCGAAAGCGGGTTGGTATAAATTGAATTTTGATGGAGCCTCTAGAGGTAACCCCAGGGAAGCAGGTATTGGGAGAATCATTCGCAATTGGAAATCAGAAGTGATAGCTAAATATTCCAGGCCTATTAACCCTACCACTAATAACATGGCGGAATGTGTAGCGGCATTGGAAGGCCTACGGTTATGCAAGAGTCTAAACATAAATAAGGTTATTATAGAAGGAGATTCGCAAGTAATTGTCAATGCCATACGGACCAAAAAAACTCCGAACTGGCTTCTTAATTCAAAAATAGAAGAGATCAACCAAATAATAGACAGTATATATAAATATGAGATCAGACACACCTATAGAGAAGGTAACAAAGAGGCAGATATGCTAGCAAATTTAGGAGCTAATGGGATAGTAACAATTTTTCAAAATGATATAGGTATTGACTAAAATAAAAGAATAAGAATTATGAAACGCCACCAATGACAATACATATGCAAATCAAACTTTAAAAGGGCAACCTACTCTTGACAGATCTCTAAATTACATACCTTTTGGTGTGCTGTATAAACTAACCAAAGAAAACCATATTTTAAATATAAATCGGAACCTAGGATCATAGACAAACCATGGTTAAGTGAAATTATATGTATAAATAAGACTCTTCCTCAAAGGTATTCCTCTCCCCTAAATTGTGGGCACCTAGCCTTATCACTATATGGTCCACTTCAAAAATTGAAAAAAAGGCCACTCTTCTATCATAATTATAATTCTTAATACTATCCAAATGAGAACATAAAAGTAACATCCAGCATAAGGAATAACCGAATCTATGGAATCATTACATATAAAGCCTTCACCCTTTCTCTCGAAGCTAAGCCTCTTATTAGTGTCTGTAGCTTAGAATTATTTGTCTGCAAGGGAAGTCATTACTAGTAATGATTGCAATTGGTATGATGGTTCTTTCATTCCTTAGATTTTGAACATGACTACCTGCTCATTATTAGATGCTTGCCCTCTTCGGTCTTTTGTAGAGCCTCCTTGCCGTCTTATCCTTTTTTGATCCTTAGGTTGCCTTTTCCTTTGACTTGAACCCTCTATCGTTGTAGCTGCTATCTCCATAGTTTTTCTTTGTTTCTTTATCACCCCTCCTCGGTCTTAGGAGATATTTTTATCTCTTATACCCATAGATTTTTTCTCTATTGCTGTCCCCACCCCTTCTTCTTAGAGGAATCTGGAAACATCTAGCAAGTGCTAGATGCTTCTAGATTTCTCTTCTAGGATCCCTGCCATAGTTTTGCCTGGGTTTAGGGGTCTTTTCCCCCACTGGTTTGTTCTGTTGCGTCTGTAGTCTTCCTTTTAGCTCTCATTATGTTTTTCTTCGCCTGAACCAACCCCTCCCTTCCGGTATCTCTGAACCCCTGCAATTTGAGCTATGGAAACCAAGTTATCAACATTTCACAAAGGCAGCACAAGGGCAATGGCCTTTAGGGGGTGCATCACGCCTGAAAGGTGGAATAAGATGCTCAGGCCAATGTCAGACTTAACCAGAAGAGCTTTGGAAAAGATACTGGCAGAAAAGACATTCAACTATGACTTCACATACAGAACCAATGGTAATGTGATAGGGACCTTCATTGCAGTGTCTTTCCTAGCAGGTAAGGAAAAGGAGGAAATCATCCAGGTAACTAAGATGATTTTTAATAGAAACTATCTTATGGGTTTAGAGAAAATGGTTTATTCCATTGATGACAAGCTAACAACTCCTCATCCTGAGACTACTATGAAGACATCCCTATCCAAGCTGTATAAGATCCCTCAAGAACAGAGGATGCCTCTGTTAGTCTTTAAGAATGAAGAACTATTCAAAGCAACATGGCCAAATATGGCAAGGAATGTAGAATTCCTGTACAATGTGATGCTCCAAGAGGATATGATTACTGAAGAACGCCTGGACTACTAGAGAAGCGAAGGCTTTGACATCCCTGGGTATTTAAATAACTACGAAGAAGAGAGGATTCGAATCATTCCTCCAGAAATTAAAAGATGCACCTGGCGTGCCAAAGCTGAGCAAGAGGATGGTGAGAGTATTATAATCATGAGGAAAGATAACCATGAATGGTTATGCACCAACAAGGTCAATTGCAAGTTTAATGCATAATGTTTCTAAGGAAATATGGTTAATAGAAGTTAGACATTAGTATGTACATATATCTGCTTCATACAATTACAAGATAATGATAAAAGAGTCTGATGTATAAATCTGAATTAGCCATATATGTACAGTCAGTAATCAGGTCCTGTAGCCCCCTGTATACAGACAAATGTATGTAAATCTCATAGATTTCCTTGTTATCAAAACCAGACATTATGCAAAGGAGTACTTGCAAAGTATAGATTATATGTAATGAGCAATATTAAGACATGTAAAGGAAGACGGTGTACATTACATAATAAAAATGATATTTTAACTATACTGGTCCCCTTACTCATGGATGAAGAATATACAGAGATACTAAGAGGGCAAAAAAGTTTAGTAACCTGTGTATTTATTCATAACAAAAAGATCAGCCACTGGCATCAGTTCTCATAGAAATGATGGTATTAGCCAGAACTTTCAAAAACCTCTGCTCACAGTTTAGCCTTATATTTATGGTTTAATAGCCTTACCGAAGGATGTATATATAAAAATATACAAGTCAATGTATATTCATGTATAGACATCCTGCAAAATGCAGAATGGCATGACCACCAGCATCCAGTATAACAAAACATTATGTCAATGAAGAATGCAGAATATCATTCCCTTTCAATAGAATATATATGAATCAGAATTCCAGCAGTAGTATACAGTTTGTGCATATGCTCATCCGAACAGGGCTACTGTTAATATTAATTAGAATAACAGAGAAATGTGTTCAATGTCTGGTTTATGGCATCCTACCTTATATCGATGTTAAGGTATACATAGCCTTGTGTATATTATGGTTAATGATGGTTAGAACAATTAGTGAATCAAGGATAAGATATAACAGAGAATAGGTATGTAGAATTGTAGCAAAATATGTACAAAGCATTCTAAAGAGGAATAAAAATCATATGCTATGCTATACCATCTCTTTCTTGAGATTGTGGGGTCTATGTCTACACAGGTAAGGTAAGATATGATTGAAATTCAGACCCAACAAGTACTGATATCGGCACAGAAACTAAACTATGCTTAGTATCGGGCACTCTCTCTTTTGTACAGGCAAACTATAACAGATGAGTATGAAAAGATATTCCTTATCTTCTGTTATCACGTCTTAGCAATGGTTACACTACTTCTTATAATCCTCTGAAACAGTAAATGTGGGAAATGTACTATGCATCCTGTATATATATATATATATAAACATGTATATACATATATGTATACAAATATGTTTATATATATATATGTATAGAAATATAAGTATATAAACATGTATACATATAAACTTGATCACTGTAAATGCATATATAAACATGTATATACATATTTGTATATTAACATTTATATACATATATGTAAATAAACATAATCATTGTATTTACATAGATGTATATAAAGAAGATCAAGGTATATACATACATGTATATAACCATGTATATATATATAGTCTGATTTACCCAAATAGTTCTCAGCTTAATCAAGTATTACCATGATGAATAAATTTTGATTATCTTTTTAGAATTCTACAAATCAAAATTCTTTTGAAATATCTCCTTCTTGAGAATGACGGACATCTCTAAACAAGTAAGATAAGATTGGTGACTTAGGTAAATACTATCAAGAATTTTAAGCAGTATAGCTAACAGTATAAAAAAGAACCATAATTGAGCACAGCTAAGGGTATATCCCCCTATTAACAGTAACATATCTATATGCAGATAATAATGAAGAAATAAATATGGAAATCTCCCAAAGCTTTTCTTATATGATGATATTACTGTATTCTTTAGATTGCAACATTATTGGACTTACACCCCCGTCAATCTTCATTACAGATATATAGATATAGATATATATATATATATATATGTATAATGTATAAAAAATATGCTCAAATATTATTCAGCATAAGCAATACTTCAAATGCTGAATAACGTTTGAATACATATCCTGTGATGGGAGAATCAAATTGATTTAGCATAAGAAGTTGATGTTAATCCAATTGATAGTAGACACATAATGCTCAAATACTAAGTGAACTTCAAAGGAAATGTTAAGTAAGAATGGGAGTAGCCCTTTTGTACATATATGATATAATGGATTGTCAGGTTTAAGTTTTGATTAATCAGGCTTATTTATGCATTAACTCTTTCAGTGCAGCAGACACCTCAGAGTCAAAATAAAAGAAGGTAATAGTATTTTTTGCTGTCTTTACATAATCGTTTCTTTATATTAACCCTTAATCAGTAGGTATGGTAGAATTTTGCTGTGTTTTTCAGAAGGACGCAATCAAGAAGCTACCCATAGCACCAGATCATATATATCTAGTATGGATGTTTTCAAATCCACATACTAAATGATGTAACGATAAAATGCAACACGTAAAAGCAGAAATGTAATAGTTGTATCTTTAAATACTCGTTATTATCGAGCAGTGGGTATGCCCATTGAAAGTTTGTATTTTGAATAGATATAGACTCTTCTTGTATAAGTAGTGAGAATGCCAACGAGGACTATGATACTATAAAATCTCGACTATGGTTGAGTCGTGGGTATGCCCACGTAAAATTGTATAAGTACAGGACCTCGGGTCCCGGGCTAGGCTGGAGGTTTTCTCCACCCCGCTCTTTCCTACCAGCACCCGCAGTGAGCCAGGTCACATGTAATAAAAAAAAATTTAATATATTAATAAAAATTATACAAGGCCTCGGCCTTTTATCGATCAAAAAAAAAAAAACAATAATATTAGAATAATATACTAGTGAGATAATAATATAATAATAGTAATATTATATTATTATATTAAATTATTAATAAAATACAAAAATATATATAATATATCATATACATATTAATTAATTATAATCTAATATATTTTGTGTAACATATATATCAAATATTATTATCACGTAATTATATCTATATCGTAATATGAATTTAGAATATATTATAAAAGTAAAAATCATAAAATACTTAGTGACTGAAAAGTCGCAACCAAGGAGAACCAGTCGCAACCTCTCCAATCCCTTACACGGGTATACAAGGGAGGTCGCAACCAAAAAGGGGGATGCACCCAGGCAATTACCGAATAAGGAGAGATACACAGTCAACCATAGATAATCCTAGTCGACAATAATGGACGCTCACACAATCAATACCGTATATAGTCGGCAGGGAAAATTATAAGGGACTAACTGGTAAAGCAATGGATAGGGATTATTAACAGCATCGGCTAGTTGAATACTCCATCTACAAATCAAAAAGCTCGAATATAATCATTGAATCAGCATGTGGATTATACAATCAAGCCATACTCCGATCCAATTAACAAAATAATGACATTCAAATAGCCATCACCCAATTCAATTAAAGTTCATACAATATCGAACATGGAATAATAAGGATCCTAGAACGACCAATCAAAAATAGCTAGCAAAGTCAATCATGCAATCTACCAGAGATCATTGAGACACTATCAGCATAGGTCCTATTGGGTAATTACAGTATCATCGTACATACTTTGATTGGCTAGCAATCAACATACACAATATTCAATCTTAGAAGAAAAGGGATCCTTATCAACAAATAAAATTTGCAGACTAGATCATCATCAGATTGACATCTAGTCAGTCCCCTTGATATCGAAGATATATACATTTAGAACCATTCCTTGACAAATCACTTGCATATATATATGTATGGATACATATATATATATATATATATAGAACTATATGGTTGATATTATGGATCAGATATAATTTTCATCCCTCCATCAGTTAATAGGACTACATCAAAATTCTTGGCGATACTTTCCTCACATAACATCAAGTCACATTTGTACTGATATATCTCTCCCCTAGTAATATTGTTACTATACCATACACTCATTTGTGGCAAACCTAAGAGAAATAAGTCTTGTACAATTGAACTCGGTTCCAAAATATAGAGGACTAGACGGGGACATTACAGTGGTATCAGAGCATAATCCTGCCATCCTGTGGAGGATAGTTCATGCAAACATATAAATGGAGGAAAGGTACAAAAGCTATGGTCGAACAGTTGGAAAGTGACCTAAGAAGCTTCATGGAACAAACCAATGAGAGATTTGAAAGAAGTAACCAGTTAATTCTCCAAGCAATTCAAAATATGAACAATAGCCATCATAATGAAAGACACATCCCTAATACAGGAAGAGATAACCATTCCAATCATTCGGAAAATGAACAGTCCACTCAAAGCTCTACACTCAAGCCTACCATTCCGCCTTTCCTTCCAAGAGAAGAACCCAATTTTGAAGAGGAGGAACCAACCACAAATAGTGTGGAAGAATTGGCCCAAATATATGCAAAGTTAGAACCAGCAATCCAGAAGCTTATTCCCTTTAAGGAATATTATGAGACCAAAACCATGGCAAATAGAAATAGAAGGAAGAACCATGCTGACAAGGACCTTAAATCAAGGATAAGTAAGTTGTCCCTACCATGTTTTGAGGGATCAGGGAAGGAAACCGCGCAATCATGGGTCCAAAAACTAGATACATATTTATCCCTCAGCCCCATGACCGAAGAAAATGACATTAAGTTCGCCATACTCCACTTAACCGGGTCAGCCCACAATTGTTGGCACCATGGTCTCACTACTCTAGGCCATAAAAATATCACTACCTATAGTGAATTTAGTCAAAGACTCATGAGTAGGTTTGACCAAAGAGATCCTGAATGGTACTTCCAAGAGTTAACCCGTCTTAAACAAACGGGGACCATAGAGGAATTCACCAATCAATTCCAAAGTCTATCCGTTATGGTTTCAGATCTATCCCAAAGGAGACTCACTTATATGTTTATTGAGGGGCTTAAGGACTCCATCAAAACTATAGTAAACCCTCTAGAACCTCAAACACTAGAAGAAGCAATACAAAAGGCTAAGAAGGTTGAATCAAATTCTTCAAAAGAAAGATCTCAAAATTTTTCAACCAAGACAGAACACAGGAATGAAGATTCAGGGAAGGATAATAGAGGAAAAAAATGTTATGTATGCAATAAACAATGGAGTACAAGGCATCAATGCCAAGTAAGGGATGAATTAATAAATAAGAGTTTATGTTTCAAATGTAAAGAACCATGGAGACAGAATCATCAGTGCAAAAAAGGACAAGTACATAAAATAGGAGAAGTGAATGTTGAAAAAACACCTAGCAAGAAATCAAAACATTCATAGTAAGTGTCAAGAATCAAGGGCATTCTTAGTGAGTGCCAGGGACATTCTTAGTGAGTGTCAAAATCATATCGGGGCATTCTTAGTGAGTGCTGAGGACATTCTTAGTGAGTGTCAAATCAGATCAAGGTATTCTTAGTGAGTGCCGAGGGCATTCTTAGTGAGTGCCGAGGGCATTCTTAGTGAGTGTCAAACTAGATCAAGGCGTTCTTAGTGAGTGCCAAGATCCAGGACATTCTTAGTGAGTGTCGAGAAGCAAGGACATTCTTAGTTAGTGTCAGAACATTCTTAGTGAGTGCAGAGGACATTCTTAGTGAGTGTCAAACCAGATCAAGGCGTTCTTAGTGAGTGCCAAGATCCAAGACATTCTTAGTGAGTGTCAAACCAGATCAAGGCGTTCTTAGTGAGTGCAAAGATCCAGGACATTCTTAGGGAGTGTCAAAACAGATCAAAGCATTCTTAGTGAGTGCTAAAACCAAGAGGACATTCTTAGCGAACATTGTAATTCCTAGAAAGGAACGAAGACAAAAATTCTACATCTCTGAAGGTTTACTCATCTCAGAGCAAAGCAACACATAACAGAGGAGAACGTAAATAATACAATAGATCAAGATAAGTTTGTCTTTTTAGTCATTTTTTTTAAGAATTCAATTTGTATATTATGACATATCTTAGATTATTTAAGTGTATATTCATAATAATGTTATTGCAGTTCTCACCTCAAGTTGAAATTGTGTTTCAGGATCATTCAATCCAAATGTGTAAGGCAAGATGATATCAGAGGAGCACAAAAGAAACCACTAACATTGAAGTGGTAATTGCTTGGGGACAAGCAATTTTGGGAAGGGTGGACTGTAATGTCCCCCTTTAGAGCGGAATTTAATGATAATAAGAATTAAAAATAAGATTAAATAATTAAATTATTATCATAATAACAGAAGAACATATTATTAATAATATTATAGATAATATTATTAATACATGAATATAATAAAATTATAAATAAATATAATAATTATATTATAAATAAATAAAATTAATAATCAATAAATAAAAATAACAATAATATTAGAATAATATACTAGTGAGATAATAATATAATAATAGTAATATTATATTATTATATTAATAAAATACAAAAATATATATAATATATCATATACATATTAATTAATTATAATCTAATATATTTTGTGTAACATATATATCAAATATTATTATCACCTAATTATATCTATATCGTAATATGAATCTAGAATATATTATAAAAGTAAAAATCATAAAATACTTAGCGACGCAAAAGTCGCGACCAAGGAAAACCAGTCGCAACCTCTCCAATCCCTTACATGGGAATACAAGGGAGGTCGCAACCAAAAAGGGGGATACACCCAGGCAATTAGCGAATAAGGAGAGATACACAGTCAACCATAGATAATCCCAGTCGGCAGTAATGGATGCTCACACAATCAATACCGTATATAGTCAGTAGGGAAAATTATGAGGGACTAACTGGTAAAGCGGTGGATAGGGATTATTAACAGCATCGGCTAGTTGAATACTCCATCTACGAATCAAAAAGCTCGAATATAATCATTGAATCAGCATGTGGATTATACAATCAAGCCATACTCCGATCCAATTAACAAAATAATGACATTCAAATAGCCATCACCCAATTCAGTTAAATTTCATACAATATCGAACATGGAATAAAAAGGATCCTGGAACGACCAATCAAAAAAGCCAACAAAGTCAATCACGCAATCTACCAGAGATCGTTGAGACAATGTCAGCACAGGTCCTATTGGGTAATTACAGTATCATCGTACATACTTTGATTGGCTAGCAATCAACATACACAATATTCAATCTTAGAAGAAAAGGGATCCTTATCAACGAATAAAATTTGCAGACTAGATCATCATCAAATTGACATCTGGTCAGTCCCCTTGATATCGAAGATATATACATTTAGAACCATTCCTTGACAAGTCACTTGCATATATATATATATGTATGGATACATGCGTATATATATATATATATAGAACTATATGGTTAATATTATGGATCAGAGATAATTTTCATCCCTCCATCAGTTAATAGGAGTACATCAAAATTCTTGGTGATACTTTCCTCGCATAACATCAAGTCACATTTGTACTGATATATCTCTCCCCTAGTAATATTGTTACTATACCATACACTCATTTGTGGCAAACCTAAGAGAAATAAGTCTTGTACAATTGAACTTGGTTCCAAAACATAGAGGACTAGACAGGGACATTACAGTTGAGCTGTGATCATTTTTGCTCTCCATTTGATAATTGCTCCTATGTATGTTTTTTCGTCTTGGTCTCCCGTGGGGTTAAATTCTCTGATATAGTAGGCTTTTTTACATCCATTTTGCTTTGACCATATGATATTCCTGAATTTTTCCCCCACAAACTTTTTTATTTCCTCATAGGTATCCGAACATTCTTGTATGTTAACATCCCATTTTTTCACCCATTTGTCATTTTGCTTCATCCATGTGTTCTTTCTTCTGTCCAGTTTTTCCTCCATAATCAATTTAGGCCAGCGGTGTGTTTCCATACTTTGTGTTTTCTTTAAGTAGCTTAACACCCGAACCATTGCCGAAGCCTCTAACAGGAAAATACTATTGTCGGGATAATTATATGTACGGGTTGTCATGTAATAAAGTATTATGTTAATCTTGGTTGTTAGTAACCGAGAGGTTAGACAGTTACCACACGACGTTTCGCTCGTGCCCCTTCAGATAGAATGTATACCCTCTCGGGGGATGGACATGGGATTGTATTGTGTTGTGATAGACTTGTACTTATGAATCTAGAATAATGAATAAAGCATTTATGTTCTCTGGCATTCTTTGAGTTACTTGTTATTCTGTACTATGTTTCTGCAACACTGAGTTACCCTAGTGGGTAAACATTTGTCGCCGTTGCCTTTAAAGAATTGTGGGCGAGAGTAACACAACGTGAATGGCGGAAGGGAAAATATGGGTCAGCCAATAGAGAGCAATCAAGACGACGAAAGCCAAAACGAGGAACTCTTCGAAGGAGAACGGGCATTAACCAATGACTTCACTGCACTGTTGCAGGCATCTGTCGAGACACACGTCTGAAGGGAAGCAGAGAGAGGAAGTACCAGAAGGCAGGGTGTGGGATGCCCTACATGTCAATCGTGCAGTGAACCATCTATTGTCTCACCTTCCAGAGTTGTTGGCGCAAACATTCCTGGCTCTTCAAAATCAGCGTGAGGAAGTACACCGAGAGGCCAGGCGGCAAGAAATCCTAAGCGAGTACTACCGCCGGAGAGAAGAGGAAGACCGAGATGAATCCCGCGGGAAGGGAAATATGAAATAAGACCGGAGAAGGAGAATAAATAAAGAACACATTGGCATGAATATGTCGTAAACATATGTAGCATGGAAAAAGTCTGAATAAATAAAAAAGTGTTCTTTTAATTTATCATGTGTTGATATTTCTTGTGGAGATATAAATAAAATATTTATGCCAAATCAGTTAAATAAAGATAGGAATAAGAAGAAGGAAGTAGAAGGAGAGATTGTTAGAAGAAACGTGCTATTACAGCAATAGGCTGAGAGAAGGCAAAGACTCCGAAGGATCGCCGAAGGACGATTAGAGGAGGCTGACGGTGACGTTGCCGGAGAGGAAAATTGGGAGAATTCCATCGAAGAGACCAAAAACTTATTGGGAAACCTAACCTTAACTCCACATATGGAGGCAAGGGAGGCCCGAAGAAGGGAGAGAGAAGAGGCTGAGGGCAGAGAAGCTGAGGATACCGGTGCCGCCACGAGTACTGAAGTGACCGAGGGGCACAGGGATCAAGGCAGCCTGCCAGGCTCAGACACTCCTAGTGGGTCGGAGACACCAAGACACAAAACACTGCAAGTAACGGAACACCATCCACCGTATCGACACAGTCGGCAGTAGTAATACAACCTGTGGTACCTACCCAGCCGAACGTACCACCAACACAACCACCTGCGCCAGCAATCATGGCAGGACAAATACAAAAGCTACCCAAATTCTTGGGTGACTGGAAAGAAGACCCTGAACAACACTACAAGACGTGTGAGACAATATGGACAGCCAATGGGGTTACAGACCAAGACGACTGGGTGAAGCAATTCCCAGCTACCCTGAGAGGCGTGGCCATTGATTGGTATTTGGACATTGATTCAACGAAAGTAACTGTATGGAAAGATCTCAAGAAAGAATTTCAAGAGGAATTCCGACTACTCCGAGATGACAACGAAATAGTAGCGAAAATCTACAGCACAAAGCAGACAAAGGAAGAGACAGTCTGTGGCTATGCACGGAGACTCAAGGAACTTGTGGGAAAAATGGAAAGCCCACTAGCAGACAGATTGAAGAAAAGGTGGTTCATCGAGGGCCTCAAGCCGGCTTTCAGGAGAAAAAAGAAGATAGTACCTCCACCATCATACATTGATGCATACAATAGAGCAATGGACCTTGAGAGCAAAAACAAAACTGCGAAGAAAAAGAAGAATAAATCTTCAGAAGATGACGATTCCGACAGAGAGGCAAGCAGTGAAGAATCAGCCAAGAAAATAGAAGGCCTCTAGAAAGACATGTTTCAGATGATGGAGTTTAAGACAATGAAGAACACCCCCACAAGAGGCGACAAAGGGGACTTGTGGTGCACAGACTGCAAAGAAGGTCACACAAAGGGTTCCTGCCCGAAAAAACAATTTTGCAATATCTGCCAAATTGTTGGACATTCCACCAAGGAATGTCCGTACAATATGAGGACGAGAGAGCCTCAACAGATATTAATGACGCGGGAAGCATCTACCTCAGCTTCAGGAGCCACAAACACAAACGCAACATCATCTAGCGGTTTCAAAAACAACCGGCGTGGAGGAAGAGGCGGGAACAACAACAATAACAACGGAGGCCGTAAGCCGCCTCCAATACGATACAAGCGAACGACCAATGATACAGTGCCATAATTGCAATCAGTGGGGGCACTTTGCAAGAGACTACACGAAGGGAGAAGTACCGCAATTTCTATGTAGATGGTGTGGCCCGAGAGACCACGATGATGCAAAGTGTCCTAAGCCAGGAGTGAATCTCCTGAACATTGAAGGCAACGCGGAGGAAATTATGGTCGTCACTCAGGTACAAGCGAAGAAAGTGACCTACCCCGATCCTGAAGTTGAGACAAGAAGAATGCAAGAAGCGAAGGCTGACATCGAGAAGGAAATGATGGCCAAGAGAAGTGAAACGAACAGCACCAGTACCTCTCTGAGGGGCCTGACGAAACAGAACATCATACGTCAGGTGTTGCAAGCAAAAATTCCCATCAAATTAAAAGACCTTATAGCTATACCGTAATTGAAAACAACTTTATTGGGTATGACATCATCACCGAAGGTATCAAGTGGGCCAGAAGGAACCCACGGAGAAATCCCTCTCAAGAAGGAGGGCACTCTCGGAACAACAGAAAACCCTCTCAAGAAGGAGGGCACTCTCGGAACAGCAGAAAACCCTCTCAAGAAGGAGGGCACTCTCGGAACAGCAGAAGACCCCATGTTACTCGCGGTGAACACAAGAAGGCACCCCGCAGTGGTAGAAATGGGCATCCTCGGATCCATTCTGACAAACACCAATTTGGACGGAGGTTCCGATGTCAACGTGCTCCCGGAGGAAACATGGCAACGACTCGGACAACCCACGTTATGGCCACCCACGTTCCAACTAGTCGGCGCCGACCAGCATGGTATTAAACCTATCGGCACTCTCATGGCACAGCGGGTCATGATCGGCACACAACCCTTTGTTCTCGACTTTGTAGTAATACCATTAAAGAAGAAGGGCTACGACGCTATACTAGGGAGAAGTTGGTTGGTAGAGGCAAGGGTAAACCACGATTGGAAAAGGAATACTCTCTCAATGGAAAAAGGCAATCGGAAATTCATAATTGACTTACGGACACAAATGGTAAGCGAAGACATGGCGTCATCATCGGAGTCCAAAGGAGAAGACGAAATAGATGAAGGAAACGAGCAGATGGAACCGAACGAGGAAGGAATCTTAGAAATAGAGGGGTACTCGGACGACGACATGGATTCACTAAATGGGTTTTTCCATTGGCAGATGGAAGACTATGAATTGAGACACTGCAACATGTTACAGCTAGAGGAAGAAGAGGAAAAGTCCACCTTTCCACCACAATACGGAGAGTATAAAGAGGGAGAACTCCAAATCCGAGAAACTCCAACACATCAATTTGATAAAGAGAAACCAATCAAGTATGAAGAGCCTTCGGTGAAGACCATGAATTTGGGAGACAAGACCAACCCAAGGAACATTTTCATAGGTGATGATTGGAATCCCGTCCTGAAGGCAGACGCATTTAAAATCTTCACAGAGTACAAAGACGTGTTTGCCTGGACCTATAAAGACCTAAGGGGGGTACTGTCGGAACTGTGTGTCCACCGAATTCCACTCGTAGGAGCTGTACCCGTACGGAAACGTCCGTACAGAATGAATAAAAATTATGCAGCCCGTGTCAACGAAGAAATTGAGAGGATGCTTGAGGCAAGCATCATATTTCAGGTATAGACGAGCGAGTGGGTGTCACCCATTGTGATCTCGCTGAAAAAGGACACCAATCAAATAAGAATATGTGTGGACTTCAGGTGTTTAAACGCAGTCACAATCAAAGAACCCTTTCCAATCCCTTTTACAGACAGTATATTGGAGGAAGTAGCGGGACACGAGATTTACTCGTTCATGGATGGATTCTCAGGCTACAACCAAATATCCATCACGGAAGAAGACAAGCTGAAAACAACCTTCATAGTAGAAGACGGGGTGTATGAATACAACCGAATGCCCTTCGGACTTTGTAACGCCCCGGCGACTTTCCAAAGAATCATCCTGCAAATCTTCGACAAGATGTCTATGGGGAATTTCAAAGCCTTCCTCGATGATTGGTCTATTTTCAATGGCCAAGATACACACATGGTAGCCCTGAGAGAGTGCATGGAGAGGTGCCGACGGGCGAGATTAGCACTCAACCCCAAAAAATGCAGATTCATGGTGCCCCAAGGGAAGTTACTGGGACACATAGTATGCAAAGCGGGATTGAAAACAGACCCAGACAAGGTACGGGTAATCCTAGAAATGGAGCCCCCAACGGATGTAACTGGGGTCAAGTTGTTTTTAGGACACATTGGGTATTACAGACAATTTATTAAAAATTTTACCCAAGTATCGTACCCACTAGACGGCCTGACCCGGAAGGGAGAACCGTACACATGGGCCACAGAACAAGAGAAGGCATTCGAAGAGCTGAAAGAAAGATTAGTAGCCGCACCAATCATGGCATACCCCAATTGGGATAAGGAGTTCTGTTGTGAGGTTTCACATCATCGCCCCAAAATATTTGGGGACCCCCATTTTCGATCGAGTCTTGGCTTCTTCTTAGGATCTCCGGGTATTTCGATGCCTTAGCCAATTTTTGGGCTTGAAAAGCGTTTTTTGAAACTGTTGTTTGAGGAAGGCTTTGATTTCATTTTTTTTGGTTTGGTCTCTCCATTTTGCAAAGTTTGAAGTGTTGAAATGGAGATGAAGTGAAAGGTTTGAATGGCCCAAAATTATTTTGATATGGCAAAACGGAGTTATCCCTTTTCACCTTTCTAATTTTCGAAATTTTGGACCAAATAATCTAAAATCTTGGCTAGCAATTTATAAATCTGGACCCTAAATGTTAAAATCAAGCCTTGGCAATTTCAAATGAGACTGAAAACCTTATAAAATCAAAATTTGGCCCCTAAATTCGAAAATCTGGACAATGGCATTGGGGATTTCGCATATTTTTTTGCTTGGAGAGTCAAAAATCTGCTTTGAAATAAATTTTGGTGTGTTGGATCATTAAAATCTGAGATCAAATAATAATTTTGGCCTTTTAAAATTGAAATCTGAGCGCATTGTACTTAAAATCTGCATTGGAAATTAATTTTTGGGCATCAAAAATAATAAATTTGGGTTAGTAATTGCAAAGTCTAGGCATCGAAATTAAATGTTTACTTTGAAATTTGAATGGGCTGGCCACCAAAATCGAAATTAGGGCCTCATTTGGAGGCATGTGGTATTTGAAATTGATTTGGGGGCCTTCCTTATTGATGGCATGCCCCATTTCCCCATTGAATTTCGAAATTTAAGGCTTTAGTGATTTATTTTCAATGCAAATTATTTAATTGTTTAAGGGCATGTCGTCCCTTTTATTGCAATTAATTGTTGTTTTTTTTTTTGTTTTTTCCTAGGGTCAGCCCTAAGTTTGGAGACTCTTGGCGCCTAGGAGTGGGTATATAGGAGGAGCCGCCTCCTCCTCTCCTCACCATTCCATTCTTCATCCATCAAAGGCAGCGATAGCAGTCAAGAGGGAGCAGAGAAGCAGATTCGAGTATAAGAAGAGCAGGAGCGAAATAGCAATGAGGGCATCTGCGAATTCATTAGAAGGGGCAGTCAAGAGCAATTTTAGTAAAGGGGCAGGGCTTGTAAACGCCAGCAACATAGCCTTGGAGTGCAGGTCCGAATTTGCAGAAGTCTGCCCTAAGACCAGCGAACTGGCATTGGAGGGAGCAGTGAAAGTAAAGAGATACAAGGGCAGCGAATTCCACACTAGAGGGCAAGATCAGATCCGAAATTGGGATCCAGTGCCTGAGCTTGGCAATTCAGATTTTAATAGATGCAGATCCGAATTTTGTGGAGGGTCTAAAAACAGAGCTTGTTGGCAGATCTAACACAGATCAAAGGCAGATTTAACAGGGTGGAGATCAGATTTGAAGTTCTAGGATGGACAAGATCTGATATGTTTGTGCCCAGATCTGAGCCCTAAGGGCATTTGTTGAATACAAAGAGGTGAAAGAGCATTCAAAGAGGACTACATTTCAGAATTGATCAAGGAGAAGCTACTGATTTTTGCCCAGGCCTGCCTATTTGAGGACATATTGGCGAAATTCAGTGAGTAATTTAATTTAACTTATTCTCTTTAATTGTTATCTTTTCATTGGTGTTGTTTGTTTGGGTGTTGGAGATAAGTTTCAGGATTGAGAGAAGGCTGGCTCATTAAGCGGATTTCTCGATTGTCTTGATTGGATTCTTTCCCTTCTTGCTTGCATCATCCATTTCATCACCTCATCATCTCATTAGGGCTTGAAGTTGGGAGATATAAGTGTAGTTTCCGTTTAGGATTTGGAGAAAAGGAGATATAAGTGTAGTCCCACCCCTAGGAAAGAAGAGGAGATATAAGTGTAGTCCATTCATAGGTAACGAAGAGGCAGAAATAAGTGGTAGTCCATCTCACTAGGCGAAGGGGCAGAGATAAGTGTAGTGTGATAGGAATTGGCGAGGCAGAAATATGTTTGATCAGCTGTAGGCGAAGAGGCAAAGATAAGTGTAGTTCCACCTCACTGTAGAAAGAAGGGGCAGAAATAAGTGTTTAGGATGGCGGACGCTAGTGCAAGCAAGAACCGAATTAATACCAAAATAGGAGACAAGGAAGATATGATGCCCAAGACCACCTTCTTCTCGAAATTGAAGCGAGTCCGAGACACTAACATCGGTACCATTGACATGATACAATTGAGAGATAGGTTGAAAGAAGGCCAATCCTCTATGGCAAAGAAGATCAGTAAGTGTGGAATTGTATAAGGAAGTGTTCAGTATACCCCCAGCAGTGGACATGGTACAGCAGAGTTGGTTACACGAAGGCAAGAAGGCAGTCACCAAGTCAGCAAGGCTCACCAAGTCAGATTTCAAATCAGAGTGTGGCGATCTTATTGTGCTTCTCAACCAAGTCATGGGCTTTGCTCCAAGTACACAGTTTAATCTTTGGTTGTACTATTTTATTGAAGGAATTGAGAATAGAAAAAGAAAGTTTGATTGGGCTAGGATCATTAGCGTGAACTTAGAATTGCAACTTAGGATAGTGCAAAATTAGAGGCAATTCTACATGGGGTCCTACCTCTTCTAGTTGATTGCAAGGCTATTAGTGATGCTTTTCTAATCCAATTTTGGGGAGATGCATTGCACCGCTATGGTTGAGGCAGAGGCTTATGCCAAGGGGCAAGGTTGTGGCAGTCCAAACAGTTGAAGGCATTCAAGGGTTAGCCAAAGAGGAAAACATTAGCGAGGAGGCAAGTTTCATTGCAGATTGGATTTGGGAAGGTTGAAGAAGACTATGAGGGCCATGAAGGTTAAAGAAGGCAAGAATAATGAAGGTGGAAAGCGAGAAGATAGGTTGAGAGAGGTCAAGTTTGATTTCAAGGCGGTGGCCAAGAGTAAGGCTCTCAAATTGCAAAGAGATTCACATCCAGGCAAGCCACCGAGGCCAAGGCAAGATTACCCCAAGTGCATGGAGACCTCACCCTTTCAGGGTCAAGACATCAAGTACAAGCAAGTTCAAGTGATGATGAGAAAGTTTCTAAGGACGAGCTCAAGCATCCAAGGCTTCACCTCATCTCAAGGATTAAATAAATTTATAAGATAAGGTTGATGAGGTGGCAATTTCATGTGCATGCAATCAAATCATGCCAAGTGTCCTATGTTCTCATTGGTTGACAAATTATTGTAATTTTCTCATTGGCCCACAAAGTTGGTGCCCTCATGTAATTGGTTGAAATATGGTAACCCTAATTAGGGTTTGTAAGGTTTAATCTTGGCCCTTGATTTTGCCCCTTAATCTTGGCCTCTCGTTGTAATTTTGAGCCTCTATATAAGGCCATTTGTTCTCATTTTTAAAGAGAGTTATGTTGGAGAATTGTTGCCAAAATACTATCAAAATTGTTCTCTATTCATTGTTGTGGTTTGCATGGTGGATATACATGATCATTTTGGTGTATTGCATGTTTCTTCTCATCTCTCAAATTAAAGTAGAATTTCATTTCATGTTGTTAAAGTAAGAATAGAAGTAGATGGCTAGTTGTATGGTGATATTGGTAAATGTTTGATAGGGATCTACATACTGGGCCACTAGCATCTTAGCGGCTTGTTAAGGAGCCTTGTGTGGTAATCTAGTCTTATTCCCCTTGAATCATTGCACCTATGGAGGTAGCGCCGCAAGCAAGCTTTCATTAGGTTGATCCCCGTTCATTTGTCAATCTTTCCATTCTATAGGAGTAGTAGTAAAGCAAGAAGTAGTTTAGAAGTTGAAGTTTGAAGAGCAAAGTTGGAAGTGATATAAATTGGAAAATCAATTGAGTATACATTGCAAAGCTAAATCTCATCATAGCGAGAATTTGACATCTTTCAAGTGAACAACATAAGCCCGCCTACGTGATTAACCAGCAAATCACATTAATATAACTGAGTTAGTATCCACAGGTGTAAGGAACCTTGGAGTATTTTCTTGATTCTTCATGAGTATATACTTTTCAAGAGAGGGTTGAGTGTTTGGTATGTTATATCAAGTATTCAATTGCTATATGTTATGTAGTGGTACAAAACTGACATCAACAAGTTCCATGTCCATGTGGACGCATCGAATCTCGCTATCGGGGCAACATTAGCGCAAACAGGAGACTACGGGCTGGACCACCCTATCTACTTTGCAAGTAGACTTTTGTCCAAAGCTGAGAAAAATTATAGCACCACCAAGAGGGAAGCACTCAAAATGGTCTACGCTGTACAGAAGTTCCGACATTTTTTGCTGGCGACCCCATTCATCTTTTATGTTGACCACCAAGCGTTGATGTATCTGGTGAACAAGCCCATAATTCAAGGGTGGGTGAGTAGATGGTTACTCTTGTTACAAGAATTCACGTTCAACATTATAGTACGACCCGGGAAAAGTCATGTATGTGCAGATCACCTCTCAATAATTAAGTCTAGCGAACCTCCGGAAGGCATCAATGATGACTTTCCTGACGCACACTTGTTCAGAATTGTCGTGTTACTGACATGGTACACAAGCATCGGAGAATACCTCTCATCAGGCCAGTTTCCGTAGGAGATGCAGCCGGGTGAGAGTAGGAAGCTGGTATTACGAAGTAAAACATTTCAGCTTATTAATGGACTATTATATAAGATGGAACCCGACCAAGTCCTTCGTCGGTGCATTATGGAGGAGGAAGTTCAAGGGGTACTACGAGAAGCACATGAAGGTCTGGCAAGAGGACACATGGGGCTAGACACGACGACTCGGAAAATACTCCTAGCAAGATTATGGTGGCAGACGATCTACAATGACGCAAGAGAATGGGTGGTGAGCTGCGATACCTGTCAGAGAGCGAGGAAGCCTCTCAAGAGAGACTTCATGCCCCTGAACCCATCCAATGCACAAGAATTATTTGAACAGTGGGGACTCAACTTTGTGGGGCCACTGAAGGCAAGTAGGAAACAGCGATGTAGGTACATTGTGGTAGCCACGGAGTACTTCACAAAATGGGTTGAGGCACGCACCCTCTCGAATAACTCTGCATTCAGTACGGCAAAATTCATATATGAACAAATAATCACACGCTACGGTATACTAGTCCAGATTACCAACGATCAAGGAGGCCATTTTGTTAACCATGTGATAAAATTACTCACCACGGAATTCAAGATTTTCCTCTCCCTCTCAAGCCCATACTATCTGAGAGCAAATGGGCAGGCGAAAGCCACGAACAAAATATTGGTGTCCGTAATATATAAGTCCTGCGGGATCGAAAAGGAAGATTGGGAGGAACGATTGTTGTATGTGCTCTGGGCGTACCGTACCTTGTATAAGGTTACCACAAGACACACACCCTTCCAGCTAATGTACGGACAAGAGGCGGTTGTGCGAGCCGAATTCATGGTACCAAGTCTCAAGATTGCCATCGAGAATAAGTTAGGAGATATGGAGAGTCTGAGGGAGAGACTCCATAATCTCAACAAATTGGATGAACGACGTCTCACAGCACAGTGGACAACTGAGGTAGCACAACAGCGACGGAAGGCATGACATGACAAACACCTGAAAAGGACAAGATTAACTCCCAGACAACTCGTATTGAGGTACAATGGACGCAATGAAATCAAGCCCGAGAAGTTTAAAGTTAAATGGTTGGGACCGTATAGAGTACGCGAAGTTGGCGATAATGGAGCTATTAAGCTCTGGACGTTGGACGGACAAGTGATACCAGATGCAGTGAATGGTTCAAAATTGAAAATTTACCACGAGAGGGATAGAGCGCGGAGACAATGCCACCACTTAGACGAAAAATGAGATGGATATATTAAAACTTAAAAAAAAAAGCAGAAAAAAAATTTATAAAAAAAAAGGGGGGGAAAAAGAAGAGGTCGTACGGCCACCGAGTGCTATTTAAAACACAATACGGCACCCAAAAAACACATTCGATCACTGTACGGAGCAACAGCAACATCAAAAAAGACCGTATGGCCACGAGTTCACATAAAACAGACACCGTACGGCAAAATCATCGAGAAGGCATACCATATGGCACAATCGAAAGGAAACATTCCGTACGGCAGAAACAACATCACGGCATTCAAGGCGTACGAAACACAAAACCATACGGCGGCAGGCGTGTGAAAGAAAAGGACATGCGTACGGCAGTCACAAGCCGTACGGCATTCAAGGCGTGTGCGCATAGTTAGTACAGGTTACCATACGTCCTTGGCATTACATACAGCGTAAAAAAATATTGCTTACAGATGATTTCTGTACGGCCATAAACAGCAAGACCACGCTTTGTACAGATCGTACGGCTACGAGCTAAGTAGACCGTACGGCAATAAAGGTTACATGCATCTTGATTTATATTTCTATACGGTAGGAGAAGGGAAAGAGAAAGGGAGTTCGTACGGCTGAGGAGCACAACGCGGGAAAGATTTGAAAAATAGTTATTATCGGCAAGAGGCTTCAGAATCAACATGGGGTCACACCAACAACCAAAAGATTGGAAGAAAAAATTGCAAGCCTCAACACCAACAAGCAGCAGTAAAGGGACAAGGGTTTTACAATCGGGAGTTTGCGTTGCTGGAAGCATGGATAGTACGAAGAAGAAAATTCGCCCACGCCTGCAGTCGCAGACTCAGAAGGATGAGATCACATAGAAAAATATCACATTTGAAGGGCTGAATGGTTTCGAGTGCCGAACGTGGTGGGAGGAAACTTCTAACGAACATTTTCTCAAAGGGCGATTACGAAGAGCGCAGGTACACTAGGCGATCCAAATGCCCTTGTTCTCTATCAAAGAATATGAAGGCCCTCTGAGGAGCATGATAGATACATTTGATAGGTTTAGCAAGAGCAGCACTTTGAAATATTGTGGGACAGAGATACAAGTTAAATTTACTGCAGCCAAGATCTCGAGGGTTTTTGGCATACCTGGCGCGCACGATAAAAAGATAGACTTGAAGCCTCGAAAAATGTCCCGAGAGGACAAGGAGAAGTACATAAAGCTGGTGTCAAGGAATTTGTCTCAGAGCGAGTTTGAGTCCATAGCAAGAGCCTCTGCAAAGAATCGCAGCATCAAGAAGTCCTTCGTGGCTCCAGGAGAGTGGAGGTGCCTCATGGATATCCTCAAAAGCAAATTGACAGGTGCGAGTAGGGCTTCTAATATGGCCATAGCACACCTCGTTTTTATGAACGGGCTCAGGAATGGTACTGTGTACGATTGGGCGTCTATACTGGCGGAGAGGATGTTTGAGTTTATGACACTCCAGCATCGAACCTTCTACATGCCTCACTTCGCCATTGGCTTATTCCTAAACACCGCTAGAGAACAGATTCCACTAGACAGGTTGAGGCCAAAGCCAGTCAACATAGCCACAAGAGAGCCTCCCATCTTCCACTGGCGCCATCTTGATACAAGAGGGACATAGGCAGGCTCGAAGAGGAAGCGACAGGCCCTCTCGGAGTCAGAAGGAGAGAATGCAGATAGCGGCCGAGAGGATACCAGTGAGGACTCAGAGGAGGACAGTGAGAGTGTTGCAATAGGGGACTCGAGACACACTAGGCACAGAGATACCCACTCCACCCTTCGGGATTGCACCGGAATAGGTTCTATTCACACCACCAGAGACCTCTGCTCCAGTTTCTATGATGCCTTCAATACCATTCGGTACTACGCTGGAGTCAGTACCTGTACCTCGGTTTGGAGAGTTGCAGGCTCCAGTAGATATGACACCACCAAGAGGGGAGACAGTGGCAGAGGTAGCAGGGTTGACAGAAGATCAGTCCACGAAGGGGATGATTGAGGACGGAGTTGTACTTTCGAGAGGAGAGTTAGAGCAGCAACAGCCAGCGAGTGAGCCTCGTGTTACTTTAGATGTGGTAGGAATAGAGGCCTTTGTGAGAGTGGGCCAGGGGTGCTGGAGGAGACATCGAGTGAGCTATCAATGGAGAGCAGGGACGCCTCAGTGCTGACCTGGCTAGATCAGTTCAAGATGCCCCCCATAGAATTGGCGGCACCTATCTCCCTGCCACCACGACAAGCCATGGTAGTTCATCCCGAGATAGTCGATCTCGATTCGATGTCACCGAATAGAGAGGAGCAGGAGATGGAGATAGAGGATGTGTCCGAGAGACAGGCTCTCATAGAGGGACAAGGACAACAGCACGAAGCGAGTAATGAGGAGCTGCTAGAGCCGGATGGAGAGCCTAGGGAGGCGAGAGAGTCCACGAGGAAGGTGCTAGAGCAGTATTTGGCAGACGTAACCGCAGTAGCAGCAGGAGCCGAGCGGGTCATAGCCTTAGCAGAACTCCAGGTTCAGGAAGAGGTCGCTCAGGAGTTGGAGCGTCTCTTGACCTTTGTACGGGTAGGGTGCCCGACGGCCTTTGCAGAATGTTTCGAGTCAAGAGGATGGCCTACGCAAGAGTCCCTCACCATGTTGGAAGATTGGGCTCTCCGAGAGACAGTAGGGGAGAGTAGGATTCAAACCCTTCTACGAGAGTTGGAGCAAGCATTCCGTGAGGGGTATTTTACCCTACGACGTGTGGAGCATGTTTCCTCAGTACATAAGGCTAGAGAGCTGGCAGCAGAGGTGGCTTGAGAAGAGGTGGCCTCACGTTTTGCAGCATTGGAGGCAACTTTGGCTAAGGAAAGAGAGTCTTGGACAATTGAGCGGAGTAGCATGGTGACCGAATTAGAGACCCTTCGAGCTGAGGTGGAGACTAAGCGTACCGAACGGGCTTTGCTCGAGACTCGCCTTGGTAATGCTCTCGAGAGTGTTGATGCGAAGGAAAAAGCAGTACTGGAAGCAGCCGGAATGGTAAGGACGGCTATGGAGCTCAAGATGATAGCAGAGCATGATCTGCGGGTGCAGACAAATCAGGTGTACGAGTTGCGGGCTCAGGTGGCTTCCTGAACAGCAGCATCAGCACCATCTTCGTCAAGGATGCTTCCTACGCCCCCTCCTGAATAGTACTTTTGTTGTAGACTCAATTTTGCTTCATTCCCATTGTGTAAGTCGTCGAAGACGACTTGTTTTTTGGGGGGGGATGATGTTGTCGGGATAATTGTATGTACGGGTTGTCATGTAATAAAGTATTATGTTAATCTTGGTTGTTAGTAACCGAGAGGTTAGACAGTTACGACACGACGTTTCGGTCATGCCCCTTCGGATAGAATGTATACCCTCTCGGGGGGACATGGGATTGTATTGTGTTGTGATAGACTTGTACTTATGAATCTGGAATAATGAATAAAGCATTTATGTTCTCTGGCATTCTTTGAGTTACTTGTTATTCTGTACTATGTTTCTGCAACACTGAGTTACCTGTTTCTGCCAATAAGATATCGTAAGGGACAGCAGGTTTTATATATGATAAAGGAAGATTAATATACAAATATATTTTGTCTTATTTGTTACATGACAGAAGCAATATAATTGCCACATATGACAACATGTTAATGAGGACAAACCAGCGATAAGTAAATAAACAACAATACAATTTTACTCTGTCCTATGCATGACAAGTCAATAATCAAAGATGATTATATATAATAAAATATGGCAGTAGTTTGTTTATTAAAGACAAAATGATGATATCTAGCCCCTGAATATTATTAAGGGAACATAAAAACCGATCAAATGAGTTCTGTTCAATTAAGAAGAAAATGGATGCAATAACATTGTAGAGGCAAGATGGTAAGGGGCATGATCTGTCTTAAACTAATTACAAGTATTTAAAAAGGCACAATATTTTTAAGGTTGTGTCTAACTTTAAAAAAATGACATGCATCTATTCATGTAAAAACATATAGATGTAAAGAGGAATATTATGGAAAGAAAATAGTGTAGAGTGTGGGGTGAATTTATATCAAGTCAATCTGATATACACACCTGATTCAAAAAAAAATATCTGTGAAGTGTTGGTGTAGAGTATGATGCAGAAATTATAAATAAAAGAAGAGGAAATCTTGAGGGTGTATATATGCTGTGAATATAATAATTGTATACACCTGAAAGTGAGAGGTGCATACTGCATAATACTGAAAGTGTAAAAAGAATCCTAACAAAATCAAGTACAAGTTTATGAAAAGATTGTGAAAGAACCAGTTCCAGGTATATGGGCAGACTATAAACAGATTTATGAAGAATTTATGAACAGATTTATGTGACAATTTATGAGGAGGTTATGACAAGATCTATATTAATGTGGTAATATTCATCACAGCAGATTGGAGGAGTATTTGTAACAGTGCTTTGCATAGAGGTTGGTGCCTCATTTTGGTGAAGTTGGTGCTTCACATTTAGAGGTCGGTACCTCTAGTAGGTTGGTGCCTACATTCAAGTTGGAGTTGGTGCTTCCAGTGAGTTGGTGCTCACAAACAATTAACAAGGTTAGTGCCTCTTGTAGGTTGGTGCCTACAAATTTTGTAAAAGGATCTATATATATATATATATATATATATATATATATATGAGTATCTATCCTATTTGAATTTCATTGCAAAAATATTGAACAAGGGTGGAAATTTATTAAAGTTCAAAAAGAGTTAAAAGTTTACCATACTGATTCAACCCCCCTCTCAGTATGGTCTTGTGCTCTTCAAAACTCCTTTTTTGTAGTTTTGTCAATGAATTGTTTTATATGCTCTTCTTTAAGGAAATTATGTTTTATCTTTAATTAGAGACAAGCCAGGTAGCCAAGTGTAGTTATTTAAATTAAAACATTACTTTTGACTTAATTCAAAAAAAATTGTTTGGATTTCCTTTTTCAGGTTTTTGGGATTTTGGAATATCTTTCCACCTGTCAAATAGGCAGAACACTAAAAAGTTATGATCATAGACTATGGCTATAAGCCAACAAGTATCCTAATTGCCCACAAGCCATAAGCCAATCAAATAAAATGCCTAAATGGATTTCATTTTTAAAAAAATTTGGAGTTATTTAAATATTGTAATTATCTATCTTCAAGCCTGTCAAATAGGCAAGCCGCAAAACATTAAAGATTTAGAAGCCCAAGAGCACAGAATGAACATCCAGCCATTCGGCCTCTTGGCCCCACCTACAGGTTGACTTAATTGATGGGGGACTTGGGGCTGCTGTCTCCTTATCCTGTATTTCTCACTTTCAATCAAGCTCAAGAACATGGAATGAACACCCAGTCCCCACCTAGGAGTTAGCGCACTTGATGGGGGACTCAGTGCTACTGCCTCCTTATCATGTATTTCTCCCTTCCAATCAAACCAAGAGCACAGAATGAACACCCAGTCGTTCAACCTCTTGGCCCCACCTAGGGGTTGGCGTACTTGATGGGGAACTCAGTGCTGCTGCTTCATTATCAAAGACAAGCTTGAAGTGATTTAAGTGATTGGGAGTTAAAAGATCATAAAGATCCTTCATAAATCACACATCGCAGAATTTAGTGATTGCATACAATCCCACTCTAAGTCATCAGTAAGCCATGTCAGACCGGAGGTATAGATAAAGCTTATTTAATCTAATTACTTTCAGCAGCGACTAAATACTTTCAACGCATAATCTGAAGATTGTATAGAATTTCCATACAATCGGATATATCAGACAAGCATCCCAAAATAGATCAAAGGTCTTACTAGACCAATACAGACATATATCTTTGCATATCAACGGAGCCAAATCAGACATAGGTGCTATTAGGGAGATCATTGCATACTTCAAAAGTCTTAATCAGAAACAGCAAATACACATCATCACTATAAGGGGTGGAGAAGAGACATACAGTATATTAACATCAATATATCAGAAACGCTACAACCGATTAAGAATTAACTTGCAGTTATATCAGAAATAGCGGAGTAAACTCCACCATTGTAGATCAGAGGTCATCCTTGTACGAATATCATTGACCATATCATATACAACAGAGATGCTCTCTCCATACCCTAGCATTGATTATACTAATGATATTGTATAGCAGAAGTGTGAGTTCAGATATAAAGACCAAGATCATCTTTGCTTACATCTAATCGTTGAATCAAAGATAGCAGTGATGTTTGATCTTATATCATTATATTATAAGTTATATCAATTGTGAGACATAATTTATCATTCTTGCATTGAGTAGTATCAATTATAATCCTTTTAAGTATTATTAGAGACCATGGAAAAAAGTCTCCTGCAATTGAATTTGAAGAAATTAGCTCCAAAACCCATAGGATCGGGAAAGGGACATTACAGATGGCCTCCTGGCATCCTATAAGCTTTTCCATCGGATTCCTAATATGGTTGATGTTAAGGAATCAGGATCAGTTATGGAGAACAATAATAGTCTTATATTATAGATTCCAGATTGTATCTAAGTCTGCAAATTTGATATATTATTGCAGAGATTAATAAGTATAAATATTTGCAGAAGATATTGATATTGTATGCTTGCTGTGATATATAATTTCCGTTGTTATTGATTATGTCTCACAGCAAGCCTCGATATTGAATATATATATTATGGTGAAGAGTCATGTCTACGTAGAGGCATGGCCATACGTGGCTTATGCCACGTAGGGTCATGACCCTACGTAAACATAACAAATAATATAACTTATCGTACTTTACTAACTTAAATACCGATAACAATATATCGTGTATCGTGGTTAATCTTGTGTATCGTGGATATGTTAAAATAAGCATTGTGGGTGAGTATCGAACATATTTTGATACACTCGGTTTTCATATGACAGTCAACGTTCTGCCATTTGGGCAGTCGACAATGTATTAACATTAAGTTTGATCATTTATATATATATGCGATCTCATTTGAAATAATATATATATATATATATATATGTATATGTGTATATATATATATATATATATGTATATGTGTATATATATATATATATATATATATATATATATATATATATATATATATATATATATATGTATTTCATTCTAGCATATAAATGTGCATGTGTTAATTTATGTATATGCTTCAATCCGAATGAAGGTATTTCTCAACACTCCCTCTTAGCAAGAGAGGATTTAAACAACACCCATTTGAATTGATTACACATGAGTTATATTTCAGAGAAATGAAAGTTATCTGATCTCTGACACTTCTGGACAACAACTAAATGAAGTCTATCAAATGACAACCTTGATCCTAGGATGACAATGAAGTCTCCAATATCAAAGGTATAATTTCAGACATACATAGTCCATCTTGACACACAAATCATCATGACCTCCGACACATTTCGGGACAACAATTCAATGCAGTCAGTCATGATAATAAATCAAGAATCTTAATATCATGATATCCGGCATAGTCTGGGACAACTTAATGGAGTCAACCATGATATGATTGTTATCACAACACTCAGTGATCACAATTTTAGTATCAAGTTATCCGGCACATTCCGAGACAGCAACTTAATGTAATCAATCTTGATAATAGGTCAGACTATTGTTGAGGTCATCACCTAACAATAGTAAGCTTACACATATCATATGAAAGATCGTCACCTTTCATAGCACACAGATATAATTATTGCCACATTAAAATATTCATGGATATATTAAAGTACATATGAATGAGATTCAATCTCAGAAAGATTCAACTACAATTTAGTCATACCAAGTTTACCTCTAAAGTATTCTATTTTCAACTTGGCAAGGGGCCTAGTGAAAATGTCGGCATTTTGCTCTTCAGTGCTGATATACACCAATTTGATAACATCTTTGTCTACCATATCTCTTATATAATGGTAAGGTATCTCTATATGCTTGGATCAGTTATGAAAAACTGGATTAACTGAAAGTTTGATGCAGCTTTGATTATCACAGTGAATCACGGTGGCAAGGGTTTTCCAAACAATTCAACTACTAACTTCCTCAGCCATACTGCTTCACGAGCGCCCATGGAAGCAGCCATATATTCAGCTTCAGTGGAACTTTGAGCAATTGCAGACTGTTTCCTACTGAACCAAGATATCATAGTTGATCCAAGACTGAAACAACATCTTGTAGTGCTTTTAAGATCAATGGAACTACCTGCCAAGTTGGAATCAGAATACCCTTGGAGTTTGATTTCAACGTTCTCATACTTCAGGCCAAGTCCAATAGTGTCACGCAAGTATCTCAGAATATGCTTGGCAGCCATTAGGTGAATCTTCTTAGGGTCGCACATGAAATGACTTAATACATTAGTAGCATAACAAATATCAGGATGAGTGTTCACCAAGTACATGAGAGATCCAATAATTTGTCTATAGTATGTAAGATCTGTAGATTCTGAATCTTCTGCATCACTTTTAAGCTTAAGAAGATTTGTTTCCATTGGAGTAGATATTGGTTTACAATCCATCATTCCAAATTTGGTCAAGATATCAGTAGTATATTTTCCTTGATTTAGAAAAATATAGTTCTCCTTTTGCCATACTTCTAGACCTAGAAAGTAGTGTAGAAAGCCTAGATCTTTCATATCAAATTCAGCTACAAGATCTCGTTTGCATTTTGCAATAAGATGATCTTCACCTGTTATTAACAAGTCATCAACATAGAGAACTAGAATCAACATATCACCATCTGATATTTTGAAGTATATGTTAGGATTTGCTTTATTTTTGGAATATCCTAGATTGGAGAGATAATTGTCTATCCTTTCATGCCATGCCCTAGGAGCTTGTTTAAGGCCGTAGAGAGCTTTCTTCAGTTTGCACACATGGAGATTCCTATCATGTGTAGCAAAACCTTCAGGTTGTTCTATATATACTTCCTCCTCAATTACACCATTCAAGAATGTTGTCTTTATGTCCATTTGATGGATCTTCCATCCTTTAGACATTGCAATGGCAATAACGATTCTTACAGAAGTATATCGTGCAACTGGAGCAAATGTCTCTTCGTAATCAATTCCAGCCTTTTAGGAGAACCCTCTAGCAACATATTTGGCTTTGAGTTTTTCAATACTACCATCTGATGCATATTTGATTTTGAATAACCACTTTGAAGAGACAACTGATTTGTCTTTTGGTCTAGGTACAACATCCCAGACATCATTCTTTAATCTAGATTGGTATTTTTCAATCATTGCATCTTTCCAAGCTTGACATGATAAGGCCTCTTCAACATTTGAAGGTTCAGATTTTGTGAGCTCAGTTAAGAGTGCAACATAGCATGTTTGATTTCTTGTTTTCTTATTCTCTCTAAAAAATTCATCAGGTTCTATGTTGTTTTCTTCAATCATCTTTCTTGCCCATAGTGGTCTTTTCTTGTTATTAGGAGTTTCAGTATTTTCAAAATTAGTTGATGGAGGCTCATTATCTTCTATGATATTCTCCCTCTGATTCTCAATTGTATGGTTTTCATCTAATTCTGTGATTGAATCATCTTCTGTATTTAGAGATAGTTTATAAGTAGTATTTTCTTCAAATTTTACATCTCTACTGATTTCAATAGATCGTTGTCCTGGGATATAGACTCTGTATCCTTTACTGGTTTCACTATAACCAACAAATATGCCTTTCTTCCCAGAGGGTTCTAGTTTGGTCCTTTTTCTTTAGGAATATGAATGTATACGTGACAACCAAAGATTCTTAGGTGCCTTAAGTCTGGTTTATTTCTTGCAAAAAGCTTCTTCAGGTGTTATATTCTCTAAGATTGAATGAGGGCATCTATTTTCAATGTACACAGTTGTGTTTGAGGCTTCAGCCCAAAATGAGATATGTATATTTTGATCATGCATCATGGCTTTGGTGGCTTCAATGATGGTTCTATTTTTTCTTTCCGCAACTCCATTTTGTTCAGGATTATAAGGTATTGTACACTCCCTCTTAATCCCAACAGAAATGTAGAATTATTTAAAGTTTTCAGAGATATATTCACCCCCATTATCTGATCTTAGAGTCTTTATTTTCTTCCCAATTTGATTTTCTACTAGGGCTTTAAATTTTTTGAATTTCAATAATACTTCATTTGATTATTTAAGTTTTAGGAAATATATCCAGGTTTTCCTAGAGTAGTCATCAACAAAGATTACGTAATACAAGAATCCCCCTAATGAGGGTGTTGACATAGGACCACACAAATCAATGTGGACAAGTTCTAGTACAAATTTTGATTTATGTTCACTTGAAGGAAAAGACCCTTTTGAGTTATTTCCTAGAGCACAACCTTTACAAATTCCAATATGTTCAGATTTTAGATGAGGTAGACCTGTAGTGATCTTTCCTATGGTAGGTAGGGCACTATACCGAAGATGACCTAATCTTCTATGCCACATGTCATTACAATTTGATACTTCATGACTTAGTGCATGTATTTGACCGTTACAAAGTTTGTATAAGCTACCATCTCTTGATCCTATAGAAATAGCATTCTTAATGTTGGAATTTTTAGGCCAAAGTAGAACTTTATCTTCACGAAAGGTAATGCAATATCCTTGATTAGCTAGACCTGAAGTAGAGACCAAATTTCTTTTGATTGTAATGTGACTCCAGTTCTTAATTTAATTGAACAGGTCTCAATTCCTTTCACGAGATAGGTGGAATTGTCACCAATTGTGACTTCTTCAGTTGAGTGTCCTTCAAAAGTTTCAAATTGATCTCTAAACCCAGTTATGTGTCTTGATGCTCCGCTATCGATTATCCAAGTGCTTTTATTTGAGTTTAGTTCACTTGATAAGGCTGAGAAAAATAGAGGATTTTCCACTTCGACTTCAGCTATGGTTGCTTGAGTTTTCTTCCTTTCCAGACATAACCTATGAGTGTGTCCAAACTTATCACACTTGTAGCATTGGACCTTAAAGAGATCTCTGTTTTTGTGATGTTGATTATTATTTCCTCTCTTTCGTTTAAAATTCTTCTTTCTTTTGTTGTTTGTATTAGCATGTAGTGCTTGAATATCTCCCTCTTTATTTGGACTTATCCCTCTTGAGGTTAGTCAAGATTCTTCTTGAGTGCAATCATTTCTGAGTTGATCAAATTTAGGTAGTGACGGTTGACCGCTAATGCATTGGATAAAAGATTCCCAAGAGATTGGTAACCCTCTCAGGGCAATTAGGGATAGTTCTAGATCATCTACATTATTTCCAATAGTAGAAAGTTGATCTTTCAATTCGGAAATTCTCAAAAAATATGAAGTAATCATTTCTCCTTTATTCATTTTGATGTTCATGAGTTGCTGTTTTAAGGTAAGCAATCTGCTTGCATTGTTGATCTCATATGTAGTTTGAATGGTTTTGAATACTTCATATGCCATTGATAATCTAGCTATGGTTGGAAGAATGTGATCATTAACAGTGTCAATAATTATTTTCTTAGCCTTGTTATTGCGTCTTTTCCATGTTGTTTTCTCTGGTTCATCTTCAGGCATACTTTTGTCTTTTATATAGGAATCCAATTCAAGTTCTTGAAGGATTGCAATTATTCGTATTTTCCATGAGACGAAGTTGGAGGCACCTTCGAGTCTATCCTCCACTCTAACACCATTCACCATGATTGTCCTTCCTTCAATTTGAATATATGTCTGATATTCTGAATCAAAATTTTACTATCTTTATTATTCTCTATTAGTTAGGCTCTGATACCATGTTAAGGAATCGGGATCAGTTATGGAGAACAATAATAGTCTTTGATTATAGATTCCAAATTGTATCTAAGTCTGCAAATTTGATATATTATTGCAGAGATTAGTAAGTATAAATATTTGCAGAAGATATTGATACCGTATGCTTGCTGTGATATATAATTTCCACTATTATTGATTATGTCTCACAGCAAGCATCGATACTGAATACATATATTATGGTGAAGAGTCATGTCTACGTAGAGGCATGACCATACGTGGCTTATGCCACGTAGGGTCATGATCCTACATAAACATAACAAATAATATAACTTATTGTGCTTTACTAACTTAAATACCAATAACAATATATTGTGTATTGTGGTTAATCTTGCGTATCATGGATACGTTAAGATAAGCATTGTGGGTGAGTATCGAACATATTTCGATACACTCGGTTTTCATATGACAGTCAATGTTCTGCCATTTGGGCAGTCGACAATGTAATAACATTAAGTTCAATCATTTATATCTATATATATATATTTCATTCTAGCATATAAATGTGCATGTGTTAATTTACTTATATGCTTCAATCCGAATGAGGCTATTTCTCAACAGTTGACTATGGAAAATGAGATATGAAATAGATGTGAATGATTTTAGGATACTTGATTTTAAAGAGATTATTTGTATACAAGTTTATTGATATACATGCTTTGATGTTAGTTAATATTGTTTATAAGACCTACATTAAGATTTCCTCTAAATTGGCACAATTATGTAATTTTATTATAGAAAATCTATTCGTAGATGAATTGCATTTGTTAAAATTGTTATCTTTGGACAAAATCGGGCATATCCCAAAAGGGGATATTACAATTTAAATGCTTGCAAGGGAAAGAAATAAGACAAAGAATACCAAAATGGCAATTAACATAATATAGGATTTAGCATATAGCATTATCATATCCTGTCAATGGATATATTATTTTATTGCTAAATTAGCGTATAAGTGAGATAATTTGACATATGACTGTATGAACCAACTTGACATGATAAACACAAATGATATGAGAACCATACAACTCATTGCACTTGTGGTCATAAAAAAACTCTTTTTTTATAATAAAAATAACACTATAAACATGTTGTGAACATTGTAAGCTTTATGAGATTTTTCAAAACTCTATGCTCTGAAGGATTATCACATGCCATCCAGAAAATATTGATATGGTTTCAAACAAAAAGACAACTATCTCACAAATTATTTCAATCATACCTGACAAAGAGGCATGAGAATGCCTTTGAAGAATGCTGGTGGCTTGTACAACGATTTTTTCAAGGCTTGGTACAATGCAAAATGAAGTCGTTTACTTTTATTAATGTCTTCCCTGACACGTGGAAGTAAGACAAGGTTACAGAAACGCTGGGCCATCTTTGCATTTAGATTTGACACAAAAATTCGAGTTGCTTGGTAGACTGCATTTGCTGACCATTTCTCCGGCTCTGTGATGTATAGTACCTCTTCCCAAAGGGAGAGTGAAGGTACAACCTTGAATGCCTTTGGAATCTTACCAGTAGTGTAGCGGTTCAGCAGTTTACCTACCCTGTCAGATTATAGAAAATTCTAGGTATCATTGTCGATTAAAATAATAATTGAAGAAAGGAAAAAGATACATGAAGAAATTTTCATGTCTAAAGAGATAATATCCTAAGAACACTAACATGCCATACTTTGGTCAGAGGCAAAAGGAACAGTACCCTTTATAGACATCAATGATTCTATTATCCAGAGGTGGAATTGGGCGTTCTTCTGAATGGTAGCAACAACCAAAAATCAGTAAAAAAGTAAAGGGAAGTCTTCCAACACACTAATCAATGTTTATTACAGTAAGCAAGAATGCAAAGGTTGAGTGTAAAGCAACCATATTTATTCAAATGCAAATTCAAAAATTATTTCCAAGCATGGTCATAATAAGCCACATTACTTATACATTTCAAATAAAAGCACTTCTTAACTACAAATGCGTATCACATAAAAAAAATCCAACTGACAAAATGTGTCCCTGAAAAAGAAAATACAATCGACACCAACCATGACTTTCTAAAGCCTCAATATTTTTATTCTCAAAATTGACTTGGCCTTCTATTTGCACCTCAATCACCCTATTTTCTCGTCATCTGTTTAACTTTTTAGATGCTTCATGTCTGATGATGGAATCTTGACCATACAAGCCATATTCTGGCTTCCCCCTAATTTCAGCCATTTTCTCCAACCCCAAAAATCTTATAGCTCCTATGCTAAGTTATAGTTTTCAATATTTTTTCTATGGTATGTGACTTCTCAAATGTTTATATACTTCAATAATTGCTTTTCAACCTGAGTATATCACTTCCAATGCTATTTTATAATAGTTTTCTATGAGTGCCGTGCTAGTACTGCTGAAAACTTAAGCAATTCTAACTCTCACAAACCTCAGTGATTTTCTATCTAAATATGGCTTATAATGATGTTTTGCAAGAAGGATGACTATGTATTCAAGCTAAATCAGCAAACCACCTAAGATAAGTTTCTCTTCCTGTATTTAATGATTTGCCAGATAAGTAAGACAAAAAAAATCTCAGTTGAGGATGCCATCAAATCAAAATCAGGGTTGAGGATGTTCCAGAATTGCCTTCAAAAAGATATCAAGGTCTTTAAAAAAAATTGGTTATGCCCTTTGTCTGACCAAATGCTCTTACATTTTAAAGGTCTATGAATTCTATATTCAATCCATTTTTGCATACATTTGCAACTTTGAATTGATATTCTATGATGATATGCTCATCTACAACAAAATGTGGGAAGATGATCTCATCATGTTAATCAATTTCTACAACTTCCAAACTAACATCAACTTTACATGAATCCTTCCAAGTATGCTTTAGGAGTCCAAGAAGTGGAGTACCATGGTCACATTCTCTTGCATTCAAGAATGAAGATGTATCCTAAAAAATCAAGGCAAGATTTAATAAAAAATGCCAAAAACCCTCAAGAACCTAAGGGATTCTTAGGACTTACAAGATGCTACCTCAGGTTTGTCAATAACTAGGGTCACACAGCAGCTCCACTAACAAATTTCTTAAATAGGATGCACATTTCATTAGAATTAGGAAGCAACGCAAGTTTTTTGGAAGATCGGTGAAGCTCCGTGTACCATTCCAGTTTTCAGCAATACAAATTTCATCAAAACCTTCATTGTGTAGTATCATAACTCTGGGCATGACAATTGTGCAGTTTCAATGCAGTAATACAAACCCATGACCTTCGACGAGTAGGAAATTTTGTCTATTCTACATCTGGTAAACAAATTATGTCCTTACTTGATGGGAATACACATCAAAGTAAAGATGAATCTATAATTGAACGACTATAATTGAATGTGTAATAGAGATGAGTCACTAAGATGTTGGGATATGATTTTGAGATCACCTGCAAGAAAGAGTAGGCAAATGCGGGTGGTTAATGCACTCTGTAACAAAGAAGAAGACTCGGAAGTATTTATTTACATCATTTCAAATCTACAAGCAGACTGGGTGGAAAAAGTGAGATTAAAATGCCAGCTGCATTGGGAGAGTAGGCCTCATTCAACAATAACAGAAAGATCCTAGTGCATAAGACAAATTTGACTGGAAGGCTGATCTGTGGTACAAAGGGTAGGCTATATATTTGCAAGAACTTGATCCTCAAGATTAATGATCTCCTAGAGGAGCTTCATACGTATCTTCTATTGTTGCACACTCAGGGTTCCTAATTACATATTACAGGATCAAGAAAGAATTTTTTGGGAAGGGCTCAAAAGTGATGTACAAAAATCTGTGACAGCACGTATGGACTCTCAACAAAGCAAGGGTAACACAAATAATACTTGGGTTCCTCAACAGACCTCGTCCACTTCTAGCCAACAATGAGGGGACATATTGATGAAGTTTGTCTCTTGGTTGCCAAAATTGGAAAGGAAAAATGTAATTGTGATAATGGTGGCAAGGCTAAAAAAAATGCAAAATTGTGTGTAATCTTATGCCCTTGCAGCAAGCACAATGACAACAACGTTCATAGACACATCTTAGAAGCTCCACAATACTCTCAAAATTACAGTAAGTGATGTGATCCTATATGAACAAGTCATTTTTAAACTAATATTTTAACTTGTTTGGGTATTCAACTAGCTCATATTGTTTGCCCCGTAGGGTAAATGAGTTTAATGCATAAAAGAATAATAATTGTAATAGAGAACAATGTACCAAAGAACTCATAATGCTTTCATATTGATTTATTCAGTGCTTTACAATGTATGCCAACAACCTATACTATGCAACAGTGTCTACAACCATAATATTGAAAAACGCACAAAACTGAGAGGGGGAGGGGGTGAATCAGTTTTTAACACAAACTTTTAAAAACTAAGAAGCAGAATGCAAAGAGCACACAGCAAGGAAGACAAGACACACAGAATTATCTCGAGGAAACCCAAGACGGGAAAAACCACGGCATCACTAGTCCAATGGGCAACTACCCATTACAACTGAGAGCTACAACTCTCCTTAAACGTTCAAGAGCAGGCTCCAACCTGATTTAGAAGGCAGCCACCTTCCTTACAAGTGGTAAACAATGAGTCAATACAAAATTTCGTTCTGTGTCTTCACTAATGTATGAAGATGCAAAAAAAACTGATATTTGCCAAGTCAAATGAAATCCTCAACTCTGCCAGACTGAGGGTTTAGAAGTAAGCTCCCCCTTTTACTTATTAATCCTCTCTGTGTTTATCAACACTTTAAATTTATAGCAGTCCCTTAGCTCTATCAAAATTCTGAGAGGTTCTTGCTCGAATGAGATTCAGCCGTTGCATATTTCTCAGCACGCCAGTCAACCTTTCAAGACTTTATCAATTTAACCAATTGCTTATACAAAACTCACTCTTATACAAACTGTTCTTTTGTTTCAAAACTGAACTCACTGTTTGAATTTCTGTGTCTTCTTCTCTTACTTCCTGCAGTCGTTCTGCTGTCGTGAAACGTCACAGCTTCTCATTTTCATGACTGCAACACAGGTGGTCAATATCTCCTGCTTTTCACTTCACGTGACACTTAGTATTTCCAATACACAGCACCCCGTCTCAACATCTACACAGTGTTAATGTTTTTGATTGATATCAGTATATTCCTTAATGTGAGTATCTTCTACCTTCGCTGCAGATGACAACCCACCAGGCCACACATACCCGAGAGTATGAAGTTCAAGACATTTACTTCACCCAGGCGCATACAGAATAGACTGTGTTTTTTTTTAAAAAAACACTTTCACTGCTAGCACACCCCTAAACTCCCGTAAAACTACAAACCTCCAATAGATGTTTCAGCAATGTATATTCGATTCTCCCTAGTCGCCCTGCTTCATCAATCAACAACGTATGTTTTCTTTAACACCCTACCTGGTGCAGTTTACCCACGTTATGACTCCCAAAAAAACGTTCACACCACCAATGCCTGAAGATGCGTATTCTGTTTATTCACTGAATGCCGTTTTTGTTTTTTTTGCATCCGCACCGTTTCTTTTACCACCATATCTCTAACTCTTTCGACAGACCACCAAAATCAGTTTTACGCCACTTGACATTGCCCTAAATTCATTCTTCAGCCCCGACTGGTCACAGCTATGATGAACAAAGAAGCGTTTTTGTTTGACCTCCTGTTTTTTTACCTGCCTGACAGTCCTCTGGTTTTCTTCAGAACTCCTGCAGAGCCGTTTTAATCTTTCGTGAGTAATTGCAGCATTTGTATTCACCCGAGCTACTGCAGTGGACACGTGACACAGACTGTAGCAGTGTCGTGGCATTTACCTGATGTTCTCAGCTAATGTTCTTGGTCAAGAATGAAACACTACAGACAAATAGCCTGCCAGCTGGAGAGAAACACACTAGATCAAACCCTGAATTTTGCGCAGGAGTTCAAAACATGACACATGGCAACTGACAAGGTAGAATGTCTAAAGCCAGACAAAACAGAGAATACGGTGACATGCTGCAATTTTATCCATCAACCATTAACAAGACACAGCAGACATCGGGCACACACCAGCAACACAAAATTCATCAACTGACATAAAACTAACAAATATAACATCCCATTTGAAGGAAATACATGACATATATAGAGCCCAAGGAGGTGCGAGGCAAACCGTCACAACCATTCCAACTACCTACCCCTCAGTTACGCTAACTAGCAATAACGACACATTAACATGTTTTACCGACATCATCCCCCACAAAAAGAAAGTCGTCTCCCAACGACGCACAACAAAATGGAGATAATGACAAGACCCAACTATACAAAAATCAAGACTAAGTAGGGGGCTGAGAAAGCGTCACTGAAGAAGATGGCGGCGTCGATGGTGGTGTAGGTGAAGCCACACTAGCTCGCAACTCGTACACTTGTTGTGTCCTTAGGCTCAGGTTTCGCTTTGCCACCATCCTCCGCTCCATAGCAGTCTTTACCATTAGCGTTGCCTCCAAGACCTCCTTATCCTTCTTGTCTGCTACCTCCATAGCACTCGCCAGACGAGTTTCCAACATGACCCTCTCAACTCTCTCCTTCGCAAATTGTTGCTCTAGAGTTGACCTCTCTACCTTGGCTGCCTCCAACTGAGCCGCTAAATCACCTCTCCATTTGGAATCTAACTAGCCAACTCCTACGTATGGTATGCCAAGTCTCCCTCAACTGTTTGGAGTCGGGTGGCGAACTCCTCCCGAGCTAGCACTGCGGCCACCAGTTCGGACATATGGCCCGTAGAGATGTGTTCCGCCCACCAGAGAGTGTAATAGCCTTCTCGGAAGGCTTGCTCAATCTCCCGGCTGAGAACACCAACTCTAGTCTCTCCCAACTACTCACGGAGGCCCCAATCATTCAGCATCTCCAATGTCTTTGTAGCTGGCCATCCAAGGGACTCCTAACAAGCAGCAAAGGCTTCAAGGCAGCCTACCCACACAAATGCCAAAAAGCGCTCCAAGTCCTAGGCAACTCCCTCTTGGGCACGTGACTGAACAAGGCCATCACCCGCCGTGCCCCTGCAACCACCTCCACAAGATATTGTCTCGTTTTTTCCTTGGCAAGTATTGTAAATTTATGTTACCACTTCGTCATCATCGCGAAGCAATTTGAATTATGCTTGGAATGCTTGTTTCAAATTATTCCAGGTTACTTTGGGGCCTTGTGGCAAGTCTGTGTACCAATCAATTGCTACTCCTTGCAAGGTAGTCGAGAAGGCCTTTAACCAATAGTCCTAGTCATCTTGACCATTGGCTTCCCATATGGTCACGCATGTTATACAATGGCGGGCCCGGTCCTCCGATCTGTCCCCACTGAATTTGGGAAGTTTTTGCTTGTCCATGGGGTTTGTCATTTTTCCACTATGGTGGGCACCATGCGCATTGTTAGACTCAGGTAAGTCAGTTCCTCCTCCGCGTCCCTATGCTTCTTTGGCACCTTTGACTACGCACAAGTCCTCTACCCCTCCACCTCTATTGTTCACGTCTTGGTTACCTCTCTCATAGTAGTACCGGTACTCTCACCTCCCTGGAGTTTCAAGTTTTGTTCTTCCTATCCTTGGTTCTCCTGAAAGTACCAAGTTTCCAATGCCACACAAGGTACTCTCAAATAAGTCTGCTACCTCTCCTTCGAGGTTCCTTTCCTTGCTATTACCTTCCTCGGAGTGTAAGGATGGTTCAGTTGGTACCGAATCACCCTCCTAACTGTCAACGTCAGACCCTTCTAGCACCCAAGCAATGTTCGGGAGTGGTAGTTCTCTCGCACTCTCCTCCCACTCCTGGCCTGACAGCTGTGCTCTACGTTCATTGCTGCCTCGGTTATGGAGTGGAGGACTAACACATTTTTCCACTATTTGTTGTAGTTGTTGCTGCCTCTCAGCCTGTTCTTGGATTCGCAAAGACCTCCTAACGGCAACTTCTACTTTGTTTTCTGCTTCTATCTCTACCCTCGTGCATCACCTTCTATCTTTGTTTGGCAGGTTGAGCATTAATTATTGGAGTTACCAAAGGTACGGTGCCTACTTGTGTCGCGCGGTTCCTCCTCCCTCCGGTTCCTTTCTACGTACCATTGTAGTATTTGTCACCTACATTGTTCCTTCTCTTTTGCCTCACATTGTTCTTGGACTTCTAGTAATGCACGAGCCAACAATCTTGAAAGGCTACCCAGAAGATAATACACGCGACTGCTCACCATGAGTTCGGCACGTACAGTGCCAATGGGGACCGCTCTCTCCTGGGCCTCCCGCTACACGTACTTGTCAACCAACACGTCCCACGCATGAACCAAGTCTTGTGTCAATTGGTCCTCTCAGGTCACTTTGTTATTGTCCTCCACATCACTATCAGTCACCACAACTTGTTGGTCGAAGGTACAACCCATTATGCCACCATCCCACTTATCCTCACTCAAGCCTTTACACTTTCGAAATATTTGACTTTAACATTATTGGGCCATAGGAAAAACAACGCATTAATATTCCAGGACCACAAACAAATGCAACAGCATTCACTATATACATTTGTCAAGCTCTTGGAGGTTATTGTAGTTCACCATTTGTCAATAATTGAGACAAGAGCAAGACTTACTCCAAAACTCCAGTACATACTATTATCTCCTTCATATATATTGGGTCCATTATAACCCATCAAACTTGGAGGGGAGCATGTCCTTCTCCAAAGGTCTAATGAAACACAATGTAATCCCTTGTGTGTGATGTCCCCATTTTAGCAGGTACTGGTGTTGGTATTGTCAGCTCATCAATGCGATCCCTGTGAGCTGATGGTGTGTTTAAGGGATCTCTGTGACACACTTTCTATTTATGGACTTGCTATTTTTAGTAAGTCAGTTGCCCGGTTTCTATTTCGGGTAAGGCAATTGGGGCCCTGGTTGTGCTCTTCAAACTTCAAGAGGGAATTCATCACATTTCTCATGTTTTATTATAAGCTTGGCTTATTTAATATGAGGCTTTAATGTTTTTAATGCTCTTTTATTTCTAAAGTGTATGGGAGAAGATTCTTTAGTGAAAAACCTCTAGTTGAAGCTTCATGTGAGTTGTGTGTTTGAAGACTCCTTATGTTATTATTTATAGAGCCAAGGATTGGCATTTTGGATTCATGCTTTGATTATCGAAAATTGTGAATTAAGAGAGAAATCCGAAATATTGGAGGAGACAAGGGTTTGATCAAAAGCTTTCAGAGAACGTCTATTTCTCTTGAGAGATTGCATCTTGAATTGGATGCCATGTCAATGAATCGTGCCAAGAATGCCATCAGCGAATAGGTACAGCCTGTGTTAATTTTTCCTAAGCCGTACCGACAACACATAGGGTCGTAATGGTCTGCAGTCAGCCTCATGCGTTTTCTACAGGGTGTTGCGTGAAGGCTTATTTATGAACGGGACGTGATTTTCTTGGGCAGGAACGACTACAGCAGCAGTCGTCCAAGTAGAGAAGGGTGCCGTGAGACTGAGGTGTCTCATTTTGCTGCTAGTGTGAATAAAGTGGTGCCAATTGAACTTCGAAATTGATTTAGTATTGTTAATAAATTGATATGTAATTGGTCATTGAAAATTGAAAATCAAATTCAATAAACATTGTCTGAATATTGTTGATTGTGATAAATTCAAACTTAGTAGAAATTTAAATCTCAAAGGTTGTACAGGAAATTCAATTATCAGATTTCTTTGAAACACATATTGTTATATTAAGAGCAACCAAGGCTCTTTACAGTGGTATCAGAGCATTGATCCTGCCAGCCTGAAGTTTTGGGCCCAGCTATAGCAGATAGACTTGTACCAGGCTTTCATTATTCTCACAGGGGTAGAGCTTCGCCACCTCCTGAAGGGAATGAACGGGGTCCGCAGGTTGATCACACAGGTAACAAGGATAGAGATAACATTGGGAATGACATGGACAGGGAAGCCAGAGATGCTTTCAGAAATATTGCGGACGAACAACACCATGTTGCAACTGTGTTGCCACAATTATCTGACACCTTGCAGCGCATGAATATACTGGGAGATCGTGACAAGGGCACTAGAGGTGCATCAGTTGGTTCGCATAGATCCAGGATTGTGGATAGACAAGAGACCAGAGATGATCCTACAGGCACACACGATAGGCCATTACGCCCTATGTTCCTGAGGCCTGAAGATGACACGATTAGTGTCGATTCTGAACCAGCTCCTTTTGTTGATGACATGGTAGCTCACTATGCTGAATGGGATGCATTGCCTGAAGCCATAAAGAGGAATTTGAATTTTGATAGGTTCCTGACTCAAAAAAGAGAGCACTCCAAAGGCAGGGCTGGCCCAGATATGAGGCAGAGGTCCAGACAAACTGAACTCAAGCAGGCAACTAGTAAACTCACTATGACACATTTTGATGGGAGTGGAAAGATGACAGCCAGGGCCTGGATCCATAAGTTGGATACATATCTTGCATTACGTCCTATGTCTGAAGAGGACGTTGTTCGGTTCGCTGTGTTGCATTTAGATGGAGTTGCTCATGACTGGTGGTATCATGGTCTCGTTTCTTTACAGCATGATCAAATAAGAACCTATCAGGAGTTTGTGCATAATCTAGTTGAGAGATTTGACAGGAAAGATCCTGAATCATATTTTCGTGATTTGGCTCCACTCAGGCAGTCTGGTAGTTTGGAGACTTTTATTAATGAGTTTCAGAACGTTTCAGAAATGGTTTATGATATTATTGAGAGAAGACGGGTGATGTTGTTTACAGAAGGATTAGTTGAACCTCTCAGAGGATGGGTTAAGTCTTTTGACCCGCCCTCCTTGCAGGCAGCCATGAAAAAGGAACGGGACTTAGAGTTTTCAGCTCCACGCACTCGGTTCCCTTCAAGTCCATCCAGTTCTTCACAGGATAATAGCGCTGCTCCAAAGAAAAAGGACGGACCAGATTCAAAGCGACCTATGACGGGACCACTGGATCAAGAAACTCTTAATGATTTGAGGAGAAAGAGGTTATGTTTTTATTGCAGGGGGCCCTATGATGAAAAACATGAATGTCCCTTGAGGCCTAAAGGTAGAAATAGGCTTATGGAATGGTTTTATGAGGATGAGTATATGTCTGATTTTTCAGGACAGCAGATTGTCAGTGAAGAAGGGAATTGCGAAGGAATGACTACAGGAAAGAGAACTGGTGATGACCCTAAGCTTAAGGTGGTTTATCTTTCTAGCATGCAGAAGGAGGGATCCTTCAAATTACATTGACTCTTAGTAGGGCAGCATGTCATTGCCTTGTTGGATACAGGGGCTACACATAACTTCATTGATTTAGAATTAGTATCCAGGAGAGGTTTGCAGACTGAAGACTTTGAGGGAATTAGTGTCAAGGTTGCTGATGGTTACACTCTTAAGTGTGACAAAATGATTCTGAATCTGCCCCTCAGGTTAAATAATTATGACTTTAAAGCTGATTTTTATGTGGTGGATATGGGTGGGACAGAATTGGTTCTAGGCATGAGTTGGTTGCATTCCATTGAGGCTTTTTATCTCAGCCTTAAGGATATGGAAATGAGTTTTGAGGTGGATGGGAAGAAGCATATTCTCAAAGCTATCAAAGATGAAAACTTGAAAACAATTTCACTCCAACGTATGCAGCGGCTTAGTAAGCATGATACAGTGGAATGGGCAGCAGAGTGCAAGATGTTACCCACACTTGAGGAGGCTGTGAAACCAGCTTATCAACCTGAGATACAGGAACTCTGGGTTAAACACTCTAAAGTGTTTAGTGATTTACCACATGGCAGACCACCCGACAGAGGCATAGAGCATATTATCGAGTTAGAGGAAGGTACTAAGCCCATCATGATCACTCCTTACCGGCATCCCAAGCCTCTGAAAGATGAGATAGAGAAGACTATTTAGGAGCTGCTCTCTATGGGTCACATCAGGCCGAGTAAGTCCCCTTTTGCTTCATCAGTAGTATTGGTGAAGAAGAAGGATGGCACCATGAGAATGTGTATTGATTATAGAATGCTGAATCGTAAAACAATTAAGAACGGGTATCCTATTCCTCATATTGATGAGCTGATTGATGAGTTGCATCAAGCTGCCTTCTTTTCTAAGATAGATTTGAGATCCGGATACCATCAGATTCGGGTCCGGGAAGAAGATATAGAGAAGACTGCTTTCAGATGTCATTGTGGACACTTTGAGTTTTTGGTCATGCCTTTTGGGTTGACCAACGCCCCGATGACATTTCAATCTACCATGAACAGGGTCTTCCACAGGCAGTTGAGGAAGTTTGTGTTGGTTTTTTTTTATGATATTTTGGTTTATAGCAGGACGTGGGAGGATCACCTGATTCATTTGGACACCATGCTGGGTATTTTGGCTAAGGCTTCCTTGTTTGCTAAGGAATCTAAGTGTGCTTTGGGCATGTCTGAGTTATTGTATCTGGGGCATATTATTAGCGCAGAGGGGGTTCATATGGACCCGAATAAGGTTCGCATTATTCTTGATTGGCCGGTTCCAAAGAGTTTGACTAAGCTCAGAGGGTTTATTGGTCTGTGTGCCTTTTACCGCAAATTTGTTGCTGGATTTTCTCGACATGGAGCTCCCCTTACTGATCTGACTCGTAAGGGTGCTTTACAGTGGACTCCTCAGGCACAGGAGTGTTTTGAGAAGTTCAAATTGATTATGACTTCCTGCCCAGTTTTGGCTATGCCAGATTTCTCCAAACCTTTTGATTTGCATTGTGATGCATCGGGTGAAGGCATTGGTGTAGTACTTTCATAGGACCGTCATCCTATTGTGTATGAGAGTAGGAAGCTTAGGGGTCCTGAGAGAGCTTTCAGTGTTTATGACAAGGAAATGTTAGCCATTATGCATGCTTTGGCCAAGTTCAGATAGTATTTGGTTGGCAGCAAATTCTGTATCAAAACCAATAATGACAGTCTGAAATATTTCCTGGGGCAGCGTGATTTGAATGAGCGGCAACAGAAATGGGTCAACAAACTTCAGTCTTATGATTTCGATATTACTTACATCAAGGGGACTCAGAATGTAGTTGTTGATGCTCTTTCTAGGAGACCACACTTGTGTGCTTTGACAGGGGTTTCTGAAGATTGGAAACATTTGATTATCGCTGATTATGCTAAGGATCAGTGGGCTACTGATTTTCTTGATGGGACCATCCTAGATGACAGGTATGCTCTTGTGAATGAATTGATCATTTACAAGGGGAGGATTTGGTTGGTTTCTGGGTCAAGCGCTATACAGTTGGTGTTGAGAGACTTTCATTATTCTCCTTTAGCAGGGCACCCAGGTTTCTTTAAAACCTATAGGCAGGTGCGTGAGCGCTTCTGAATGGAGGGGGCTTAAACATGATGTTCAGAGATATGTCAGAGAATGTTCTGTTTGTCAACAAAACAAGCAAGAGCACACATATCCCGCGGGTTTGTTGCAGCCACTTCCCATTCCTAAACGGAAGTGGGAATGTATTTCTATGGACTTCATTGTGGGCCTGCCTAAGGCCCAAGGCAGAGATTGTATTTATGTGGTAGTGGATCGGCTCACAAAATTTGCTCATTTCTTTCCGATTACTACTACTTTTTCAGCAGTTCGGGTGGCAGAGTTGTTTTTCAGGGAGATTTTCAGATTGCATGGGTTACCGCAGAATATTGTGAGTGACCGAGATAGCCGGTTTATGGGTCATTTTTGGCAGGAGTTGTTCAGGTTATGTGGTATGGAACTGACTCCTAGTACTAGCTACCATCCGCAGATTGACGGTCAGACAGAGATTGTCAATAAGTGGGTGGAAGGTTATCTTCGGAACTTGTCAATAAGTGGGTGGAAGGTTATCTTCGGAACTATGTTTCTGCTCAGCAGAGGGCTTGGGTGAGGTGGACTTATCTATGTGAGTACTACTATAATTCTACTCATCATATGTCTATTCGTATGACACCTTTCCGAGCATTGTATGGGTATGAACCTCCCAATTTTTCTGATTTGATGCTCAGTGGTAGCAAAGTTCCTAGTGCATGGGATTTGTTACAGGATAGTTAAGATGTTTTGGGTACTCTGCGTGATAATATACAGCAAGCTCAGAAACAGCAAAAGTAGTATGTTGATCAGAGGAGACTGGCTCGTTCCTTTGAGGTGGGGGATATGGTGTATTTGATGTTGCAGCCTTATAGGCAATCATCCATTCAGAAAAGTGGGGCTTAAAAGCTCAAGCCTCGATATTATGGTCCCTTTTGTGTGGTCAGACGAGTTGGTGAGGTTGCATATGAGCTTAATTTGCCTGCTGATAGTAGGGTGCATAATGTATTTCACGTATCACGTCTTAAGAAGGCGTTAGGAAAGCATGTTATTCCTTCTTTTGCTTTACCTCCATTAGATGATGAAGGGAAATTGAAGTTGACTCTGGAGGCCATTTTGGATACTAGCGAGAGACAGTTGCGCAGGCGAGTCATTCGGGAATTTCTGGTTAAGTGGCAGGGCTTGCCAGCAGAGGATGCTACTCGGGAATCAGAGGATATTTTGCAGCACCAAGGATTGCGATTGCTTGAGGACAAGCAATCTTGGGAAGGGAGGACTGTGATCTCCCCATTTTAGCAGGTACTGGTGTTGGTATTGTCAACTCATCAATGCGAGCCCTATGAGCTGATGGTGTGTTTAAGGGATCTCTGTGATACACTTTCTATTTATGGAATTGCTATTTTTAGTAAGCCAGTTGCCCGGTTTCTATTTTGGGTAAGGCAGTTGGGGGCATGGTTGTGCTCTTCAAACTTCAAGAGGGAGTTCATCACATTTCTCATGTTTTATTATAAGCTTGGCTTATTTAATATGAGGCTTTAATGGCTTTAATGCTCTTTTATTTCTAAAGTGTATGGGAGAAGATTCTTTAGTGAAAAACCTCTAGTTGAAGCTTCATGTGAGTTGTGTGTTTGAAGACTCCTTATGTTATTATTTATAGAGCCAAGGATTGGCGTTTTGGATTCATGCTTTGATTATCGAAAATTGTGAATTAAGAGAGAAGTCCGAAATATTGGAGGAGACAAGGGTTTGATCGAAAGCTTTCAGAGAACGTCTATTTCTCTTGAGAGATTGCACCTTGAATTGGACGCCATGCCAATGAATCGTGCCGAGAATGCCATTAGCGAATAGCTACAGCCTGTGTTAATTTTTCCTGAGCCGTACGGACAGCACATAGGGCCGTATGGGTCTGCAGTCAGCCTAACGCATTTTCTACAGGGTGTTGCGTGAAGGCTTATTTATGAATGGGACGTGATTTTCTTGGGCAGGAACGACTTCAGCAGCAGCCGTCCACGTAGAGAAGGGTGCCGTGGGACTGAGGTGTCTCATTTTGCTGCCAGCGTGAATAAAGAGGTGCCAATTGAATTTCGAAATTGATTTAGTATTGTTAATAAATTGATATGTAATTGATCATTGAAAATTGAAAATCAAATTCAATAAACATTGTCTGAATATTGTTGATTGTGATAAATTTAAAGTTAGTAGAAATTTAAATCTCAAAGGGAGTACAGGAAATTCAATTATCAGATTTCTTTGAAACACATATTGTTATATTAAGAGCGACCAAGGCTCTTTACATTGTGCGTCATCAAGCTTCCACAGTAATAGATACCTTGGGACCAAAGTATGGAATATCCTAAAAACTTCAATTAGAACCAAGGTATCAAGGTGTAGGGATTGGAGAGTCAAGGGTGACAAGGAAGTCGTGTCAAAGAGGATATAGATGAGAAATCCAAAAGACCAAATCAGGGCAAAGGACTTAAACTTTTAATGGGATTTTCGGGCTTTGACGCTCAAGAATGCCAAGGGAAAGTTATCCAAGGATGGGAAATTTTGTTACTCTGACAAAACAACACTAGGAAAAAAAATTGCAAGGACTTAAGTGGGTATTCGAAATCTGTAAGTATGCAGGTATGGACAACCTCGAAAGTTCAAAACTCCAACAAAACATGAAATATCAAGGAAACCATCAAAAAAGAGCCTAGAGTTGGATTTTTATTGAATTTTACATATCTTGACACTTGGAAACTCATTTAGAATGTCTCAAATCAGTTATAAACAATGGGTAGATAAAATCAAATATGACTAAGACACAAAAAGGAAGGGACCAAAGCAAAATTTCACATAACAGATTTGAGTCCCAACATGGTCATCCATGGCGTAATTATGCTATAGATATGAGGTAGTAGTTTAGTATCGGATATCATATTACAAATTCCATCCTCATTGTAAGATCATTGTATCGTGCAGATATGCTCTATTCTACTCTTTCTTAATCATTGCTGCTACTCTTTTAATGCATTGAATTGAATTGCAATTTATTACAATTCCTCAATATAGTATTACACACATATTTGACACTTTCACACAAGAACTAGGTGGCATAAAATCATATCAATGTATCCCTAAACTTGTACACATTTGTAAAACTATATACCACAAAAAAACATAACGAATCCACTGACATTTTGCTCTCCAACCCAATACTTAAGAGTCAAGACTACACAAATAGAATTTATATTGTTTAACATAATAACAAATTGATTGATATAGATGTATCTGTTTATGATATAGGTGTATCTGTTTATCATGGATCAATGATATGGGCATGTCTGCTCATACAATTGTACAAAAAAGTATGCAATGTATGAGACATTATAACTATTGTGTAATCAAGGGAGAATTATTATCAGCATAAAATGTGGCAAATCTCTCCAACGCCATTTGAACCATAGACCAAGAAAGTTACCTTGAACACCTTCAGCAAATCTATTGACAATTAATTTCCCTATACCTGATGAAACTGCAGCATCTTTTTCTCGGATTTTCTCCATGATAAGATCAGCTAAAGTACGTTGAGGACCAGCATTTTCTATCATGAATGCAGCCAGTACCTTCTCATCCTCCTCAGGAACATCCTGCCAGATGCAACTCATTTAGGAGTCAAAAATACAGTATACTTAAATATTAAGTGCATTGTATAAACATTAAGCAAAAAATGAACAGATCTTCTATCCAATAAACATAATTAGTTTTCCATAATCAATTGAAAATCTGTGATGATGGGATCAAATTTGACCGACTTTAGATGATAAAATTATAGACACATAATTTTAATACACTTACTTCACACTCTTGATAAATTACACTTACTTCATACTCTTCATGGTGACTCTGAGATTCTGAAAACCCATCAAAATCATCAACATCACTATCAGATTCCACCCCTTCTATAGCCAAAGAAAAAGCCTTTTTTGTAGATGCCAGACCAGCCTCTTCATCCCTGCATGCCAGAGGTAAATACTGAAAAACTTATATAAAGAATTTCTTAGTCACAATCACCTTTAACCCAAAAACAAAATAGATACCTCTCATTATCAACTTCCTTTTGCTGCTTCCGAGCCTCTCGCAATATTTTATTGCTGATACTTTGTGTCACATACTGTTTTAAAAACAAACAGATAGAATGAAATCCTTTAAACACTATGTATTATTTTAACACTGCTCGTATTTGTCACAAAATGTAAACATAAATTTTTAGAAGCAGCATATATTCCACTATATATTAAATCAGAGTGTGTAAAGAGACAGTATATACTTTCAAATTAGTATATATATTATAATGTTCTCACCAATTACAACAGTCACACATTCCAAAGAATAGAAAACATATACGAAGAAGAATGTATCGCTGAAATAGGACCTTTGACAACATAATATTTTGTGTGAAATCCCAAACATAAGAACGAGTTATTTACACTGGCTGCCTAAATGTCCAATGCCTGGGCACATGGACTACATTCTGATCCATTCTTTTGTCATGTTAACCTTAATAAATGGTACACAAAAGTACTGTTACTTCCGAAGAGACAATAAGGCTTCTGATGACTAGGCACAAACTATTAATTATCAAAGAGCAGTCAGAGTAACTTAAACCTCTAGTAATCAAAAATCAGCTAATTCTGACCACAGTGTTGCAGTTAAGCATGTATGCATATGCATAATTTCAAAGAAAATTAAACAAGCATCCATTTGTTGTACATAGTTACCGTCAAGGGAACATAAAAATTACACGATGTCTTATTCCCAACAATTTTGTTTCAAGTAAAAATATTTTGCAAAATATTCCTGGTCCAAAATGGAATAAAGAAAATATCACTACTAGGCATTCCTCTGTAAGGAGAGTCTCATACATCAATTTGGTGAGTCACCTAGCAGTAATCTAAAACACTACCTGTTACCCGTGATTGGTAAAGATTCAAAACAGTTAGCACTGCAGCTATATGCTTCATGTTAGAAATAAAATCAAGCAAATTATTCAATATTCATAAACTTACAATTTAGGGACTGCAAATTGAAAACAGAAAATTATAAGGACCAAAAATCTGTGAACGAGAAAACACTTGCATTCAAATAAGAATACAAGGGCATATAGTTATGGATGCCTAAATATCTGAGGATTTGTCTATCCAAATAGGATGCCCCATGGACAAGAACATAATAAAATATTCGATAAGAACTATGCTAGGCACCATTACTTGGCCATGAACAAAGGCATGAAAGTACAAGCAATTGTGATCCCATTACGCCAAATGATATGCATCTGCAAATCGTATTTTCTGATGCTTGTGAATAAGACCACAAATGTATTTTCTGCCAATGACCCTTCACTGCAATGCCAATCTCATATTTCATGACTCGTGAAGGCATCAATGCTTGGTTGCCACCACATCATGTTTTATAGACATGATTTTAAGCTACTTAAAAAAAGTTGAAAACATGGATAAACATCTCTGCCCAAAATGGTTGTTGAGGAGGGGATTAGACCATAGTGGATGAACAAATGGGGCATTAATTTACCGGAATGTCCTAACACTAATGAAGAAATAAAGAAGTCTGTGCTAAAAAAATTCAGGACTGACATGTGGACAAAACAGATTGGTTGAGAAAAAGTGCACTACGTCAAAGAGTTCAATCCACATGATGAAAAAGCATATTTGAGGGCTGAAATTTAGGGAAAGGCTAAAATTTAAGTTGCGCAATTGAGGATTGTTTCTCATCATCTTAGGTGTGAAACGGACAGAAGGACAGCCCCCAACAAAGATTGGGAAAAATGAACTTGCATTTTCTGCAGCAAAGGGATGGTTAAAACTGACCAGAACTTCATCATTAGAGATCATACTCAATTTGATAACAATTTGCAGGTAGACAGTCTGAATGAGATATTTGAGGAGTCACGGATTCACCAAATGGAAGGCTTCTTGATCAAGATTCATAATAGAGAAGCCAAAATCAAAAGAAACTTCAAAATATGTCAATGTTGCATCTCCCGTTCCCTTAGACAGCTTGGTCTCATGGGCATCATTAAATCCTTCATTCATTCAAGACACATTTTCTCCACCGCCCACTCTAATCACCACCAATTTCGGTTTGCCAAGTGTTACATACGCTTGTTTCATGTCAAACAATTTTGATTATTTTTTCCACCAGTTGAAGTCTAAACTCCACATGCCTGCATACAGGCCTTTGTATTATTCTTTGTAAAACAAGTTCTATTTTTTGCCAGGACTATGTTGTTTTTTTCTTTTATGTAGGTTGTCATTTTAGAGACTGCTATCTGCTGCAATCATACTACAAAAAATTATATTTTCTTGTATCTTTCAGTGGAGTAATATTATTTAATATTCTGCTGCGTATTGTTGTTTGCTGGTTGGCTGTCCAGTTTTATTTTGTCCTACTCCTCGTAGTAAAAAGTTCAACACTGAAGAGGATATCTCTTTGATAACTGCAATGTTCCTAATAAAAGCTGTAGCTCCAATTTTTTGTAGGTATCGGCCATCAGTTTGGCAGGTCATTTTTTTTAAAACCTGTGCGTATTAAAAATATATACATAAATGTAATGATATTTGCTGAAACAAATTTAATTCTCTCTGGATATGTTTCTTTATTGAACTCTTTTGATTATCTGCAATGGCTTTATTTTGATAAAAGTATTAAAACATTTTTTTACGAAACTGGTTTTCATTTCCACAACTAACAAATTAACATTTGGTATCAAAGCAAAGTTGGAATTTTAAAAAATAAGGTTTAATTATCCTTAGAGCAGCCAACAAGTACAAATGTCTATCCTCGGCAGAGAAAAGAAAAGGTTAAGTGATGGAATTTATCCACAGAAGGCATAATTAAGAACATAATAATTTGTAAAGAATTTGTAAGGAGTGACAAGCAGTTGAAATTTGTGCATAGAGAAAAAGATGGCAGCCAGCAATGGGTCCAAGTTGATCAAGCCTCAATACTTGTATTCAAAGAGGAAAAATATAACTTCTTGAGTATTAAAATAAAAACCCCATTCATTCATAAGATTTGTAGAAGTTAGTAGAAAATAGTTAATACAGAGCCTGCAGACGCTCAAGCTCTTGCAGCTTTAACTGCACAGAGAAATCCATTAAGATGAAACAAGAAAAAAGATTCAGAAGCTTGTTCATCACTTGATAAGTTGTACATGAATCAATTTTCCCACGAATAGCAACAACAACAAAGTCTAAACATTCCCGGGATTTCTTGTAAAATGCATATCAGAGAACTAACAAAGTCAACAAAATTGAACTTTAGAATCTTAGATACTCAGCAGACATTTAAAAAACATTACCATACAAGAATCTAAACCTACACAGGAGTAATTTAATTGTATGATGAGTTTGGTTAACCAGATTAAATCTTGAGGAAAAAATCCAATTGATTAGAAGATTGTAAAAAAGTTCCAAGATATCACACTCCCCAATTTGACCCTATTGTAGCAGGCATTGAGGAGTCTGTTGATGTGAGTTTTGTTACACTACACAATACAGAATTCAATAATTAGGATTACAAGATGAAACACCAAATCTCCAACTCTCTCTTCAATAAGGATGCTCATATACTAAACAATATATTTAGATTGTGTGCTCAAATGAGACAACCTCAAGGTTCTTTCTTAATCGTGGATCTTCACTCAGTTTTAATGATGTGATATATTGGTTATCACAAAGGGACTTATGCTATTCATACAATGGATATCAACTGGACTTTAAAAACTTCAATCACTTCCAACCAAATAAACTGCAAAGGAAACAAAAGCTATCTAATTCTAAGAATGTAGGATAATATTGATGATGGGGTGAACCTCTAACTAGTCCTTGCTTCGTCGTGTCAACTAGGCATAGGAGGGTGTTATCTTCTACGGATGCGAGATGATTTTCACATTGTCAATATTCATTCAAATACCCTATGAAAGTGCAATCTAAATGAAAATCTCCAATAGAAGTTAAACACTTGCAATTTAGGCTCAGACTAACCTTGCACTATTACTTACAATCAATAAGTACCAAAAGGTACAAACAGTAGCTCCACCTTTAATCACCATTCAAGAATATATCTTCCATCCATCTACTTCAACTTAACATGAAATGAAATCTTAATCTAAGTGAGAGATGCAAAGAACCATGCAATACTCCAAAATGATCATATATATATATATATATATATATATATATCCACCATTAAGACCAACAATGAATAAAGAACAATTTTGGTAGTACTTTGGCAACAATTCTCCAACATAACTCCCTTTACAAATGACGTGAGCAAGCCTTATATAGGGGCTCAATTACAATGAATAGCCAAGATTAATTTGAAATCAAGGGCCAAGATTAATCCACATAAGCCCTAATTAGGGTTTCCATAACCGTAGCTACAAATATTAAAAACCCACCCAATTACAATTAGGCAAAACCATGTGAGCCAATAGATAAATTACATTGCCTTCATGGGCCAATTAGAAAATAGATTAGGCATAACCATTTTTTATAACATGCACCAACAAACGGGCCAATGAAAAAAATTACAATATTTTGTGGGCAAATGAGAAGAGAGGTTAGGTAGAAGCTTTTAGAAGAAGAAAACTTGTAGACAAAGCCACCATTTAATCGACCAATAAGATGAGGCCACTTGTATTTACACCAAGCCATCCTTGAGAATATTCCTTTACTTTATCCTTCTCTCTTTTAATAGATTCAATGAATATAAACACAATATGGTGAATTCCTTGTCTAGGACACTTGGCACATTCTCATTGGTTGAGGATATGGTTGCCACCTCAACATACTCATCTAGAAACTTGATAAATACCCCTTATTTGTTGATGAGAACCCATTGTTAAGCCTTCAATTGTGATGGCTCATCTTCTCAAATTGTTTCATCTTAGAGAATTATCTTCCTTGAATGAGTTTCTTGCTCTTCTTGTGATAATTGGGTTTTCCATGTTGATCTTGGAATTTCAAGGGAAATTCAAGATAGCATTCCTCCTTAGGTGCAAGCCTTGTCTTCTTTTTCGAACTTGCTTTGTCTTTCTTCTATGTCTTGATATCTTGGAGATGCCCTTTATAGTGTTCTTTGATCTTGAACCAAATCTTGTCCTTGACCTCGCATTACCCTCTTTTCAGCATTTCTGAACCATTCATGGTCTTCTTGGTTTTGATATCCTTTGATATTGGCCTTGTACCTTCTGTTCGAATTCAACCTGGAAACATTTCACTTGCACTTGAACCATCCATCTCTTGGCCACCTCTTGTCTTTCATTAGCCTACTTCATCTTTCGCCCCACCATACAGCTCCATGTGTTAGACTTCCTACCAAAAGAAAGATAAATGCCTTAAATTAGCGTTATAAATGAAATGCAAGAAGAATTTAACATACTTTCATGATAAGTGCTTCAAAGAACAAGGTCTTTTTAAATATGGACTGAACTTGTATTCTAATATGATTTGGACATTTGAAATCTGGGAATATAATTCTTACTGATGAGTCTGTTCAAATTTGAATTTAAATTGCCCTTTCCTCCATAAATTCACAATTAATGCGCATCTCAGAAAATCACTCATTTCATATTCTGATTTTTCTTTCTTTAAGCCTGATTGCAATCCACACTTCTTGATAAAAATCTCCCTTACAGATCTGTAAACTGCACTTTGGTTAATAAATAAGGCATAGATCGCCTTATTTTAATTTGATAACCTTGCCTTCGTTGGATCAAGAACCTGTCCCTTTTTTTACTTCTGAGTTTTTTGCTTAAAATGGCATCTCTAATCAGGTTCAACCTGGCTTGCATATGGATGAATGAGAAATGATATGAATTAAGGTTTCACCCCTCATTTATAGGATCTGATCCTCTGATCTGCCTGGCCGACCTGGCTTCCCTATTAAATGCAATGACTTGCGATTTTAAATTTTCAATATCAGCCCCCTTCACTGGGTTCAATTTCCCTTTTATGCGTGGATGAAGGCAATTCCAAATTAAAATCGAGCCTCCTTAGTTTAAGTTTGACGTTGTTTGGGATCAATTTTGAGGCTTCCAATTCAATTTTGTGGGGTCTTGCATCAATTTAGGCACCTAAACCATTAATTACAGGCCTGCACGTTTCATTATAGGGTCTAACATTTTGAATTTCGACGAGGTAAGGCCTGATATAGACCCACACGCTTCATATTAGGCCTGGCCTATCAATTTTTAGCTGACATGTTTCACAAAGGGCAGGGCCTAATTCGAAACTCTAACACATTTTAATGTCTTTTAGCCCATACGTTTGATATAGGGCAGGCTTTACTTCATTTAATGCCCAGATCTGGCTTAATTTTAGGGCCATATGGGCCACAAGCTACAAGTATAGACCTTGATATAAGGCCCCAATGCTACACGCTACACTATAGGACCTGGCTGAATCTGATTCAAGTCTTATCCAAATGTTTTAAGGTCTCCATACCTCGAGAGTTTTGGTCCAGATCTGCCACACGCTATATGAATAGGACCACAAATTTGAATTTGGGGCAAGGCCTGATCGAATTTAAGTCTGACTTATTGATCTCAAGGCCACACACTAGCCTTTGGACCTTATGTTATTCAGCTTTGTGCCCAGATCTGGGCTTAATTTGCCTTGAATCAAGCCCACACGCTAGACTTTAGGCCAGACCTACCTTAATTTTAGCCCAATCTCACACATGCTAGGCCTGATTTATCCAATCAGAGCCATACATTTCACCTCAACGGGCCAATCACCCATTGTAAAGTCCTTCAAACTCACCTTAGGTCAGCCCTATAAAGCCTTTAGCTCACTCGCTAGCTTTTGGGGTCTACATATTAAGTTTTAAGCACATTTTTCAATGAAAATTTCATTGAACTAGGACCTGATTTAACTTTCTGTGTTTACACATTGCAATTTTAAGGCCTCCAGCTCGAACTTTGAGCCCAAATCTTTAAGTTTTAGTGCCCACTCTACATGAATTAACATTGGCCATTTAGATCTAGGCCTCCTTAGGCCTAGCGTTAGCCTTTGGGGACCCAATTGAAGCTTAATCCCATCGAATTAAGGCCTAGTCCATTTGGACCAGGCCCACACATTATGCATAGGGCTATTTATATTGCCTTTTAAATGTCATTCATAGGCCCAAGGACACACATTTCAACGATAAGGCCTTATTATCTAGAATTTTGAGCCCTTTAGATTTGCATCTTAAGATCGTCTAATTAAACCAATGCACAATCTCTTTCTTCCTTTATCCAACATGAGATGAAGAGATACTTCCTCTAATCTCCATTTAAGACAAAGAAGTGCTTTATCTACCCTCCATTTTCAGAGCAAGAGATGCTTCATCTACCATCTATATGAGACGAAGGAGTGCTTCTTTTCACTCATACTTAGGCAAATTTACACATCCTTGACTCAAAATTTATTTTAATTTCTCACTTCCAAACTTAGCCAAATTTTGCAAATTTTCAAGTTTTATCCTAAGAAGGCCTTCTAAATCTTAGACTGTTGCCAAATTCGCCCTATCACCTAAACTTAGCAGCAAAAAGAGGGGGTCCTCATTTGCAATGGGGCGATGGTGTGAAAACCTAACAACATCTAGCACCCGCCCAAGAAATGTTCCTAAACATTTCAAGAATAAAACTTACTTAGAATCAAGAACCTTCGGTTAATCCCCTTTTCACCTATCCAATGACTAGGAATTGTACTCAAAATGGGAGGAACCACGGATTAAGCTAAGAACCTTAACCCTCAGTTACTTACATGTGTGCAAGTGATTTATTTCCCACTCAACAAGAAACTAGAAAGCTTCTTAGATCTATTGGACTTAGCCATTTTGATATCTTACTCCAAAAGCATTATGGATAGAGCCTCCCTGCTAGTCAAGCGTCCATAGCCCCGACGAGGTTATTGTTGTGGTCCACCACGAACATTGCTCTACTTTTAGTGATTTTTATTGAGTAGCAACAGTAGAGATATTCGCACACCCGAAGCCAAATTGCTTTACTTTTCTTTTCAATCTTTTCTCATTTTTTCTCTTTTCTTTGCTTTCTTCTTTTCTTTTGATGTTGCTTTTCTTCTTTCAATCTTTGGCTTACAAGCAGTGAAGCTTGTAGTGGTTTGGAAAACCACAGTGGCGTTAAAGTAGGTGTATAAGTTTCACTAGTTCTACCTTCACTTCAAGAACTTCTAGACAACTCAAAGCAATTAAGTGTGAGTAAAATGTTGTAACTAAAAGACTTAGACCTTAGACACAACGAACGGAATTCAATCCAAATTTAGTACAAAACCTTTTCGAAGGACCGGCTATTAGGAACAATTTCCAATTCAAGGTATCCTCGCAAGAGGTATTCAAGAAATAAACCGAACAAATCTACTGGGAGAATACTGAAGTCTGTTGTGTGACACCTTGCCCTTCTCGCGAACTAGGATTCCTCAAACTAAACTAACCAAAGCAGACATCTAGACTAAAGAAAACTAAGCAACTACCACTAAACTACTTGGGTCAAATGACTCAAGGCAAACTGACTTTTTAAAGCAAACTAAACTAACAACTCCAAACTGCGACAGGAGTCACTAAAGACTTCAAATCAAATGACTCAAGGCAAAATGACTACCTAACTCTTGAAGCAACTAAACCTATTGGCAGAAAGAAAACTTATTCTAACCCTCCTGAACCAAATGGTCTAAGACAAACCTACTCTAACTATGTACAGGAGGCCTAAGCGGACAACACTCAAAAGAGCTATATACAAACTTGACCAAATATGGTTTCTCAAGATGTTCAAGAGTAACAAGGCTTGGGTGATGGTTCTCAATTTTGCAAATTTATCCTTCTACTATGAAAAAAAAAATTATCACCTCACTTTCAAATTCAGGAAATATATCATATAAAATCAACAATTGAGGCAATTCATGAGGTCCATGGTCAATCCAAATGCAAGTTGTCTTTCTTAGGTCACCATAATCAAAATAATAACTTTCAAAACTTTCCAGAGTAAAAGCAGGGAAAGAGACAACCTGGTGTGCTTCGAATGACAATTTTGTTTCAAATTCTTATTGATCATTCACAGCCTTAGGAGGCCGAAGTTGGTGGACCGTCCCACTAGCATCAGCATCAAATTCGTAAGTGATCAAGGCAGGATCAGTCTTAAAGTCAAGGCCTTGGAATACTGCTTTTGGAGGCCCGTCCTTATGTAACATGAACCATGCATCCTTGCGAGTCTTTTAAAGTGCATCCTCAAAAATCGAAGATTCTTTGATGAGCTGACCCTAAAATAGTACTTCAAGTCTTCCTTGAAATGCAAAGTTCGATTGTAGCAACCCCTTGAAATGTTCTTCTTCCTCTTCTTCTATGGGAGCAACTTGTTCCTCACTTAACATATCTTGCACATTCCCACTAAATACACTTGAAGCTTCATCATTTGTCATGGGATCACCAATTGATTCCTCTTTAGGAACATCTTTCAATTCTTCATAAGTATATTCATCAAGCGTGGTATCCTCAAAACTAATAGGAGAACTATCAAACACCCTCATGAATTGATCATCAAATAGCATGTAAAGTGGCAATGTCTCTGGAGGTCGAAGTTGATGATGAACCATGCCACTTGCAACAACTAGTCTGTCTTGAGATGCCTTGGGCAATGACTCTATTTGCACTTCCTCTATAAGATCTTTAAACACCCCCACAAAGAATATGGTGGTAATGACATCTTTCAATGCCTTATCAAATCATTCTTCATATTTGAACTCGTTTGTGATAACTTGAAGCTCTTCATTCAATCTGTCAAGTTGATTACCCTCACTTGAAACTTCATACAACTCATTTTGGAAGACCTCCCCTTGAATTTTATATAAAATTTCACCAAGGATCGTGTTGTGAGGTTTTCACACCATCACCCCATTGCAAATGGGGACCCCCTTTTTTTGCTTTAGCAATAGATGTAGATGCTCTTAAATGGTCTTAGGTGGTTTTAGTTGGCAACATTTTCAAGTCTCCTAGTCAAGGAAGTAATTTCGAGCAATTTTGGCCTACTGGGATAATCAAGTATGTTCGAGATGTAAGTGGGAGCTGGGCTAAGTCTGTCAGGGTTATGGGGTTGAAATCAAAGGATTTGGGATGAAACAAATCAAAACCTTTAGAAAATCCTTGTTCCAGCTCCAATTTGACCTTAAAAAGCCAGGATAGGTTGTGGAAGGTTAGCATGTTAAAGGCGTGTTGAATCCTGAAATTTGGCTAAGTGTAGAATTTTTTGAAAACCCCCAAAATCTAGAATCTTTGTTTTTACTCCTATGAAGCTGAAACCTATCTTAAACATCCTGCCAGTATTTATAAGTACAAGAAACTTATACTTAAATGTTATATTTGTATAAATCCTCTCGCCTCCTGAGCTGAAAATTTGGCTAAGTCTGGATGAGAAGAGTAGGAGGTGGCAGAATTCCTGAGATTTCAGAATTTCCGCCCTCAAAATCCTCACATGTGAGAATTTCCGCTCCACCCTTTGTAGTCAAAACTGAATTGAAGAAAATGATTTGAAGGCTATGGAGTAAGAAAATAAGTAAATGTTTTAGGAGTGAGTTTTGGGAGTCGTAGAATCTAAAAATGAAGGCCAGCATTTAAAAGAGCACGGAGGAATTCCTGAGAATTCCACACCATATAATCCTCTGATTCTGAAATTTCCGCCCCTTTGTGAGATGATCAAACTCGATCAAGATGGCTAATCAAGACTTGCAAGTCATAAATGAAGATGAATCTGCCAAGTAGCAATTAAGGAAACAAGTTTTTTTGAGTTGCAATACAAGGAAGAGAAACTCTTGATGGTGGAATTCCTCTGATTAGAGGAATTCCACCACCCAAATTCCTCTATAGTCAAAATTTATTCCAGCCCATGTGATGGTGAAAGCTGGATTGAAATGAGTAATCAAGGGGCAGTGAGGCAAAAATGAGGAGAAATGATGAATGAAGAGGCTTTGGAGTTAAAAGTGTCATCAAGGTGAAGTTATAGGTGGTGGAAATTCACTCTTGATGGTGGAATTCCTCTGATTAGAGGAATTCCACCACCCAAATTCCTCTATAGTCAAAATTTCCTCCAGCCCATGTGATGGTGAAAGCTGGATTGAAATGAGTAATCAAGGGGCAGTGAGGCAAAAATGAGGAGAAATGATGAAAGAAGAGGCTTTGGAGTTAAAAGTGTCATCAAGGTGAAGTTATAGGTGGTGGAAATCTTCTGATTAGAGGAATTCAGCCCGTTAATTCCTCTAAACTTTAAAACTCCACCCTCCTCCTATTCTTCACCGAATGGAATCCTTGTTGCCCCAAATGGATCATGTGTAAGGGTTTGAAACACAATAAAGGTAGAAATGGGTGATCAAGTGACCAATTGGGTAAGTTTTTTCAGTTAAGGAACAAAGGAGATGAAACCTAAAGCTGGCGGAAATCCTCTAATCAAAGGATTTCCGCCCCTAAAATCCCCTACTTTTCAAAATCCTGGCCCCCTTCACAACACAAGTTTTTGTTAATTAATTGAACATCAGGAAGTTCAAGGTTGGAGTGGGTGATTGAGGCCTTCGATTAAGCAAGAAACCTGATTAAAAGGACTCCATATCTCTTGGCGGAAATTCATCTATCAAAGGAAACTCCGCCCAAGGTTACCTTCCAACTATGGGGTAATTTCAATTCAAAATTTAAAATCCCTTGGCCTATATTCCAGGTCGGCCATGAGAGCAGAAAACAAATTTCAAAAAAAAACATTTTATTGGTCTATTAAGAGCAGTCGGCCTGCATTGGGAAAGGTACCCTTTCATGCTAAATAGACTATAAAGGATTATCCAGCTCAAACTCATTTCAACACTAGGACAAAGACGATTTACCTCTGCATTAGAATAATGAAATTCCTCTCTGAGTTTGTGGCAGCAGATTGTTCCTATTAGCAGCAGCGAGTTAGTCTCAGATTGGCAGTGAGTTAATCCCAGATTTGCAACAAGCCTATCTTTTGATAGGACTGCAAGTTATCTCCAAGGAGCTGAGGCGACATGAGATTTGATGGATCTGATTTGATTGTTCCAGGGGGAATCATTGAAGGAGTTGGCTGATAAGAGAACAAGGAGACTTCAAGAAGGCGGCCCAAATTCAAGATTTCAAGACTCCAAGCATGCTTCACAAAGAAAAGCTCAAGAGCTCAAACTTGAGTCACCCAAATGAAATGATAAAGAACAAATCAAGTCACCAAGGAACAAATTCGAAGATGAAGATCAAATGATGAGGTTCAAGTCAAGTTATCAAAGCACAAAGCCAAATCAAGATCAAGGCAAGTTCAACCACATAAGGACATCATTGAGAAATTTGGAAATGACGATCAAGTGCAATCAAACTCAAGCTCACAAAGGCAACCAAATTCAAATCAAGCTAACGAATCCAAGTTTGTCAATTCAAGCCAAGCTATGAGAAAAGTTGATAGAGAAGACTCAAAGGAGGAAGCAATTAGAAAACATGAGTTATCATAATTATCCTCAAGGAGTCGAAATGTTAATCAAAGTTACTTTCTAACAATCAAGCAAGAAATATTTTCAGTTTTAACAAATACATTCCACAAGCAAGGATTCAAGGCACATGTTCCTAAATGGATCTACAGGATAAGGATGATGACATGGCATTGGTTGTCTTCTACAATCAGAAAATTCCAGATTCAAGCATAGTCAATCAAATCATACCAAGTGTCCTATTTTCTCATTGGTTGGAAAAGCAATTGTAATTTTCTTATTGGCCCATGAATTGGTGCCCTTATGTAATTGGTTGTAAATTTGGCAATTCTAATTAGGGTTTGTAAGGTTAAATCTCAACCCTTGATCTTGAATCGATCTTGGCCATTCATTGTAATTGGACATCTATATAAGGCCAAGGCCTTTTCATTTGTATTTCATTAGAGAGGAATTAGAAGGTTGGAGCTAGACAACTAGGAGATTAGATTAGGTTAGCTAAGTGAGAGACTTGATCAAATTGTTGCTATGATGCTTCTCAAAGTAATTGACAATTCATTGTTGGTTCTTCATGGTGAATTACTTGATATTGCTTTGAGGTGTTGCATGGTTTTCTCAAACTTTCACTTGGATTAGATTTCTTTCATTTTGGTTTTGAAAATGAACTTTCTCTTCTACCCGCGATTGTGCTCTCCCCGTGAACTCTGCTCGCGCGCTCCCCGCACGAGCTGAGTGCTCCTGTCTGTGATCGTGCTTGCTTGCTGGCTTGCATTCGTGCTCATGCTAAGACCCAGTCGTGTTTGTGTGCTTGCGTCTTGTTTGTTCGCATTTGTTGGTCGTCTCTTGCTCGCGCTTGCCTTTCTAGTTCGAATGCTCGTCTTCTTCTCCTTCTCAACCCGTGTTGTCTGTGTCGTGTTGTCTCTGCGGGGTGTGCTTCCTGCCCGCGCGTGCTTGATCCTTCTTCCCGATTCCTGTTCCTTTTTTGCGTGAGCGTATGCCCTCTGATTTTCAATCGGGTTTTGGTGGTTAGCCCGCATGTGGCTGTCCTGTGTGTTGTTGTGTGGGTGGGTTGCTGTTGTGTGGTAGCTTCGATCCTAACTTCAATCCGAACTACGGTTTTTGAACTGGTCTTCTTTCTCCTATGCGGGTGGCGGCAGCAGACTACAGATTGTTCCCTACAACTTTTCTCTTGTCGACTGGGTTGCTATTGTGTGGTAACTTCGATCCTAACTTTGATCCGAACTACGGTTTTTGACTGGTCTTCTCCTTTCTCCTACGCAGGTGACAACTACAGACTGCAAATTGTTCTCTACAACTTTTCTCTTATCGACTACCATTGCTTTTACTTGTTGTTCCTGCGTGGGTGTTGTCTGCAGACTGCTCTCAGCAACTTGCTGTTGTAGACTGCTCTTTGGATCTTGTTCTCAGTTCGAAGTGTTCCTGTTGTGCTTTTGATCATGCTCACTTCAGATTCCATGGAGACCCCATCTCAGACTCCCATCACTCACAAGTGCCTTTTCGACCAAATGACCAAGATTGAGGCTGAGAACCAATGCCTTCGGGACACGATTCAGTCCCTTTCTCAGGCACTGTCCAATCTAAAGCAGCAGGTTGATACCAATGCTCTGCTAATTAGAGATTTTTCTATGACTCTGACAACCAAAACAGCCAATATTAAAAAACAAATTGACTCAAACAACGAACAGATTCTGAAAATCAGTATTATCAAAGATAAACAAGTCGAACACGACAACAAACAGGCCTCTCTAATGACCGATACAGAGCAGCAATTCAAAAACTGGGCTTCAATTTGTAACAGCACCAGCTCCACACCCCTCTCTGGCATTGAAAAACGTGTCTAGGACATGTTGGCGGATGAGCGTGTTAGACGGACCCGTGAGCTCAATCTATTGAGAGAGTTCAGATCCTCCTTCGGCGCCTTATCAAATGTCATCGGTCTACTCCTCACAGCGTTATCCTTGCTGAGTTTGGGGCACATCCTTTCAGACTTCCGGCCATCTTCGATCTGATCTGGTTCCTTCATCGCATCCGGGGCTTCGTTGATTCTACTGCTGGTCGGCACAAATATCCCTACTTGGCCTATTGTTCTTCGGAGGCGATTGCGAGTTCTAACCCTTCTGGCAAAGCCCATTGCTAGTACGCCCAGACTTCTACCCTGCTGGGCTCCATGGGGATTTCGATTGACCATTTACCCCCTTTTTAGTTCTCTCTAGATGCCCCCGCCCACCTCCTTCCTTCTCAGCAGGAACTAAATGGGCATGTCAGACTCGACATCTACCGACAGTATATCACTACGACATGGCAAAACCCTCCCAGGGGGATCCGCCCAAGGATGGCCGATTTTGCAGAGCACTTTATGGATATTCTGGACGGGGTCATTATGTGCCCTCTCTACCTAGCTCGACATTGGAGTCATGCTCTTTGTATCTCCTTGGGGTCTTTCAGAGTCGGCTCCCACCGGCTCCGCATCCAGACGGACCATCACATTGACAGAGCTGACCGGATCTGCCGCCTTTGCACTTTGTTGGAGGCGGAAACTGAGACTCACTTTATCTTTCGCTGCCCCATTTACTATGAGATCCAAGGGAGGTTTCACTGCTTGTTCAGAGAGTGCAAATCCCTTTCCTCCTTCAGATACACTGATCAACGGTGCCTTGCTCTTTATCTACAAAAGGCTACATGGCTTCGCGACCACACTTTTCGGCTTCAGTTCCCATCGAGTCAAAGCTTCGATCAGCTTATCACATCCTATTTCACTTCAGTGTCCTCGGCCCAAGGCACAAAGCGCCCTCTTGGTCCTCTTTCCTCTGGCCACACCAGGACTGTGAGACCTCGTAGAGGCTAGACTCGACAGCAGCAATCCACCTCCAGAGCTATTCAAAGACGATCCGGGGCTCTTCACTCTCGCCCCGAACCGTACCCTTCAGTGCTTGATTACTTCTCGTCCGGAAAGGGCCCCTAGTCGCTCTTTCTAGCTCTTATGTTGGCTCTTTTGCTTTTGCTTTCTTGTTTTTTCTTTCCTTGGACACTGTTTGGTGCTCCGCTGTTTGGCGGTTGCTTTGTTGTATGCTTTCAGTCCCTTAGACCCTTTTGGTGGTCTCTAGTTGGACATTAATAATTTATCTTATCTTATCTTATCTTATCATGTTGAATTTGTTTAGTTGAATGGAAGTAATTGTGGACATTGCTTGCTTGACTCGAACAAATCTGGGCCACTAGCCTCTTGTTGATGGTAAGAGTGACTTGTGTGGTAAGTCAATGATTGAATGCACTTAATTTCAATTGGTGTTGATTTGGTGTTGATTCTTTAGTTTGCATTCATTTGATGGGATTGGAGAGGAGATATCGATTTGAAAACCATTTGAGAATTCCTTAGGAGCTTGCACTAGGTGGGTGGAGTCGTTGATTAAGCTACATCTAGTAGCGTCCAAGCCATCCATGATTCCTTGCATTCATAATTAAGAGTAGGAGTAGCAAAAGTTAAGTTTAAGTTGAAATGGAAATTGGAAGATCAAAAACTATATTTTCATTGCACATTGTGAAGCCAAATCTTTAGAAGTGCAAGAGTTGATATCCATTGAATGAATAGCGTAAGTCCCCTAAGTGATTACCAGCAAATCACATTATTTCATTAAGCGAGTGTCCACAATTAACGGAACCTTGGAGTCATTTCATGATCTTACTTTGCAAGCTTAGCATGAGAGATGACCTTATATCAAGAGAGGATTGATTATTTAGTGTTTCACCTCGAAACATAGCGTATTTGATTATGTATGTTGTAGTGGAAAAAAACTCACATCAACAGATCGCTTCTTCAAACTTGTGGTAATCTTCTTGTAACTCTTCAAGCATTTCCAAATATTGATATTTGCTTCCTATCCTTTCTCTTTCTTGGATGAATCCAATTGCCTCCTTCATTCTCATCTCAACACCATCCTCCTTTAATGTGATGCATGAAAGTTCATCCTCCTCTTGATTGCCTTGTTCATTAAGCTTAACCATGCTACCTTGTTGGAACTTGTTCTCCTTGGATGGTGATACAACATGTTCATCATTTGATGTCCAACTTCAAACCTAAATACAATCCTTGTCTTCTTTCTTTGACAATTCCTCATACCACCCCTTTTGACACTTCACTAGGTTGATGTTATCTTGGCATCATGCACAAATAGATTATGAATGCAACAGGTCATGTACACTACACCAACAACGATGCCAAGTATCTCCTCCATATTTGTTTACTGGTTTCCTCTAAATCTTCTCTTTAAATTCATGAAACTTTGATTCTACTTTGACAAGTACCACAGGCTTATGCACATTTGGAAAAGAAATTCCCCGTTGTAGTCTGAACTCCACCCTTAAAAGAAATACCAATCAATGCATCTCCTCATGCTCAGTGGTGCCATGTATTCTACACTGTCCTGATGCTGCAAGTTGAGATAACTCTAGTGGATGTAGTGGCTTGCTCAAATCAAACCAAATTGGAAGAACATCAACCTGCCTGTCCATTGAGAAACCTTTTCCTTTTGGATTTTCTAAATTTTCAATTTTTTTTGGATATTTTCAAGTTTTTCACTTTTTTTTTTCAATTTTTCACTTTAAAAGACGGCACGCTTTGCCTGGGACTGTAGGTTCCATGCCTCAATATTATGCCTCTGCAAGATACTACGGCCCTCGTGTCTCGTGTTTCAATAACCTCACACTGCGTAGCCTCACGTAAAGACACCCGACAATGCCAATAACATTCCTTTAGCACTTGCGTAGTAGTTTGTTCACTGCAATGACATGTCGTTAGGGGTAGTGTCTCGTCTAGACTCCTTTACGCAAGACACGATGCCTATTTCCAATAACCATGTCTACTGCAGATGGCTAGTATACATAATCGGGTACCACAACTGATCACCTCTAAACAAACTTAAAGGAACTTACTCAGAGATTTCGAGTAACAAACTAATTTATATCGAGCCTTAATAGCAACTATTATTTATCAACAGTGAATGTAGCTGAATGAACAATCTTCTTCTTATCACTGTACTACCAAACTTGATTCAAGTCGAATCCCCACAAATTACTAACTTCCTCTGTGAATAATGTTGCAAATGAACTATTTTCTCTTACCAAAATGTTTGAGCTCGAATGTGAAATCTATATGATATCACCATAAATGAGGTGTTGGGGCTACGTCCAACCTCTCACGATTTCCAAAGGGTTTGCGTCCTTGGAAATAAAACCAATCACGTGAACAACTAGATTTTATTTCTATCTTTTGTTTATAATATTTTCATGGAGCTTTTCCCAAGGCGTACCTTTTTCTTTTATAACCTCGAAGTGAGGGAAAACACGAAAAACTAAGCCATGTGGGATAAAAGACCTCACTTAAGTCACTTAGGTCACTTTTATAACATAAAGTGACTTTATAATATCACTTCATAAAATAAAGTGATTTAACTTCAGAAACATAGCCCAAAAAAGTAAATATTCGCCAACTGAAGCCTGTGACTGGTTGGCATCCTCTGAAAGAAGCCATTAGCCTATCCGGATGGGAAGATAGACTAATCAGGCGCCATAATGGCCTACTATGGAGAAAGGGACATTACAGTCCTCCCTTCCTGGGATTGCTTGCCCTCAAGCAATCTCAACGCAAGATGCTGCAGAATAGACTCACCCTCCCATGTGGCATCCTCGATCGGTAAGTCCTTCCATCAAATCAAGAACTCTCGGATAGCTCTGTTCCACAGTTTCCTTTCTCTAATCTCAATCACCTCAACTAGAACCAAAACCAATTTACCTTCCTCGTCAAGCGGGGGTAATCCATCTGAACGGACTATCTGCTGCCCAATCGCCTTCTTGAGGCATGATAAGTGAAAAACATTATGGATCCTGCTGTCACTCGGGCGCTCGAGCTCGTAAGCTACCTCGCCAACTCTCCTAGAAATGTGATACGGACCATAAAACCATGGCTTGAGTTTCTCCGACCCACTCTTCTTCAGTGAAATCTGTCTGTATGGCTGAAGACGAAGGTAAACCATATCGCCTGCCTCAAAGCTTTGCTCTGTCCTGTGTCGGTCAGCATACATCTTTTGTTGATTCTGTGGCCTCTGATTGTTCTCCCTGAAAGACCTAAGAATAACCTGGTGATCTTGTAACCTTTCTCTCGCAATCGGAGCCTTGTTGTCTTGTAGAGCCAAATCTATAAAAGAAAGTGGCTCACTGCCATAGAGAGCCCGAAATGGCGACATGCGAATAGTCATGTGGTAGGTGGAGTTGTAGCAAAACTCCCCCAAATACAACCATTGAACCCATGTTTTATGTTGTCCGCCTACATAATTTCTTAGGTAGCCTTCTACCCATTTGTTCACAATCTATGTCTGGCCATCTGTCTGTGGGTGGTAACTGGTACTAGGAGTCAACTCAGTGCCTGCCAATCTGAACAACTCCTATCAGAAAGTGCTGATGAACTTACTGTCTCTATCGCTCACAATGGTCTTGGGAAAACCATGCAACCTAAAAATCTCTCTAAAGAACAATTCAGCTACCTGTGAAGCTGACCAATCTGCTGCGGTAGCAAAGAAATGAGCAAACTTGGTGAGTCTGTCGACCACCACAAAGATACTGTCCCTGCCCTGCAATCTCGGCAACCCAGTAATGAAGTCCATCGAAATTCCCTCCCACTTCTGAGCTGGAATGGGAAGGGGCTGCAATAACCCGGCCAGATGCTCGTGCTCAGACTTGTTCTGCTGACAAGTCTAGCACTCTCTGACATGCTGAAGGACATCATCCTTGACACCCTTCCATGAGAACCTCTCCCTGACCTACCTGTAAGTTTTGAAGAACCCCGCATGTCCTGCTGTGGGTGCACCATGAACAGCCCTCAGTATCTGAGCCTTAAGCTTAGGGCCTAGCACTAGGTAGATCCTATCCTTATAGAAAATAATGCCATCAACTACCTTGTACCTACTATCCGGAAGTTGACCATCCAAAATCTGACAAGCTTGAGTATTCTTAGAATACTCAACCAGCGAAAGAGATTTCCAATCAGCGGAGATGTCTGATAAAACACAACAAGCCACTACTGGGGTCCTCCTGGAAAGTGCATCAGCCACAATGTTATTCTTCCCCTTGACATACTCGATGTCAAAATCGTACGCCCGAATCTTACTAACCCACTTTTGCTGGCTTTCAATCAACTCTTTCTATTCCAGGAAGTAGCGTAAGCTATTGTGATATGTCTTAATTGTAAACTTGCCACCCACTAGATATTGTCTAAATTTAGCCAAAATGTGCATAATGGCAAGCATCTCCTTGTCATAAGTGGAATACAATCTCTCACTGTCCTTAAGTTTCCTGCTCTCGAATGCTATGGGATGCCTGTCCTGCATCAAAATTGCACCAATCCCATTCCCTGAAGCATCGTACTCTAGAACAAAGGAGCGAGAGAAGTTCGGAAGAGCTAAAACCCGACAAGTTTAGGTGGTCGGGAGTTTGGCAACAGTCTAAGATTTAGAAGGGGCCTTCTTAGGATAAACCTTGGAAATTAAGTTTGGAAGTGAAAAATTAAAATAAAATTTTGAGTCAAGGATGTGTAAATTTGCCTAAGTATGGGTGAGAGGAAGCACCCCTTCGTCTCAAATAGGTGGTAGAGGAAGCATCTCTTGGTCTCAAAATGGGGGGTAGACAAAGCACCTCTTTGTCTGAAATGGAGACTCAAAAAAGCACCTCTTCATCTCATCTTGGATAAAGGAAGAAAGAGATTGTGCATTGGTTTAATAAGAGGAGCTTAAGATGCAAATCTAAAGGGCTCAAAACTCTAGATAATAAGGCCTTATCATTGAAATGTGTGGCCTCTATGAATGACATTTAAAAGGCAATATAAATAGCCCTATGCATAACATGCGGACCTGGTCAAAATGGACCAGGCCTTAATTCGATGGGATTAAGCTTCAATTGAGCCCCCAAAGGCTAACGCTAGACTTAAGGAGGCCTAGATCCAAATGGCCGATGTTAATTCATGTAGCATGGGCACTAAAACTCAAAAATCTGGGCTCAAAGTCAAGCTAGAGGCCTTAAAATTGCAATGTGTAAACTCAGAAAATTAAATCAGGTCATAGTTCAATGAAATTAGAGGGAAAAATATGCTTAAAACGTAAGATATAGACCCCAAAAGCTAGCATGTGAGCTAAAGGCTCAATAGGGCTGACCTAAGGCAAGTTGGAAAGACCTTACAATGGATGATTAGCCCCTTAAGGTGAAAAGTATGGCTCTGATTGGATAAATCAGGCCTAGCGTGTGTGAGATTGGGCTAAAATTAAAGGCAGGTCTGGCCTAAAGTCTAACACGTAGGCTTGATTCAAGGCGAATTAAGCCAAGATCTGGGCACAAAGCTCAATAAAATAAGGCCCAAAGGCTAGCGTGTGGTCTTGAGATCAATAAGTCAGACTTAAATTCGATTAGGCCCTGCCCCAAATTCAAATTTGTGGTCCTATTCATATAGTGTGTGGCAGATCTGGACCAAAACTCAAGGTATGGAGACCTTAAAACATTTGGATAAGACTTGAATCATATTCAGCCAGGCCCTATGGTGGGGCATGTACCATTGGGGACTTAAATCAAGGCCTATACTTGCAGCGTGTGCCCCATATGGCCCTAAACTTAAGCCAGATCTGGGCATTAAATTAAGTAAAGCCTGCCCTATATCAAACGTATGGGCTAAAAGACATTAAAATGTGTTAGAGTTTCGAATTAGGCCCTGCCCTTTGTGACACGTTTAAGCTAAAAATTGAAAGGCCAGGCCTAATATGCAGTGTGTGGGCCTGTATCAGGCCTTGCCTCGTCGAAATTCAAAATGCCAGACCATATAATGAAACATGCAGGCCTATAATAAATAGTTTAGGTGCCTAAATTGATGCAAGGCCCCACAAAATTGAACTAGAAGCCTCAAAATTGATCCAAACAAGCTCAAACTTAACTTAAGAAGGCTCGATTTTAATTTGAAATTGCCTTCATCCATGTATAAAAGGGAAATTCGACCCAGTGAAGGAGGCTGATTTTGAAAATTTAAAATCGCAAGGCATTGAATTTAACAGGGAAGCCAGGTCGCCCAGGCAGATCAGTGGAACAGAACCTATAAATGAGGAGATGAAACCTTAATTCATATCATTTCTCATGCATCCATATGCAAGCCAGGCCGAGCTTGATTAGAGATTCCATTTTAAGCAAAAGATTCAGAAGTAAAAAAAGGGACAGATTATGATCGAATGAAGGCAAGGTCATCAAAGTATAATAAGGCGATCTATGCCTTATTTATTAACCAAACTGCAGTTTACAGATCTGCAAGGGCGATTTTTATCAAGAGTGTGGATTGCAATCAGGCTTAAAGAAAGAAAAATCAGAATATGAAATCAGCTATTTTGTGAGATGGGCATGAATTGTGAATTTATGGAGGAAAGGGCAACTTAAATTCGAATTTGAACAGACTCATCAGTAAGAATTGCATTCCCAGATTTCAAATCTCCAAATCATATTATTATACAAGTTCAGTCCATATTTAAAAAGACCACCTTTGAAGCACTTATCATGAAAGTATGTCAAGTTCTTCTTGCATTTCATTTATAACGCCGATATAAGGCATTTTATCTTTCTTTTGGCTGGAAGTCTAACACATGGAGCTGTATGGCGGGTTGAAAGATGGAGGCTAATGAAGGACAGGAGGTGGCCAAGAGTTGGATGGTTTAAGTGCAAGTGAAATGTTTCCAAGATGAATTCGAACAGCGGGTACAAGGTCAAGATCAAAGGACATCAAAACCAAGAAGATCACAAATGGTTCCAAAATGTTGAAAAGAGGGTAATGCGAAGTCAAGGGCAAGATTTGGTTCGAGATCAAAGAACACTATAAAGGACATCTCCACAATATCAAGACATACAAGAAAGCCAAAGCAAGTTTGAAAAAGAAGACAAGGCTTCCACCTAAGGACAAATGCTATCCTGAATTTCCCTTGGAAATCCAAGATCAACATTGAAAACCTAATTATCACAAGAAGAGCAAGAAACTCATTCAAGGAAGATAATTCATGAAGATGAAGAAATTTGAGAAGATGAGTCATCACAATTGAAGGCTTCACAATGGTTTCTCAATAACAAATAAGGGGTATTTATCAAATTTCTAGATGAGTATGCTCATGTGGCAGTCATATCCTCAACCAATGAGAATGTTCCAAGTGTCCTGGTGAAGGAACTCACCATATTGTATCTAGATTCATGGAATCTATCAAAAGAGAAAAGGACAAAGTAAAGGAATATTCTCAAGGATGGCTTGGTCCATTAAATGGTGGCTATGTCTACAAGTTTTCTTCTACTACAAGCTTCTACCTAAACTCTCTTCTCATTAGCCCACAAAATATTCTAATTTTTTTCATTGGCCCATCTTTAAGTGCATCTTATCAAACAGTTATGCGTAATCTATTTTCTAATTGGCCCATGAAGGAAATGTAATTTTTCTATCAGCCCACATGGTGGTGCCTAATTGTAGTTGGGTGGGTATTTAATATTTGTAATACGGTTATGGAAACCCTAATTAGGGCTTATGTTGATTAAACTTGGCCCTTGATTTCAAATTGATCTTGACCATTCATTGTAATTGAGCCTCCATATAAACGCTTGCTCACATCATTTGTAAAGGGAGTTATGTTGGAGAATTATTGCCAAAGTACTACCAAAATTGTTCTTTGTTCATTGTTGGTGTTCATGGTAGATATATATATGATCATTTTGGAGTATTGCATGGTTCTTTGCATCGCTCACTTAGATTAAGATTTCATTTCATGTGAAGTAGAAGTAGATGGATGGAAGATATTGTTGAACGGTGATTAAAAGTGTAGCTAGCGTTCATACCTTTTGGTACTTAATGATTGTAAGTAACAGTGTAAGGTTAGTTTGGGCCTAAATTGCAAGTGTTTAACTTCTATTGGAGATGTTCATTTATATTGGACCTTCATAGGGTATTTGAATGAGTATTGACAATGTGAAAATCAATCCCGCACCCGTAGAAGATAACACCCTCGTATGCCTAGTTGACACGGTGAAGCAAGGATTGCTTAGAGGCTCACCCCATCATCAACATTATCCTGCATTCTTAAAATTAGATAGCGTTTGTTTCCTTTGCAGTTTTTTTGGTTGGAAGTGATTGAAGTAGTTAAAATCCAATTGATATCCATTGAATGAATAGCGTAAGTCCCTTTGTGATAACCAGCATATCACATCATTAAAATTGAATGTAGATCCACGATTAAGAAGGAACCTTGAAGTTGTATCATTTGATCACACAATCCAGATATATTGTTTAGCATATGAGCATCCTTATTCAAGAGAGAGTTGGAGATTTGCTATTTCATCTTGGAATACTCAGTATTCGATTTTGTATGTTGTAGTGGAACAAAACTCACATCAACAGAGTCAAAAAACTCAAGCCTTCTCTCTTTGCTTGAGCTTACAGGTTCTCTTCAATCCCACAAGTAAAGAATCAATAAAGCTTCTAAATAATAGGTTGCACAAGCCTTTGAAACTTAGATAAGTAACTCAAAGAAAAAGGGAAAAAGATCAAAAAAGACATCTTCTAAGGGTGCCAAAAGGTTTAGAGCATAATGGGGGAACAGCAATTTCAATAGAGCAAACAATGTGGGCAAGGTAGAGGCTATAATGAAGGAAGAAATTATAATGATAATCAAAGGAGAAATCAAATTTAAGACAAATCACATGCGCCATGACACTACTACAAAAATTTGGCTAACATGAACAGGAATGTTTAAAAATGAATAAACAATGTGCAAACTTTTTATAGAGAAAAGAAATAACAAGAAAACATTTTTTTTTTCCATGCAATTCTACAAAGGAAGATTCAAAAAAAAGGCTTCTTGACAGTGGTTGCAGTAGTCACATAGTAGGGCATTTAAAAATTCTTGCGAATATGGATGATTCCTTTAAAACACAAGTGCAACTTAATGATGACAAGAAAGTTAAAGTCACAGGAAAGGGGACAATTGCAATCAAAACAAGGTCAAAAAGGGTATATTTGCGATGTTGTGTATGTCACTGGGTTTACACATAATTTAATGAGCATCGGACAACTTGTTGAAAAGGGATATTCTCCAATTTTTTAAAATAGTGAATATGACATTTATGACAAAAACAAAAACAACTAGATAGAAGCAAAGGGTGGCATACTACAAAATAGAATATTCCCTTTGAGACATGCATACAGTAAAACTTTGTAATGTCCCCTCTCTAAAATAAGATTTAATAATAAATAATAATAATATTAAAATATAAAATAAACAAATAAATAATAAATAATAATAAAATTAAAATATACATTAGTAGAAGTGAGATGGAGAGGGGGAATGATTGAGGGTTTTGCGGAGGCAGGTTTCAAAGTAGAGTTTGCAGACAGGAGGCTCGACAGGATCAACAGGGAAGGCTACCAACGAGGCGGCCACGAAGCAAGGCTCGAGAGGATCATCCAAATATTCCTAGCTGGTCTAAAAATGAGACTAGACAAGATCACACAAATAGAGTGGGTAAACCCCAAAGCAGATGAGGGTTTGCTCATATTGTTAGTGGTAACAACGACAGCTTCAGGTGTGTGGCAGGCAAAGAATGGAGACCCAAAAACTCATTCATTCCCAACAAAATGCTAGCAGAGAAACCAGCAACGGTCTAGAACAAGGTTGTTTCAGTCCGGATTGAGTCAGAGAGATGGAAGGAGGCAGTGAATCTCTTTTAGGGAAGGGCTTTCTTTATGAAATGGGGGGGCAATTGGCCAACGTTTGCATGCATTCCCAAGTGGTGTGATGAGAACTAGGGTATGCATTTTACTATCAAAACCCTTCAAAACGGTTTCTTTCTGGTTATTTATGCTTGTCCTCATGAAAAACAATGGGCTTTGTTAAATGGGTGTAGTATTCATACTCACTTTCTCAATAAAATTTCAACACAAAACTGGAACGGCTCTGCTCAAGGCTTAACAATGTTTTTGATATTGTCCTCACAGCAATTATTCAAATTATATTTCCAATGGGAGTATTGAGTCTTATGCAAATAAATAGTAATTTCAACAAGCAGATATGCGGATAATAACCATGATTCATGCATAGAGTTTGCTTTTGTGTACCAGATAAACCGAACAGCTTCTTATTAATCTCTTGATTATAACACAAAATTAAAGGAGCGTAACAGTCCAACCTGGATGCCTGCAAATGCTATCATGTACCCGATGGCTAAGATCATGTCCAGGCGCAACTCATCCTTTGATGCTACTGATCCGATACTCGCGTGTGTCGGTGTTTGGAGACTTGCCAGTGCTGGACATGCATACGGTGGCTCAAAACAGTCACACCAATCTCGCAACCAAACCCATTCCACTTTAGTCCTCCCTACGCAACGTGCAGATAACCGGGTGTATCCCTCTCATGCTCACTATGGTGTCGCCCAGCGGATGTGATTGCCAAGACGGCACGCGTTGCCTGGGACTGTAGGTTCCGTGCCTCAATATTATTCCTCTGCAAGATACTACGGCCCTCATGTCTCGTGTTTCAATAACCTCACACTGTGTAGCCACACGTAAAGACACCCGACAATGCCTGTAACATTCCTTTAGCACTTGCGTAGTAGTTTGTTCAATGCAATGACATGTCGTCAAGGGAAGTGTCTCATCTAGACTCCTTTACACTAGTCCCGATGCCTATTTCCAATAACCATGTCTACTACAGATGGCTAGTATACATAATCGGGTACCACAACTAATCACCTCTAAACAGACTTAAGGAACTTACTCAGAGATTTCGAGTAACAAACTAATTTATCTCGAGCCTTAAAAGCAACTGTTATTTATCAACAGTGAATGTAGCTGAATGAACAATCTTCTTCTTATCACTGTACTACCAAACTTGATTCAAGTCAAATCACCACAAATTACTAACTTCCTTTGTGAATAATGTTGCAAATGAACTATTTTCTCTTACCAAAATGTTTGAGCTCGAATGTGAAATCTGTATGATATCACCATAAATGAGGTGTTGGGGCTACGTCCAACCTCTCACGATTTTCGAAGGGTCGTCCTTGGAAATAAAACCAATCACGTGAACAACCAAATATTATTTCTATCTTTTGTTTATAATATTTTCATGGTGCTTTTCCCAAGGCGTACCTTTTTCTTTTATAACCTCGAAGTGAGGGAAAACACGAAAAACTAAGCCATGTGGGATAAAAGACCTCACTTAAGTCACTTAAGTCAATTTTATAACATAAAGTGACTTTATAATATCACTTCATAAAATAAAGTGATTTAACTTCAGAAACAGAGCCCAAAAAAGTAAATATTCGCCAACTGAAACCTGTGACTGGTTGGCATCCTCTGAAAGAAGCCATTAGCCTATCCGGATGGGAAGATAGACTAATCAGGCGCCATAATGGCCTACTACGGAGAAGGGGACATTACAGTCCTCCCTTCCTGGGATTGCTTGCCCTCAAGCAATCTCAATGCAAGATGTTGCAGAATAGACTCACCCTCCCATGTGGCATCCTCGATCGGTAAGCCCTTCCATCGAATCAAGAACTCTCGGATAGCCCTTTTCCGCAGTTTCCTTTCTCTAATCTCAATCACCTCAACTAGAACCAAAACCAATTTACCTTCCTCATCAAGCGGGGGTAATCCATCTGAAGGGACTATCTGCTGCCCAATCGCCTTCTTGAGGCATGATAAGTGAAAAACATTATGGATCCTGCTGTCTGTTAGGAGCTCGAGCTTGTAAGCTACCTTGCCAACTCTCCTAGAAATGTGATAGGGACCATAAAACCGAGGCTTGAGCTTCTCCGACCCACTCTTCTTTAGTGAACTCTGTCTGTATGGCTGAAGACGAAGGTAAATCATATCCCCTGCCTCAAAGCTCTGCTCTGTCCTGTGTCGGTCAGCATACATCTTTTGTTGATTATGTGCCCTCTGAATGTTCTCCTTGAAAGACCTAAGAATAACCTGGTGATCCTGTAACCAGTCTCTCGCAATCGGAGCCTTGTTGTCCTGTAGAGCCAAGTCTATAAAAGAAAGTGGCTCGCTACCATAGAGAGCCCGAAATGGCGACATACCAATAGTCATGTGGTAGGTGGAGTTGTAGCAAAACTCCCCCAAATACAACCATTGAACCCATGCTCTATGTTGTCCGGCTACATAATTTTGTAGGTAGCCTTCTACCCATTTGTTCACAATCTATGTCTGGCCATCTGTCTGTGGGTGGTAACTGGTACTAGGAGTCAACTCAGTGCCTGCCAATCTGAACAACTCCTACCAGAAGGTGCTGATGAACTTACTGTCTCTATCGCTCACAATGGTCTTGGGAAAACCATGCAACCTAAAAATCTCTCTAAAGAACAATTCAGCTACCTGTGAAGCTGACCAATCTGCTGCGGTAGCAAAGAAATGAGCAAACTTGGTGAGTCTGTCGACCACCACAAAGATACTGTCCCTGCCCTGCAGTCTCGGCAAACCAGTAATGAAGTCCATCGAAATTCCCTCCAACTTCTAAGCTGGAATGGGAAGGGGCTGCAATAACCCGGCCAGATGCTCGTGCTCGGACTTGTTTTGCTGACAAGTCTGGCACTCTCTAACATGCTGAAGGACATCGTCCTTGACGCCCTTCCATGAGAACCTCTCCCTGACCTGCCTGTAAGTTGTGAAGAACCCCGCATGTCCTGCTATGGACGCACCATGAACAACCCTCAGTATCTGAGCCTTAAGCTTAGGGCCTAGCACTAGGTAGATCCTATCCTTATAGAAAATAATGCCATCAACTACCTTGTACCTACTATCCGGAAGTTGACCATCCAAAATCTGACAAGCTTGAGTATTCTTAGAATACTCAACCAGAAAAAGAGATTTCCAATCAGCGGAGATCTCTGATAAAACACAACAAGCTGCTACTAGGGTCCTCCTGGAAAGTGCATTAGCCACAATGTTATTCTTCCCCTTGACATACTCGATGTCAAAATCGTACGCCCGAATCTTACTAACCCACTTTTGCTGGCTTTCATTCAACTCTTTCCATTCCAGGAAGTAGCGTAAGCTATTGTGATATGTCTTGACTGTAAACTTGCCACCCACTAGATATTGTCTGAATTTAGCCAAAAAGTGCGTAATGGCAAGCATCTCCTTGTCATAAGTGGAATACAGTCTCTCACTGTCCTTAAGTTTCCTACTCTCGAATGCTATGGGATGCCTCTCCTGCATCAAAACTGCACCAATCCCATTCCCTGAAGCATTGCACTCTAGAACAAAGGAGCGAGAGAAGTTCAAAAGAGCTAAAACCGGACAAGTACTCATGACTTTCTTGAGTCTATCAAAGACCGCCTCTGCGTCATTTGTCCACCTGAAAGCCCCTTTCCAAGGAAGATCGGTGAGGGGAGCTGTTGTCTGAGAAAATCCCTTAACGAACCTCTTGTAGTAAGAACGTAATCCAAGGAACCCTCTCAAGTCTGACACATTCCTCAGTGGTGGCCACTCCCGAATTGCCTAGATTTTCTCCCGGTGTACCTTAACTCCATCGGCCCCTATCACATGCCCCAAGTAGAGAATCTCAGTCAATCCAAACTCGCACTTGGATTCTTTGCCAAACAGAGACTGACTCTCCATGATGCTAAGAAGCTCATCCAAGTGCTGCAAGTGATCTGCCCACGTCTTGTTGAAGACCAAAATGTCATCGAAGAATACCAAGACGCTCTTGCGCAATTACATTTTGAATATATGATTCATGCAAGACTGAAATGTAGCAGGTGTGTTAGTGAGCCCAAATGGCATCACTAGAAACTCATAGTGCCCGTAGTGACATCTGAAAGCTGTCTTATGAACATCCTCCTCTTGGACACGTATCTAGTGGTACCCCAATTGAAGATCTATCTTCAAAAAATAAACCGCCCCATGCAACTCATCTAACAGCTCATCAATCCAGGGAATGGGATACTTGTTCTTGATTGTCCTCTTATTCAGTGCACGGTAATTAATACACATGCAAAGAGTGTCATCCTTCTTCTTCACCAAAACTACTAAAGAAGCGAAGGGGCTGGAACTGGGTCTGATGTGCCCCATATCTAAAAGCTCCTTAATCGTCCTCTCAATTTCCTCCTTATAGTGCCTGGGATGACGATAAGGGGTAGTGATCACGGGCTTGGCGCCCTCCTCCAACTCAATGATATGTTCAAAGCCCCTGTCTAGAGGTATGCCTGGAGGGATGTCCTCAAAAACTCGCTTATGCTTATCAAGCACATCCTGTATGTCCGTGTGAACCTGCTGGCCTGAATCTGGTGTTGGTCTAAAGGATATGAAACACTGGGCTGCCCACTCCATATCATTGTGTCTAATGGTGGCCTCCATCCTGTGAGCTGAAACCAATCGTGATCCACCATCTGGCATGGCCTTAAGCACAATCAATTGATCACCCTGCATAAACTCTAACTGTTTCAACTGATGATCAATAGTGTATCTCCCTAGGGTCTGTAGCCACTGTATGACCAAAATAGCATCAAGACTATCCAAGTCAATGACGTAGAAATCAGCCTCTAGAAGATAATCCCCAAAGTGGATCGGGAGTCCTGAAATCTTCCCTGTACAGCTCAACAAATATCCCCCGGCCACCTATACCTCAAACTCCGAAATGCTATCTATCTGGAGTCCTCTCCTGGAAACCATACCGGTGCTGATAAATTATGAGTAGCACCTGTGTCTAGGAGGCAAATGATCCATTGTCCTCTAACCACTCCCTTGAGACAAAAAGAGTGACATGCGGGGATACCTGAGAGAGATGCTAGAGTAATAGGAGGCTGCTCATGGGAAACATCCCTCTTCTCCTCTACTAAATGCTCATCCTGAGCCTCATCATTGCTGTCCTCAACATCGCTGCCCTCCCGCTGCTCACATTCCCCATCGGAAACCACCTCAATGTAATGTATCTTGTCTTTTCCAAGGCACCTGTGATCTGGGGTCCAAGGCTCTCTACAAGTGAAGCACAATTTCTTTCTTCTCAACTCATTCCTTGTCTCGAAGTTAAGTCTAGGGGGTGTGCTCTTATTCTGATTTTTATTCTTTTGAAACAAAGAGGATCCCTTGAAGGTTTTCTTTGGTGGTTGCAAAATGGAAGATGGTGAATCCAAATCATGTGCTAACTTAATAGCGTCATCCAATGTGCTCGGCTTGAGAACTCTAACCAATCCTCTGAACCTATCCTGTAGGCCCTCAATAAACAGCATTACCTTCCTCCTCTCAGACATATCAGGCACCATGATGGAAATTCTCTGAAACTGATCAATGTAGTGTCCAAAGACCCACTTTGTCTCAGCTGGGCTAACTCCATGTAGTAAACCTCAATGTCCTTCCTGTCAAAATGGGTAATCAATTTAGTGCTGAAGATCTCATAAGATGTAATCAGCCCATGATTTTGGGTGACAAGGCCATGATGCCACCAGTCATATGCTGCACCCTCTAAATGCATGCTCGCAAACTTAATAGCTTTCGTTTCTAACATGCGTTTAAGGTTCAAGAAGGTGTCTAGCTTGTGAATCCAAGCTCTCGCAGATGTCTTACCACTGCCATCAAATGTAGGAAGGGCCAATTTATTCATTGCGTATTTTAAATCCCTGCTCTGACCCCTGGGTCTCCTATCCTGTTGTGCCCTACCAAATTCCCTCTTTTGTGCCATATACTGAACAAAGGTCAAGTCAACCTTGACTCTATCAGGGAGCATATCCCACTCATCGTGCATGTCCAAAACATTGTCGGGAAGAGTGGTTGCTGCCTCAGGTTGTGCTACCTCTTCCTTTGCATTGTTTTCTGTGAAAGTAGGCATAGGGGGCTATTTAAAGTACGATTGTCTGCTCTGGCTGCTCTAGGTGACCCTGCTATACTGCCTCCACCACTTTGATGGCTCTGGGGCCTCCTTGGTGCTACTGTCAACTATTGAATAACCCTTGTAAGCTGATGTAACACATCAGCGATGTGATCCTATCCCTCACAAATGGCCCTCAATGTTTTCTTGGCCTCTCTATCTTCCTCAGCCATGCCTATACCACGAGTGCCCTATTCAAACACAATCTCTTCACCTGCCTCGGTATGACTGTCTTCTATATCAACCTATACTGAAGACTCTGGTTGTCCCTGTTCAACCTTGTTATGTTTAAAATTATACTGCCTGTGCCTGCTATGCATGCCTACACAGCATTGCTATAAGCTGAAAATAAGCCCACTAGGCTGGCAAGACCGCTAGCTCTGATACCACTGTACTATTCCTACTCACTTTCTCATTAAGATTTCAACACAACACTGGAACAGCTCTACTCAAGGTTTAACAATGTTTTGGATATTGTCCTCACAGCAATTATTTAAATTATATTTCCAATGGGAGTATTGAGTCTTATGCAAATAAATAGTAATTTCAACAAGCAGATATGTGGATAATAATCATGATTCATGCATAGAGTTTGCTTTCGTGTACCAGATAAACCGAACAGCTTATTAATCTCTTGATTATAACACAAAATTAAAGGAGCGTAACAGTCCAACCTGGATGCCTGCAAATGCTATCATGTACCCGGTGGCTAAGGTCATGTCCAGGCGCAACTCATCCTTTGATGCTACTGATCCGATACTCGCGTGTGTCGGTGTTTGGAGACTTGCTGGTGTTAGACGTGCATACAGTGGCTCAAAACAGTCACACCAATCCCGCAACCAGACCCATTCGACTTTAGTCCTCCCTATGCGACATGCAAATAACCGGGAGTATCCCTATCGTGCTCACTATGGTGTCACCCAGCAGATGTGATTGCCAAGACGGCACACATTGCCTAGGACTGTAGGTTTCGTGCCTCAATATTATGCCTCTGCGAGATTCTATGGCCCTCGTGTCTCGTGTTTCAATAACCTCACACTGCGCAGCCACACGTAAAGACACCCGACAATGCCTGTAACATTCCTTTAGCACCTGCGTAGTAGTTTGTTCACTGCAATGACGTGTCGGCAGGGGTAGTGTCCCGTCGAGACTCCTTTACGCAAGACCCGATACCTATTTCCAATAACCATGTCTATTGCGGATGGCTACTATACATAATCGAGTACCACAACTGATCACCTCTTAACAGACTTAAGGAACTTACTCAAAGATTTCAAGTAACAAACTGATTTATCTTGAGCCTTAATAGCAGTTGTTATTTATCAACAGTGAATGTAGCTGAATAAACAATCTTCTTCTTATCACTGTGCTACCAAACTTGATTCGAGTCGAATCCCCACAAATAACGAACTTCCTCTATGAATAATGCTGAAAATGAACTATTTTCTTTTACCAAAATGTTTGAGCTCGAATGTGAAATCTGTATGATCTCACCATAAATGAAGTGTTGGGGCTACGTCCAACCTCTCACGATTTCCAAAGGGTTTGCGTCATTTGAAATAAAACCAGTCATGTGAGCAACTTGATTTTCTTTTTATGTTTTGTTTATAATATTTTCATGGTGCTTTTCCCAAGGCATACCTTTTTCTTTTATAACCTCGAAGTGAGGGAAAACATGAAAAACTAAGCCATGTGGGCTAACAGAGCTCACTTAAGTCACTTTTATAACATAAAGGAAACTTTAAGTCATAAATTGACTTTATAACACCACTTTATAAAATAAAGTGATTTAACTTTAGAAACAGAGCCCAAAAATGTAAATATTTGCCCACTGAAGCTTGTGACTAGCTGGCATCCTCTGAAAGAAGCCATTAGCCTATCCAGATGGGAAGATAGACTAATCAAGCGCCATAATGGCCTACTACGGAGAAGGGGACATTACAATGGGCCCTTCCTTATGAGAGGCATAGGTTTTTTTATTAAGGATTGGTCCCCGAACTTTAACCCAAAGCAAGCATCACTGGAGGAAGTCCCCATTTGGGTGTGCTTGTATAATCTCCCCCATGAGTATTGGAATGAGGAGACTCAAGATTATTGGAAATAAGCTTGATAAATTCCTCAAGGCAGATGAAGCTATTGAAAAGAAGGACTTCAACATGTATGTCTGGATCTGCATAGCTTGGAAACCCCACATGCGGTTGGAATATGAGCAAGTGAAGGGATATGGTGTCAAGAAATAGAGGTAGAAAAAATTATGGAGCAGAGAAAAAATGCAAGTCTTGGGGTCATGAAGAGGCAGAATGCATAGTGGGCAAGAAGAGAAAAGGGCTGGCACAGAATGCATTGGAAGACCAACTGGTTAGAATTTCTAAGGGTATCCTTGATGATGCAGAACAGATGTGTGGGGAGAGGTGTGATGAGGCACTCCTAACAAATGACCAAAATAAGGTAAATGAGAATATCCAAGACAGTTCGGCTACAATGGTGGGTGAGTACAAGGAAGCGAGGGATTAGCCGAGAGATCTAGTAGTAAAGGAAAATGATCGAGTGTTGGTAAGGGAGAACCCAGAAGTTGAGTTTAGATCTTAGGACGAACTCCCCATCACCTCAATTGCAGAAGGATCTCGGAAAGAAATGAAAGTAACGCCAAATTTGGAAACCGCATTGTTTCTCGACACTGGAGGGGTGGATTGCTTGAACACCCAGGTCAATGAGAAAGTAAGGGAGGAGGTGGATGTAGCAGGCATCACGGGATTATAATGACAAGCGGTGAGATAGAGATGCAAAGCAATATGGATTGTTTAGGAACAAATGGAACTTTTGAATGAGCGAAGGATTGTTTGGACCAACCAACCTTCAAAGACATTCATGAGTCACCCGTAAGGGAAAAATCGCATACAACTTTAAAAGTGGAAGAAGGGGAGGAAGGGTTTGCTTCATCTACAAAGGAGGAGGATGTTTTTGGTTTAGAGGATGAAGAGGGGACTTTTCAAAAGAGGTCGATTAGTCAAACAAAATCCAAATCAAAGAAAGCCAAGGTAGGTAGTCAAAAGACTAGGGGGCGCAAGTCTAATGATGAACTATTAGAGATTGCAAGAAACAAGAAGGGGTAGAGAAAACTTAGATCTGGGAGAGACTTGTTCTCTCCTGGGCAGCAATGAAGGTCCTAACGTGGAATGTCAAGGGCTGCAATACCCCCTACAAGCGGCGTTTGATCAAAAGATGCTTTGATCAAACGAAATTGATGTGGTTTGTATGCAAGAAACCAAACTCCGTCAAGATGAGGCGAGTAAGATTTTCAACGGTTGGCGCAATTGGGAGGGAGTTTTTGTTAGTTCAAATGGTGCTTCTAGGGGTCTGGGTGTGCTCTAGAACCCTCGATCTGTGAGGAAGACAAAGATGGAGAATGCCCCTTCCTAGCAATTAGTGAAGATTCAAATGATGTATTTGCAGAACTGCATTTTTCTGGTTAATATATATGATCCCACCAGCACTCAAGATAAAAAGGTCTGGTTGAGTGTTTCATCAGTGCTTAGGAAATTGGAGAAGGAAGTAGTAATAATCGGAGGCGACTTTAAAGCTACATTGGAGATGGCCAATAAGAGAGGCGGTAGGAGCTTGGTAAGCCAAGTGCAAAAGGATTTCCACAAGTTTTTAACACTAAATGGGATGTGGGAAATAAAAGCTCAAAATGGATCATACACATGGACTAAAACAAGAAAAGGCTTCTCCAATATCGCGGAAAGATTGGATCGCTTCTTCTTGTGTAATATCTCCGATTTAGAACTTCCAGACATACGATTAAAATAAGTTTTAAGTAAGATTTAAACTTATAAAAGGGAACAAATAATTGTAAGCACCAATCAAAGGAAGAAAATATTATCACAATACTGATAGTAAGTTGGACAACAACTCGTTCCCATAATTAATAGCAATGATTCTGCCATTAGATCATAAAGGCCGGTCTATAGGGGCCAATGAAACCAATCAGCAATCAAGAAGAATTAAAGGCAATTGATACAATGCTAAAGGGCCAACACAAGGAGTCTAGTAGTAAGTGACAAGAGTTAGCAACACCCACTTAAAGACAATTACCCACAAACAAAGCCACACAATGACAAATTGTATGAAATGATATATGCGCCCAACATGTAATACTCTGTTGAAGAGAGCGAATAAAGGAATACCAATATCGATGCCAAGTTAGTGTTTATATTATCAGCAGGCATGAACATTACTAATGATTACTCCAATCATCACACCCAAGACAAACGATACCCAGCGAGATAGAAACATATGTGATGGTTATTGATATCAATCAAGAGTGATAACTGATACTTAAAGAGCAACATCAATGAGATGATTTGGTGTAATGGTAAAACGGCGAGAGTTGTAAACAAGATACGAATTGCAATGAATTGCAATTAGTCAGCGACAAGCCAAGAAGCATAAGGATGATTGATTTGGCATTGATTAGTATGATGACTAATCGTATGTTATTATATGTTGGTCAAAGATTGGTTAAAATCATAAACAAACTGATTATAAATCGGTTAGAGAAGATGACTATTTCAATCGCACCTCTTCATCCTTTCCAATCGCACATATAATATGAAGATTGCATCATTTGATGAAGGCATGATTTGGAGAATATATTTTATTTCATATCCTTTGCGGATAGCTCTATCTTAGAGCATATTTCCTTTGGCAACCATCAGAGAAAGCATATAAAGATCAGTCAGAGACGGCATCACAAGTGAAGCACATTAATATAGCCATATTAGAGACGGCTTTAGTATCATTCTGAGCATAATAATATCAGCATATCAGACACAACTTATCACAAAGCACATTACTATTGTCATACCAAAGACGGCCTGCATATTCACATATTATCAATTGTATATCAGACATAGCAGTACCAAGTACTGAGATCACTCTCAGTTGTGCATATAATTACCTGTATATCAGACACAGTATACATATTGTTATTTGTTTGTTATGCAATCATTATCATTTTATAGCAGCATATGCATTTGGAATTAAGCATCATTCAATAGTACTTAATTATCAGCAATTGTTCATACATTCCTTGAATTGTAAAGATTACAAGTAGTGTCTCAGTCTATAGAAAAACAGACATTACATCTTGGCTGGAAATTGGGATGCTTTGCCCTTTGTCTTTGAAGCTGGTGTGCTTCCTATAAAGAGGTCAGATTATTTCCTGAGTTCTCGTCTTGCAAAGAGAAACGGTGCCCATCCAGTGCCCTTTCAAGTTTGAGAAGATGTCGTTTCGGGAGAATGGCTTCACAGAGATGGTGGCTGATTGGTGGCGAAATGCCCCGGTGAGATGGGAAACAAGCCCTTTTAAGTTTGAGAAGATGTGGTTTCGCGAGAGTGGCTTCACAGATATGGTGGCTGATTGGTGGAGAAATGCCCCCGGTGAGATGGGAAACGAGTTTCAAATTCTTCAAAAAGCTACAGTATATTAAAGCATACCTCAAGATTTGGAATAGGACTCATTTCAAAGATATTTTTGTTGAAAATAAGGTTATTGAGGGACAACTTGAAGCTCTAAACTACAAAATCAACAGTGACGGTATGGATGAGATTGACTACCTAAATGAAAAGGACCTACAGGCAAAATATGTTGAAATGCTAGCAAGGGAAGAAATCTATTGGAGACAGAAATCTCGGGAGACTTGGCTTAAAGAAGGTGATCGCAACACCAAAAAAATTCTCAGTTCGGTTAAGACCAGAAGATCAATTAATAGAATATCCTCAATAAAGTTGACAAGTGGAGAAAGGGTTTTTGATGCAGATGGTATAAACAAAGTTGTTGTGGAGTTAATCTCATCCTTGTGGTCCAATGATAGTGTGGCTTCTATCGAGGAGTACGATGAGGTTCTTGAGGTCATCTCGAAGTTGGTCTCAGAAGAGGATAATAAGATGTTAATGGCACCAGTGCTGCTGAGAGAAGTCAAGAGTGCTCTCTTTGGTTTAGCAGAGGACAAAGCCCCTAGGCCGGATGGATTTCAGGGATTGTTCTTCCAGAGATTTTGGGATCTGATCAAATAGGAGCTATGGGAGGTGGTTGAAGAATCCCAAAGGGATGGATTTGTTCTTAAAGACTTCAACAACACTTTGATAGCCCTAATACAAAAAAAGGCCAAGACTAATACCTTTGAAGACTTCAAACCAATCTCATTATGTAATGTGGTGTATAAGGTAATCTCAAAGGTGGCTGCGAACAGGCTTAAAAAGGTACTTGGCAGCATAATATCGAAGGAACAAAGTAGTTTTACCCCAAAAAGATCGATATTTGAAGGCATTATAATTGTTCATGAGCCAATTCACTCAATCAGAACATCGGCTCAGCGCAAGATGTTTGTCAAATTGGATATCAGAAAGGCATATGACAGAGTGGACAAAGCTTTCTTGTACAAGGTTATGGAAAGACTAGGATTTTGCAACAACTGAATAGAATGGATACAGGGATGTATCGGGTGCCCAAGGGCCTCTATCCTAGTGAATGGTAGCCCTAAAGGCTTTTTTGAGACCTCTCGAGGCTTGAGACAAGGAGACCCAATCTCCCCCTTTCTTTTTATCATCATGGCAAAGGTACTTGGAAGGTTGATCTCAAAAAGGAGAGTTAATGGATTGTGGCGAGTTGTTGAGGTGGTCAGGGGTGTTGACCCTATCTCACATCTCCAATTTGCTGATGATACATTGTTGATGGGGGAGGCGTCGCTAAGGGAAGCTAGAGTCATGAAGGTTGTTCTTGATAAGTATAGCAAGGTCTCAGGCCCAAAAATCAACTGGAGAAAATCTAAAGTTGTTTCCTTCAATACAAGGGCAGACTTTCGAAGAAGATTTTAAAAGTCCTGAATGTACAACCAGGAGCTTTACCAGGGAAATTTCTTGGCATTCCTCTTTTGGGGGGAGCTTGTAAAACTAACTTATAGAATGGTCTGGTAGATAGTTGTGTGGGTAAAATGGAAGGCTGGAAAAGTAGATAGCTCACTCTAGCTGGAAGGATCCTTATGTTGAAATTGGTAATCTTTGCAATGTTGTTATTTTCTATGATGTGTTTAAAGATTCCCTCAATGGTTATTACAGTGATAGAACAAAAGATGAGGAAGTTCTTTTGGAATGGAAATCACAAGCAAGACAAAATCCTATTGCTAGCTTAGGACAAAATTTGTAAGCCAAAGGAGGCAAGGAGAGAAGGGCTTTGAAATTGGAAGATTTTAAAGGAAGCTATGGGGACTAAACTTGTTTGGAATATGTACAAATGTCCTGACCAAAAATGGGTGCAAATATTACAACAATGACAAAACAAGGATATTCACAGTTTTAGATCCTCCCTGTGGCTTGGTGTTGTGGAACTTCATCATAAGCTGCAGGCCAATTGTTATTAAACACATTTCGTGGCAAATTGGAGACGGACAAAAGGTTAAGTTCTGGATTGATTCCTGGGACGCAAACCCAGTGTTGGCGGATAATCGAGACCTAGATCAAGTTAGAGATATTGTAGAAGATAGATGGGGGGACAAGGTGGCAAATTATCTTGAAGTAAGGAATGATGGTTCAGGCACGGAGTGTAGATGGAAGGATGTTAGAGAGCTCAATTTGGATATAGAAAAGGATGACATGATGAAAAGGATATTTCAAGAAAGATCAGTGGTCATCTTTGGAGCAGTGGATGAAGTCCTTTGGTGTGAATCCCAAAAAGGTGAGTATTCGGTAAAATTGGGGTATACATTGCTAGAGAACAAGATGAGGGAGGAGTGGCTTGCTCATCTATGCTGGGGACGATATTGCTTACCTAAGGCAAGCGCATTTTCCTAGCTTGCATTTAAAGGAAGGATTCTCACTGGTGATAGGCTTAAGAAGCTAGGTTTTGCAGGACCCTTTAAATGTGTGCTATGCAATGGAGCTGAGGAAACAGTGGATCATTTACTTTTGAATTTTGATTTCTCTCAGCAATGTTGGAATTTTGTCTAGAATCGTTTGGGCTGGCAAGGACCTCTACAAAAGACACTTATTGAGCTGGAACAGTCTTGGTTCATCCCAAAGAAGAAAACATCCTTTTCTAGGATATGGCAGATCTGCCCTTCTACAATTGTGTGGGAAATTTGGAAGGAAAGGAATAGGAGGGTTTTCCAAGATAAAGAAGCCAAATTTGAACAATTTGTATACAGATTAGAAAGAGCTATTTCAGAGTTGGTTAGTAATGCAGCCTCTGAAGTCAATCTTTCAAATACCTTTTTCAGTTTAGAGGACAGGAAAATTCAGCAAGCTTGGCCTTTGGTAAAGTTCAAGCTCATTAATGGGCAATGGAGGGCTAATCCTATTGCTCAAGGGGGTCTAAAAAAGGAATGGAGTGTACTGAAAGAAGAATGGATCAAAATGAACTTTGATGGAGCCTCTAAAGGCAATCCAAGGCTGTCAGGGGCAGGGTATGTGGCTAGAGATCATCAAGGCAATGTGTTACTATTGGGTGCTAAACGTCTTAGGGATGGCACTAATAATGAAGAGGAAGTTTAAGCAGCTCTTAGTGCAATAAAAGCAGCTAAAAGATTGAATGTGGAAAATATCTATTTAGAAGGAGATTCAAAGATTATTGTGAATGAATTAAGCAAGGGTGAAGTTGGAATGTGGGATCTCATTAGGTATGTCAAGAAAATTAACTCATTATTGGCTTCCTTTGTAGATTTCAGAATTGTTACAAGATTCAAGAATTGGCAGATTAACGGATTTCCGAATGATTTTTTCTTTTTGATTAACAGAGGAACAAATGTGTTCCTTATAAAGAATTACAAGGACGTTGTTTCTAAAGAAAACAACGTAGACTGAAGACGAAATTAGAAACAAAACTAAAGACAGGATAGGAAACATTCCTATTTGGACTGAAGACGAAAGAGGTAGGATAAGAAACATTCCTATCTAGACTAAAAGACGGACTACAAACAAGTAGTTGACCATTATAGAAAGTATTTAACTAAGGAGATAATATCTTAATAAAGATATTAAAGATATTATCTTAATACCCTCCCTTAATGGTCAACGTACGAATGTCGGAACATTCTGTGATAACTGAGACCCTCCTTGGATCCACAGAATGTTGAAACCAAGAAGCTTTGCCAAAAAAATAGACTGCAAATACAAAACTTCGTTTTTTGTGGAAAAAATGGTAAAAACCCAGAATCCCACGCAACCTTGCGTATTACAGACAACATGAAATGATTTTTAAGGAGAAAAT
>BSBK01002089.1:1682500-1685142 GCA_027943335.1 Chamaecyparis obtusa | reverse complement strand
AGGCCAGACTGAAAGGTCATGTGAAGATATGGTGGCAAGAGATTCAGTTGGAGTGAAATAGAAGGGGAAAGGAGAAAATCACGAGATGGGATCGGATGGTGGATAAATTGAAGTGACAGTTCATTCCTATTGATTATGAGCTTGACCTACTGAAGAAAATGCAGAGTTTGAAGCAAGCAGGAAGATCTGTTCAGGAGTATATAGAGGAGTTTTATCAACTTCTCATCAGAACAGGTCATGCAGAAGCTGATAAAGAGAAAGTTGCCCGATACCTTAATGGGTTAAGGCCAAGCATTTAGGAGGAGCTGAATCTGGTTTGAATGAACAGTATTGAAAAGGCATACCAGTTTGCCCTAAAAGTAGAGGAAAAGCTGAACAAGAAGTTTGAGAGCAGACAAAACGGAAGAGGTCGCAGTGGACAATCTGGTGGACGGTCATATGGTGGCCGAAATGAAGATCCAAGAAAGAAGGATGAGGCCAGTAGCAGTCAGAATCAGCGAGGAAATAATTCCAATCACTTCTAAGATCAGAATAATAAAGATCAGAGAGGAAGAGGAAGAGGACAAGGATCTGGAAGAGGTGGCTTCCGTGGAACATGTTTTCACTATGGAGAAGAAGGTCATAGGGCATTTGAATGTCCTCAGCGACAAGGTAGAACAGACAGGAGAAATGAAGGCTAGGCTAGAGTTGCACATGTCGATAAAGATGCTAGATCATCAAATTCTGAAGATGCTAAGAGGAGAAATGCTAATTAACAGAAGAGTCTTGCTGAGTGGTGAGAATGAACCTGAACAAAGGAGGAGCCTGTTTCACACTAGATGCAAGTGTGAGGGTAAATGCTGTGATGTGATTATCGATAGTGGAAGCACTGATAATTTGGTGTCAGAAGAGATGGTAACAAAGTTGAAGCTCAAGAGATAGAAACACCCACATCCATATCAGATTGCCTGGGTGCAGGATGACCACAAGGTCATGGTCAGTGAATAGTGCCTAGTAAAGTTCAATATCAGCGGGTACCAAGATGAGGTACTATGTGATATCATCTCTATGGATACATGTCATATGTTATTGGGTAGACCGTGGTAGTTTGATAGATGTGTTATACACGATGGTCGTGCGAATACCTATTCCCTGACAAAGGATGGAGTGCGACATAAGCTAAAGCCATTGAAGGAGATCGAAGAAAAGGTATGTGGTAATGCAAGAATAACATTTGTTGATGGAAGGAAATTCCTAGATGGTATGAGGCATGAGCATGTATGTTTTTCTTTAATTCCAAAAGCTGGTAAAGAGGAGGTAGAAGATGTTCTTGTAGAAGTTGCAGATTTGTTGAATGAGTTTCAGGATATTGTATCCGATAATGTGCCTGATGGATTACCACCAGTCAGGAAGATCAGTCATCAGATGGACTTGATCCCAGGAGTGAGTTTGCTGAATAAGGCAGCACACAGAATGACACCTATAGAAAGTGAGGAGTTGAACAGACAAGTACATCAACTGTTATAGAAAGGATTGATCTGTGAGAGTCTGAGTCCCTGTGCTGTACCAACGGTATTAGCACCAAAGAAGCATGGAGAATGGAGGATGTGTACAGATTCTAGGGCAATAAACAAGATCACAATCAAGTACAAGTTTCCATTGCCACGAATGGATGATATTATGGACTGTTTGAGTGGAGCTATGTATTTCTCAAAGATAGATCTGAAGAGTGGATATCATCAGATTCGGATAAGAGAAGGAGATGAATGGAAGACTGCCTTCAAGAAAAAGGAAGGACTGTATGAGTGGTTAGTCATGCCTTTTGGGCTAACCAATGCACTGAGCACTTTCATGCGGCTCATGAACGAGGTCCTGAAAGAATTTCTGGATAAGTTTGTCATTGTTTACCTAGATGATATTTTGATTTTTAACAAGACATTGGAGGAACATATGATGCATATTCGTATGGTGTTTGAGAAGTTGAGAGATGAGAAATTGTTGATTAATTTGAAGAAGTGCAGTTTTGTGAAGAAAGAGTTAGTGTATTTGGGATTTGTAGTTTCAGTAGAAAGTCTAAAAATGGACCCAGAGAAGGTACAGGCTATCCTTGAATGGCCTACTCCAAGGAGTGCTACTGAGGTAAGATCTTTTCATGGTCTAGCTAGTTTTTACAGAAAGTTTATCAAAAATTTTAGCAGTATTTGTGGTCCCTTGACTGAGACAATGAGAGGGGATAGGAAAGAGTTTAAGTGGACTAAAGGGGCAGAAAATAGTTTTCAATTATTGAAACAAAAAGTTACAGAACAACCTGTTTTAGCACTTCCAAATTTTAATAAGGTGTTTCAAGTATATTGTGATGCTAGTGGTACTGCAATAGGAGCTGTTATGAGCCAAGAAGGTAAACCTATTACATATTTCAGTGAGAAGTTAAATGATGCCAAGAGGAAGTATTCTGTTTATGATCAAGAATTTTATGCTATAGTTCAGGCATTAAATAAGTGGAGACATTATCTGCTTCCTAAGGAGTTTGTTTTGTATACTGATCATCAAGCTTTGCAATATTTGAATAGTCAAGAAAAATTGAATCAAAGGCATTTGAAATGGGTTGAGTTTTTTGCAGAGTTATACATTTTTTTTGAAACACAGAAGTGGAAATTCTAATA